>JAAWXA010000003.1:14552709-14582642 GCA_038090715.1 Florisuga fusca
AGCCCCCTCCCTTCTTCTCTCCCTCCCCCGGGCAGGACCGGAGGGGCTGGCTCGGCACCTCGGGAGTCCCCCCTACCCGGGAAAGGGCGCACCGCAAAGGAGGTGCGTTAGCCGGGACAGGTAGCGAGCAGACGAGGCTGACCTCAGGAGATGCCTTTGATCCTGGAATCCGCCAGGTCTCCGGAAAAAGGAGACGCCACAGTCAGGAAAAGAGGTGCAAATATATTTTCGGGGTGGATGACAGTTTGCGGTGGTTTTCAGAAACGCTGCATTTTGGCGCTGTAGGGAGGTGTGTGAGTTCTCAAACACATTTTTGCCTCTGTGTGCGTGCTGATGGGATAGGGACATCTCTTTAATGATGGCTCATTGCTCCAGGTCATGCATCTAAAAGTTTCGTGTCTGTCCGACCTGGTCATCCTTTGCAGCTGGTAGGAAGAAACGAGCACACACAACAGGACAACGAGCCTATCTTAGGTGTCTTACAGCTTTCTGATAACCCTTCTCTTTACTAACTCCAGTGAGAGCATAACGTAACAATCTTTTAGTTTTTTAGCGTTTTTAGACATCAAAGATTAGCTTAAGTAAGGCTCCTGTAGGATGGAGAGTCAACAAGAAGGTTGACTTCAGGTTTTTAAATTCAAATGTACAGCCTCAACATCTCCCTGCCCGACCTTGGCAGATGCTCACAGAAAGAGATAGATGGACCACGACCTGTTAAAGGACCAGTCTCCTGTTTAAGAAATCTGCCTGGATGGAAAGCAGTGTCCCTGTCCTGCTGACTGTAACAGTGGTTGCTGGCTGTCCTAACATCTAGGAAGTAGATGTAATTCTCTGTAAAACACTATTAATATGCAAGTATGGCAGGCAGAGTGAAATTCAGCAAGGATAACCCAATTCTCACCCTCTGCCTGTGATGTTTTGACTCCCAGAACAGTCTGTGAAGTATGTGTGCACTTGTAGTAAAGCGCATGACACAACCTTAGTCAACAATGTCACATACAACCGGGCTCAGAAATGACTCACGAGGTACATAGGTTTATAAACATTCCTTCTATAGCCTAAATAGATAGATACAGAGTCTGCAACTGCTGCACAGTCTTCTGTCCGAATGCCTGGGTTTTAGTAATCTCATTTTGCATTTATCAGGCAACATATGAGAAGCACAAAGCAATGTGAGAGTAAAAGCATGCTTCTCTTCTGACCAGGTGGCAAGCCAGCAGTTTGCCTGCTAACACTTCACTTGACCTCTGCTAAGTAAGTGCTAAAGACTGTGCTTCCTGCAGTTTATGGTGTGCTGAGTGAAGAGTTAGTGCCAAAGAGGACTTGTAGGCTCCTCAACAGAAGAATGTAGAAATGATGGCATTGGAAAGGAAATTCTGCACTAACATCCATACGTATCATGGCTTTGGGCTTTTTAAACAGCAAGAGAGACTGAATTTTAGCTCTCATTCTGTAAAGACCAGGATTTCATCCACACCATTAAGCAACTAAAGGAGGACAACAGAATAAAAAAAGAAACACTTGCCAAAAGCAGGTCACAGGCTTGCCAAAAACCCTTCACCTATTCAAAGAACATAAACATCCAGTATTTTGAAGAGGTCTCTGATATAGGTTGACCAGAGACAGGACACGAGGAAATGGACTGAAGCTGCATCAGGGAAAGTTCAGGTTGGACATTAGGAAAAAGTTCTTCACTGAGAGGGTGGTCTGTCTCTGAGACAGGCTTCCCAGGGAAGTGGTCACAGCACCAAGCCTGGCAGAGTTCAAGGAGCATCTGGGTGATGTTCTTAGTCATATGATTTGGCTTAGGCAGTTCTGGAAAGAGCAGGGAGTTGGGCCCAGTGATCCTGGTGGGTTGATTCCAAATTGAGACGTTCTAAGACTCCGTGACTTCTCTGGCATCTTGCAAAATACTAATTTTGGAGGGAGGATTTATCAAGTTGAAATCACAGGAAGTGCAGATGAGAATGGATAGTTTTGAGCTATTGGCATTTCCTCTTTTTAAAGCAAAATAAAATACCAAGCTGGCAGTAGCATGAGCACTATGACTGACAAAGCCACAGTGCAATACACATTGCCTTTATCTACTTTTATATTGGTTTCTATTATATGTTCTAGTCTAAAAACTAAAATAAAGGTCTGAAAACTGCCTAACTAAAGTAAAGCTGTCTTGGAAAGAATGAAACATCCCACAGAGTAAGATGGCAAACCAGACAAATGAGCAGCCACAGAAATGACACTACATATTTGCTATGCTGATTTTTTTTTCTTCTCTTTTTTTTTCAGACAACAGAGCTACAAACTTCTGTGACAGCTGTTCTGGAAAAACACAAATCACTTTAGCAAGGCTATGTCTTCACTAACATAACACAGGTTTCTCTACAGAAAGAGGATTAGCTTGTAAGTGTTGACTTTGGTTGTCTTGGGTTGAGGCTTTTCTGGTGTGGGGAGATTTCATCAAAGACAGTATTTATCCTGCTGCCCAGCAGGTACCTGAGCAAGGCTTGAAGTTGCTGAGCTCCAGCCCTCCTGAGAGGTCACAAGAAGTACCTGGTTGGAATGTTGGGGAGTGGGCTGGTGGTTCAAAAAGAGCTGGAAAGAAATCAGCCTTCACTTTTCAGTTCTGTATTAATTTGTTCTGTCTTCAGCATAGATAAGGGGGATGATTTTACCCCACTTAGGCTACTTCGATGAACCATATAGGTGCCATTTACCCATAGAGATGATCTGTGACTCCTTTCAAGAGCAGGGCAGTTCAGTACCAGAGACAAGCAGCCAGGTTCTTCTTCACTGATCTGCAGAGCAGCCTTCCCATTTGCCATCTAGCTCCTGGCTTTTCTTGGTGATCATTCTGTGCTTGATGTTATTTTATAAAGCGGGGAAAAAAAAAGAATGTAGGCATAACATGTTCTGCATAATTTAGTACAGCAGTATTTCCTTTCTAGTTTCTAAGCTCTACACTGAAAGTACTGGCTGGTTTTAATCTAACATAACATTGGCTTCCTGTGTATTATCTCTCTAACTTAATTTCTGCTCTTCCGTCTCCCACAGCACTTCTACTGACAAGAGAGACAGTAAATGCTGGAACACCGTGTTTCAGCCTCAGAATCATTTTCATCTTCTCAGTAGAGGTTTCAAACTAGAAATAGTTGTCTCTATATCTAGCTATCTTTCAGCTCTCGTGTGCTCTTGTCATTTTCAAAGAGCACTTTGTGATTAAAAATAGCTTGATGAGCTGATAAAATTAAACATGATTTGCAGAGGGAGTGCCGCCCTCAAACATCCTGGCTGCTAATGAGTGCTCTGCTTGCACTCACTTCTGGCTTCAGCCAAAAGGAAGTCCGTGGTTGATGGCAGCTTAAAAAGCTTCAAGAACTGAACAAACTAGGACAATATTTTTCTTTTTGAAGTTGCTTTGTCATCAGATGTTTCAACATGTGCAACACCACATGTTTCACATGTGAGACCAGTCTCAGTAGCTGGCATTTCGGAAGAGACATGTTGAGAACAGCAGGATGGAGAAGCCAGTCCAGGCGAGGAGGGCAGTGCAGAAGGGATTTTTCTCATTGGAGTTTCCCCCAAAGTGGAACAGAGACTGAGGGGCTGCAAAAGGTCAAAAGTATCACAAGAGTTTTGAGGAACAGTGGAAATTTAGAGGAAATTAAGAAAGTACAAAGTCAGGTAAAAGGAGACTTCTGACCCCCCAGGGTTGGTGAGCAGCTGGGTGAAAGGGGCTCCACAGGCAATGCCGCATACAGAGGGTGGTAATTCAGCTCTCTATACATACCTCTGATGTCACTTCTCAGTACCTGCAGAAAGATGAGGGAAAGAGGCAGGAACACTGTGGTGTGCTCCTGACTGTCTTGTTCTGTGCACTCATTCAGCTAATTAAAGTGGAACAGGTCCAGACCTCTGTGATTTGCAAGAAGGCAGGTGTACAGCTTCAGGCTTTTGTTTCATATAATCATGTAGTCACTGTGCAAATCATACCATATCCAGTGTGGAGATGGAGGGAAAGGAGACGTGTCCCTCTCTCTTCTCTCCCAAATTTCTCCAGTTATACCTAACTGAGAACTTGTAAAGTTGTCAAGGTAAGTGTGCTGCTGTTCTCTGCTGCCTGATGGAAGAGCCAGGCACGGAGTGTGAGCTGGGGAAGTGTTCAGGTGAAGCCAGCTCCAGCACTGCAGCCTGCTTTTGGGCTAAGGGATGCTTGATAGGACAGTCCTGCATCACTGGACCAGCTGCAGCAGCCTGACAGGTACCCAGCCACAGCAGCTCTTCTGCACCTGAGAGGAACAGATACACTTCATTCAGATTTCTGTTTTTTAAAAAATGTACATATTTCTAATATACCAGACTGTGAGTGTCAGACTGGGGGGTGTCTGTGGTCTTCATGTATCTGGCTTCTACAGTTTTCCAGGATGGTGCTTTTCCAAGAATATGAGATCTAGGTATTAAACTGGAATTAAAAAATAAAATAAAACTGAAAGCAAGGGCTTTTTATAAATTTAAATCATGATTCCTTTTATGTCATCAGTGATCTTGTGAGCATCTCCAGCTTCCTCTAAGAAAAGATTATAATGTCCTCATAGAAGGTGATAGAAAATTCTACTAGGAAATGCAACAAGAAAATGCAGGAGGTAGAAGGCTGCTGATGTGTAGGTGCTGAAGTTCAAGAGGAAGTTCAGAAGGAAAAATCTGTAGCAGTAGAAATTAAAATAAATCAGTAATAGTGAAAGGAGAAAACATCTGTTCTGCTCAATGCCTATGTAACATAAATATTTCTGCATTTTACCGAGAATGATTCTAATTTGAAGTCTTTAAGCCTTTCCCCTGCAGAGGGTACTCTCTTCTCCCCTCAGCAGCGAGACAGTCACCCCACAACCCAGAAATGGGCTTGGGCTGCACAAAGAGCCAGCACCTCTGTTGAGCCTCCTGCTGCCTGGCAATTTGCAGGAGCTGCTGAAGAAAAATTATTCCGACAGTGATGTGTTTGGGGTCTCGCAGCTACAAGTACAAGAAGTGCCTCAACACTAAGATGTGTAGGAATTAATTGTTTTTAGTGGCAGAAACCGTGAACCTTTGTCTGTTTTCTCTCATTGTCACAGACTTGCTAGTGCTGAATTAGAGATGCTGATTAAGAATAACAGCAAGCTTGTGCAACTCAACAAGTTAAGCCATTGTGTTGGTATAATTAGGGAACTAAAGCTTTTACAGTTCAGTCAAGTGAGGAAATGAAGTAGAAAATCTGAGACCTATTTTTAACTGGGGATTATTTTTTCCCCCAAAACCCCCTCTGACAGCCACTGTAACAAAGCACAGCTTTCTTGTGCCATCGTAAGGCACAGAATATAATTTTAGACTGAGAATCTCTGTGCTTTTTTATTCTTTTCAATCTTGTGCACAAATCTGTTCTGGCACGTGCAAATAAGAATGCTGAGGGCTCAATCACCTACTTTATAATTTTTCCCATCAGGCTTTCCAAAGATAATTTTGTAAATTCAGTATTTCTGATGCAAATGATTTCCAGGAGACATTACTGTGCCAGTGTGGAAGAAAGACAAATGCCAGAATATATAATTCACTAGAAATTTATTCTTGTATATTCTTGTGCCAGGTGATCTAACTTGTACGTAAGAAAAGGTTAGTGTGCAAAAAGCAATTCTGGGAAAGTCCTGGGTTTCTGGAATCTTTGGGAACCAGTTTAGCTCCCTGGCTGTCATTACTGGTTATTAATGAGGAAGTCACCCCTGAGTTTGCTGTGCTGGTAATTGGGGTTTCCCAACTTGAATGGTAGTCATCAGGCAAGAATTTATTTTCTTCCAGCTGTCTAATGAGTGCAACATATTTAAAAACTGGTGGTAATCTCTCACTGTGGGCCTTCTCTACAAGCTTTACAAAACCTTGCCAAAGGGACCGTGGCACAGTTATGTGGCTGCAGCACCCTGTATCATTAGTGATGCATCCATATGTTTAAAACACTATACGAAAACAGTTTTGGTTTGACTGTGACCTTTTAGCAACAAAGAACTCACGCACTGGCTAACCACAGTTCCCCAGGCTCTGCTGAAGTTCCCAGTGCCACCATTTCATTTTGTGGCTGCTAAACAGAGGTCTTTGTGAGTCCAGGCATGTTGAACCAAACCTGAGCCCAACTGAGCTGATCTTATGCTGCTAGATATCAATAGTTTTAAAAGGAAATGTTTGTGGTTAAGGTTTAAAATCAACTTTGACTACATACAGCTTATTATACTAAAAACTGAAAGTAATAAGCTTTGTTATTTGTCTGTGAGGACAAGAGCAGATTTCCTGCTGGGGCCCCCACGTGCGCCGACCTATGTGCAGACCTCAGCATGTCTGAAAATCCCTGTAACAGAGACAGCTCTGCTGACGTGCACATCAACTATCACCAGAGTTTTCACTCTTTTTCTCACTCTGTCAAAGTTAGTGGTTGCCAGGTGCTGCTGTCCTGCAGTCCCAGGAAAGGCATCTGCTGTCCTCCCTGCGCTTCCCACCCACAGGAGTGAGCTCAGGTGGGAGTAAGAAGTAAAGGATGAATTAGGTATCAGTGGCCTGGCAGGCAAAAAGTGATTAGGACAAAACACTCTCACAAGTTTTCTGTGAAGGAGAGACTGCTTATATTTATCTGGGCACTTTGGGGTATATGAGCCCATAATTGTCAGGCTCTTTGCTGCTTTAGCTATGTAGAAAATTTAATGCAATTTTAGGTTTTCTTTGTGAAAATTGTTTCACAAAATTTACTCAGGCTTTATCACTGAAATCATCACCTCTTCTGCACTCACATTAGCCTCACTGTTACAATACCTGTTAGAAAAAATAAAGAGCAAACCCACAAACTCAAGTTGTTAAGTGAGTGAGTGAACAGAAGAAAACCACAGAGTAAAAGGTCAGTACAGGATAAAGCAGATGAGTTACAAATGAGAGGTAACTAGCTTGCTAGCTGAACAACAACAACAAAGGTTACATGCAATTGCAGAGCAGCAGTGTGAATTAATTTGAGCAGCTCAAACAAAAACTATTTAAATTCAACCTGAAAGCTTCAAGCTGATCTCAGCACAGTTTCTGCAATACTCCTCCCATTCTCCTCCCAGAAGAAATTCTTGCCCATTCCACCTATTGCCTTCGGGCTTACTAGAGAAAAATTCTGGGAAAACCTGATTTCAGCACCTCCTGGGATTATCCTTTGCCCAGGCAGGCTTCCCACATAATTTATTTGCAGCTGGATTTGGTAATATGGAGAAGAGCTGGAGGCATGACTAGTGGTAAGACTGAATGGATCAATTTGGGATGTTCCAGTTTGTGGCCACGAGTTGAGACTGGAGGATGCATTCAAACCCCCTGTACCTCTTTGCTTACAGGAAGCTTTCATGTCTCCTCCCTTGCTGTAGTTTGTTGTTGTTGATTGTTTTTTCTTTTATCCTGTCTTCATTCCTCTTATCTCTGGGCTTTTTGTGTTTATCCTCTTGCTGGACAAACGAGTCACCCAACCTCCAGGCAAGACCATTAACCCAGCTGAGGCTGAACCAGCTGCCCAAGCAGGAGCTATAGAGGGCTGTTTACATTTTGCCTTTTTTGATACTGGGGTGAAATGGAAGGAAGACCCTATTTTACACCTTGTTTGGACAAATTGCCATACTTTGTGGTTTTAACGTTGACAGATTTTTTTTCATGATTTCCCTTTACAACTTGCCTTTGCAAAACACCCCCTAAAAATACTGCAAGCCTACTGGTAAAATAAGCATAAAATTTTACCAAATTTTCTAATATTTTAAGCATTTGAAATTGTTGCCACAGCTGCCTCTATCAGATTCCTGAAGGTAAGCTACGTTGAGCAAGGTAACTTTAGTCTGGACCTTTCCTGACCAATAGCCCCAACCTGTCTGGAACGGGGTCTTGAGCTGTGAGCAGTGCAGGGGGACCCCAGGATGGGCTGGGCAGGGACAGTGCTGTCTGTGGGTGTCCTCAGGCCCCTGAGAGGCCTGGTATTGGGTAATTGACAATTTTTTGCACTCTTGCCTTTAGTTTCTGCCAAGAGTCACTTTGAGTGATGTGCTGAAGGCCCACCTACATCTGAGCAGATTTTTTATGGACCGGGCTCTCCCACCTGTACTCACTAATAATCCCTAAGAGAATGGAAACATATATACAAGTGGGTTAATGCCTTGCAGGGCTTGGTCTACACCCTCATATCCCCAGAGGAAGAACAACAGAAACACAGCAAGGGGCCATCCTCTCTTAAGTCTCCTTGATGCACCCACAGTTGTTTTGCAAAGGGAGTAGGGTGTCCTCTTGATCACCAGGACTGATTCAGATCGCTTCTCCACCAGGAAGAGTCATGCCTGCTTCCAAACCAAGCAAAACCAGGTAGCTGAACAGCCCCTTCACATTTCAGCTACTTTGGGCTTTTATCTAATCAGTCTTGGTGAAAGGACTTCCAAATGTTCTTGCCCAAGCTCACAGCATATGGTATGACTTTAGATGAAGGTGTTTCCTAGCAGCAGTATCATCTTGCCTCTCCAGTAACTCAGTAACTCCAGTAACTCAGTGGACTTTCACCTGATGAACATTGGCAACTTCCTTTGAGGCTCTGGTTTGAGTCATCTCCTGAGGGTCACCTCCCAAATACACACACCAAGTCAGAACCACAGTCTTCCAGCTGTCCTGGGCCCAGTCATCCTGACTTACTGATAGTCATAAAGGATATCAATGAGATAAACCTGTAATTTAGGTATTTTAGGTAATTTAGGAAACTTTAATCTCAGTTCCCTTATTCTTGACCTATTTTGCTTGTTGTTCTTCTTATTTTTTTCCCCCCTGCTTTCCAGCATGAACCCTCACACTCTTTGACGTACCACACCCTATATTACCAACAAGAGGTTTTGTAGGGATATCTAAAGTACTACATTTCACATTAGTTTGGCTTTACTGACTTCAAGGGTTCAGATGACACCTTGGAATTGTTGATGGCTCAGTACCATCTCTCTTCCTGGAGGGAAAGCCCAACAGTTACTTGGCAAGGAAGAGAAATAGATCCGTTTGCTTAAGTGTTTTGTCTGGGATCTAAGATACCCTGTGTCTATTTACTTGGTTAATTTATCTTTATCCTGTGGAAGTCCTAAAAAGAATTGAGTCTTCTTTAAAGGGCTCCTGTAAAAACAATTAAGGTAATTAAAATTATCTGTGTTTGTGCTGGGTGACCTCTTTTCCTTCCCTACTTCACCCAAATAAGAGCTCCTTGTGATCCCAGTTCCAGCCCTACAGGTTGCATAATGCAGTTTTAGTGCAGTTTTACTGCTTCCACCACAATTTCTTCTGCCCAACAATGAGCTCAAAGAGAGTGTTTAATGTCTTTTCTGATGTAAGTAGTGACGCCTCCAACTGATTCATGATGAAAGTGGAACTGGCATCAACACCTCTGTGGCTTTGGTGGATGCTGTCTGTCTCAATTTCTGCTGGCACTGAATGAGAATATAGTCAAGAAAATTAAAACAATCTAATCAAGAAAATTAAAACAATCTTAAATTTAATAGATCATAGTGACATGTCTCAAATGATGGACATTCATCAGTACCCTCATCAGCAGTCAGTAGGTGAATAGACAGATTCTCAGCTGTAGAAATACAGTTTTCAACTGTAATCCAAAATATTTTAAATGGTATTTACAGGGAACCGAAAGTGTGAAAGGATTTTAAAATTCAAAATAGATTTATTGATTTTGGTTTGGGAAAAACCCAGACCAAATGAAAGAGCACATGGCTAGTATTTCAATCCCACTCAATGTGCCAATCCTACTGGGCTTCTGTCTCCGTATTGTCCTTTTAAGATGCATAATTTTTTAGTTTAGGGATTAAAAAAAAAATTAATTTTCTTAGTCTGTCTTTGATTAACACCGTTTTTAAAAAAACAAATTACTTGCAACCAGGAAGGGTATTTCCTTTTCGCACCTTGCAGTTCTCCAGGCTGTATTAATTCTGCCTGCTCCTCACATTATCCCTTTCTGTATCAGTCCAAAAGGAACATCCTTGGAAGGCGACTCTTTCGATGTTTCTGCAAGAATCATAAGCTTATCAATGCCAAAGAGCTAGAGTTTCATTTTGGTAGAGTGGTGTACTCATGTTACCTGTGTTACCGAGGGGCAGAAATGGGATTTATTATGTATTTCTGATATAGAGCACTGTATTTAAGAGGTTGAAATAGAATCAAATTAAATCGAGACAATATATCACCAAAGGTAGCCTCCATACTGTAATACTAAGTTGCAATAAAACCAGTTAAAGCATTAATGAAGTTAAAATCAAGTCTTGGGTTTGTTTTGTGAGGGTTTTTTTGTTTGTTTGCTTGTGTTTTATTATGATATGCTCAGTATAGTAAATTCAGTATAAAAATAATTGTTAATACCAAGATTACCTTTTCTTATATAAAATCTAAAAATTTACTTTGAGTTTGATCAAGAAGTCTAGGCTAGACAATTTTACTGAATAAACACAAGATGTAGCTGAATGGAAAAGCCAAGCTATTCGGGTTTTTTTGAATACTCAAACTCAGAGACAGCAACAGAGCTCCCTTTAGTTTTTGTTGTGACATTCCTGTTACTCTCACATTACTGTTGCAGAGTCTTTATATAATAAAAACCATCAGCAAAATAGTTTCAGTTGGACTCTTAACAACCCTTAATTAAAAAAAGCACATGACATACTCAAATCTCTAGGTTATTTTAGGTACATAGAATAGCTCAGAGGCTCTCTTTAAGAAGAGAGGATATTTAGGATCAACTTTAATCTTGAGAATTTTTTCTCACCTACCCTCTCCTATCACTGGCCCTACTGACAGCTTTTTTCCTCAATCTTTCTTCAAATATCACACCTCTCAGACTAACTCAATTCTTTTTTTAGGAATCTTACGTATTTCAGCCTCCAAAATTTACAGATCAATCAGGTGTGAGATCACACAGACGCAAGTCCACTTGAATTTGAGGCAGGTCACTAAAAAAATGCAGTTATTTTTAAGCAAGTAACTGAAAAAGGTCTCACTGTTCTCCACATCACAGACTCTCTTCTTCTGATGTCTTTTTGCAGAAAAATAGTATGACAAACGTTTTTAAATTCTCAGCACAGCCTTATCACACTGAATGGTCTTTAAAAACTCTTTGTGGTTGTTTTTGTATGTCACTAAAAAAATTGCAATTAGAAAGAAACCCCTAACACAACAAAGCCAGCTGCTCAAACATCAATTAATTGGAAAAATACAACTAAGAACTCCTTAGTATAACCTAAAACCAGGTGAGTATCCTTGCTCTTGGTAACATAGCAGGTAGGGTAACTTTCCTGTTTCAAACTAAAATGGGTCATGGATCACCTGAATCGTTTCTGAAATTCTGATAGAGGAAAATGGCATGAAAGTTGACCAAAAAAAGAAAAATTTGACACATCAACCTCTTCCTAGGCCAGCCTCAGCAGCTGCAGGTGATGTACCATCACCCCACTGCAGTACTCATAAGCTCATGAGGCTTTTACAGCTGGTACAGGCTGAATGTTGGTGGGATTTTGTCCCCCAGGCAGCAGTCTGACTCAGCTCTGGAGCTTGTAAACCCACACAGGGCTTAAGGGTGTTACATTGGTCATTAACAAATTAAAATCCCACTGCTCAATTTGAAAAATCCCTTGTGCCAGCAGCTTTCTAATTTGTTTGGGCACTTTGGCAGAAAGCATCTGATGGAAGTGGCTAGCAGAAAGGAAGGAAAGTATGAGAACAGACTGCAGAACATCACCTGACACAGCAGGGGGATTTTTTGCATGCTTATGAAGTTATGAATACGCCAGTGTGCCTCCCTGTTATTTTGGCATGGCCCTGTATTTATGGAAGTTACAGTGAGAAAATACAAATGATGCGAGTGGTGTTCTGTATTTAGATGCTGAAGGTTGTATTTCAGGCATCTGAGTGTGGTGTCAATGTCTGCCTGAGACTGTCACCTGTGCTTTACACAGGTTTTGTAATATTGCAAGTATATAATAGCTTCATGCTGCAGAACACTGAGCACTCACCTCTGGTTCTCTGGAAAGACAAACATTCTCATGCTGCACTGGAAAAACTCAGCTCATATTCTGTTGGATTGAGCCTTATATTAACCTACTACAGTTTTATTTTAAGTGCAGTGGTGTAGCCATACAGCCTTACAAAAAAAAAAAAAGAAAAAGGGGCTCAATTAAGAAAATAAAGGTTGCGAACACCCTCTTTGTAAATTAATTGAAGTCCATTGTCAGGAACATTTAGGATTTAGATATCCTAATATAAAGTCCCAATTCAAAGAATAAGTGACAGCCACACAGCAGACAGTGTGTTGTTATAGATAAGGCATTAGAGTAGGATTTTGCCTATCTGAATGCCATCACTTTTTCTTTTACACTGGATCACAGCATTGCCTGGGACCAGTGATTTCCCGTGTCTGAGCCTCTTAGGGTTTGTCTGTTTGTGTTGATCCTCTCTAGGGATACTGCTGTAATGAATAAAATAAGAACACCTATGTAGCTCTTTGCAAGAACTGAAAAGGGTATTATCCTGAAAAACATGCAACGTAAATATCTAGGTTTCAGGATGAATTGGGAATTCAGAGCTCCTCTAGCCACACCATCTGCTGAGACCTACAGGCAGAGCTTGACTGGTATAGCATCTAGAGATAAAACAATTTGCAGCATAGAGGGATAAAAGTATCTCTGCAGCGGACAGATTAAGCTGCTTTTTTTCTCATTCTAATCTGTTAATCATGCACAGGGCTTAAGTATAGCTCAAGGCAGGCCAGACATTAAATGATTTAATTTTGCGCTATTTATTGAACTAGATTTAATTTGAAGATAGGATGTTACCCACTGCTCAGCAGTTCTTAAAAAAAAAATGAATATCCATAATGAGATTTCTGCCATGAATCAGTGATTGTGTGTTTAAAATGGGTCACACGGGGCTGGCCTTTCCAGGCTCCTGCCACTGCAGCTGCATTTACAACAGACAGGAGGGCTTCCCTTTGCAGGATTCACTTGAGGGTCAAATCTGGGGGCACTCCATCTAAATTACTTATTGTCCCTTTTTTGGGGTTTTCTTTTGTTTAAAAAATAAGTGATGGGGGTCAGTAGCTTAAAGCAACTTCAGCCAGCACGGAAAGCAGATCATAAAATAAGAGGGAGTTGGGTTTGGAGGTGAGGGGATGGAGAGGTAAATCTGAGCTCAGCCAAGAAGATGGAAGCCAATTGCCCTGCTGGCCCAGGGTCTGCAGCAGCTCCTGGGGAGAAGGGGATGGGCCCCACTTTCAGTAGCTGAAAAGGGCTGGGATGCTGAGAATAAGTATGTGTCACCTGGCACCTGTAACACATACACTTGCTGCCAGCATCACTGCAAATCCCAGAGGGAGAGAAAGGACCAAACGTGGAAAGTACACTCTGGGAAAAGATGGCAAAACAGCTAAATAATGGAGGCTATTAAAGCATGCTGAAAAGAGGATGCTATTAGTTTCAAAATTTTTGCATACAGGAGTGCATGTTGCTGAGGGTTCAGATTGGTCCTGGCTGTGACATTTGTTGCTGTTTCTTAGATCACACACAGGGCTTGGAAGTGCTGACCAGCAGCAAAGCCTGTGTGTTCCTCCAGGGCAGTGATCACTGGCTGCAGCTGAACATTTCTTTTGGCTGGGAATATGAGGAAACACTTTTGTAAGGAACCAAGACATTAAACAGGACTAACTTATAATATTCAAGTAATTAGGTGTGTTGGATCATCCACTCCCTTGCCCCATAAACTGGCTTGCTTCATTTTGCACACTGAAAGACAGAGGTGTTACCTTCTACTGTGACACGATTTAAAACTGGATAGCAAAGCAGAGAATCAGATCTCTCATGAACTGAATATATCAAGAAAGCAATAAAGAGGCTGAATATAAAATTACCATTGCCAACCTAATGCATCCGTCTTTCTCTCTCTATTTGTTTCTGAGTAAGGCAAGGAGTGCTTTCAATAATCACCAAGAATTTTGATGTTTTGTTTTCCCTTCTTCTTTTTATCTCCTCAGTTTCCTCTTAGCAACATTCCTGGCTTGGTAAAAAAAAAATGTATTCAGATAGTAAGTGTACATTTTTGAGATATGAATTGGAAAGGAATGCTAACCACCAGAGGAGAAACTGTGGAGATGAATGCCTCACCTTGCAGCCCAGGGAGGGCTATCGCTCTTGAGTGTGGTGGTGGCTTTGGTGGGATGGGAATATTAGGGACTCAAATTCTTCATTTGTTGTGACTGTGCTGCTAAATATTTTCCTTGGGTTCACTAATAAAATCCTCAGAGCTGAAAGTGTTGGAAAGTAAAGTTAAAGGGTATATAAAGCAATATAAACTCTTTCCTTCTTCTGAGCAGCCATTAGTCCAAGCGAGTTGCCATGGATGTCCACCTGTCAAAGTTACTCGCTGGTGCCTAAAAGTGTCTTGGACACATGAGAAAGTTTCCTTCTGATTATTTTTTTTTCTCTGAGTTCATGAAAAGTATGTGGGACATTTTAAGTTTTTTTTTTGGGGGGGTGAGAATTTTGGCTCTTACAGGTCAAGATGCTCCTGGAGAGCCGAGCCTACTGCATTAAAACATAAACCTAGAGAATACTGAAAAACAAATTGTATGGTGATTACTAAGAGTAATACATTCCCTCTGTAACTCAGCCAGCCCATGGGCAGTTCGATGCTGTATCTGATAGGAGGTGCAGAGGAGAGCTTTCTTTTCCTCACACCTCCCTACTTCTTCACACCCTATCTTCACACTTTAATCTCTGACTCATAACCAGCTTCTCGATGACTACACTTACTTCGAGTTGATCTATTTACAGAAATTAATGATAGAACAAGACTTTCAGGCAAATAAAGTGACCTTTTCCAAGTTAGTTGTGGCCATCAGAGTCTCCCCTGAAACATGCCATCAGAAACATTCCTCCATCTTTCCCTTTTCCTATGACAGCTGCACATTTATTCTCTACAGCTCAAGACATTTAGTATTCCTTATCAGCTTAGACATTAGTTCAACACTAGTTGTTCTGGTCACACAGGGATGAAAAAATTATTATTTAGTAATTGGCTAACTCTCATAATATAAAAAGTTGTTTATTCAATTCCCAAGGGCCACAGTTTCATGTTTGTCTCTTCTTATCAATGATTAATGACACAGAGATCAATATCTTAACAAAATTAAGATTGTCTGTGATAGGGCCAACCCTTCAGTAAGTTTTCCTTTGCTTTCCTGAAAATCTCTTGCCGAGCTTCTGGATGTGTACTATCTTGTCAAAGCTAGCAGATGAGTAAACACAGTGACAGTATCACTGACCCCTCATGACTGTCCTGTTATCTCAATTTCTGTGAAAGACTGGACATACAGCTACTTTGGGCACATGTCTTGAGGGCCTTTGTCTGCTTCTATTTTACATGTTGGCATGGGGTTCACAGCATCACAGGATGATTGAGGCTGGGAGTGACCTCCGGAGGTCCCCTGGTCCAATGTCCACTTCTTCTGACTTGGTTTTATACATCTACGTTGAAAGCATTTATAGCTGAGTCAATGACCTTGCCTGCCCTTTACAGTCAGTGGAGAAAAAGCACCAAATTCAAGGTGAAGCTTGTTAGATCAGTGCAAATACCAGTTTTCAAATGGGATGAGTCATGCCCAGAAACATCTGCTGCTCCCACTAACTACAAGGAGAGCCCAATGTAAAAGCAGATGCCTGTAATGGGAATGTCAAATCTGAGCAGCTTTAGCCTCCTCTCCTATCTTTGTATTGGCCTTTTAAAGTCTCCTGGCACAGCTCTGTAGGTTCTTTCTGGTCCTGCGCCTTGCTGCTGAACTTGAAAACTTCACCCACAAGGACTGGGTAGAATCTGCATTGTCCTGTGTGAATTAGTTCAAACCTTCAAGTGTTTTGAAATTCCAGCTAAGTGATGAAGGCAGACTTTTCCCACTGGGCTGGTATCCTTAGACTGGAAGGTGCAAGATTCTCTTCCTGCCCCCAGGCCCTCTCTGCCCTCTCTGGCTCCCTTTTACATGGAGAGTGGGTGTCTCAGGCTGTGCAGCCTGAGCTGGGCTGCTGCTGGTTTGCTCTGCAGACTCAGCTTCAGTAAAGAAAACCACTCCTCAGCCTCTCCTTGGGTTCTTTTTGGTTTGTTTGCTTCGTTTGGTTTATTTTTTGCTTTTCCTTCCCCTTTTATTCTCACTGTGTATTGGACACAAAAATACAATTTGAGCACTTGGATAAAATCTAAGGTGACCAGCATGACCTTTTTTCATAAGAACTTATTCAAGTTTCTAGTAACCCGAAAAAAGTTACATCTGCTCTCAGCTATCACTTCATCTTCTTTCTCTGTGTTGAACTTCCTTGTCTTAGCTCCATGATTCTTGGAAGCTGCCCCAAGTTATTGCTGTCTGCTTCTTGTCCAACAGCTTCATGGCATTGCTGACTGATTTTCTTGATCTTTATTACAGTTTTAAATTTTCTACCTTTTTTTTTTTTTTTTTTTTTTTTTTTTAAGTTTCATGTTATACTTAGCCAGTATTAGACTGGCTTCTCTCCTAGTTCAACTTGCTTGGAAGGCAACTCTTCCTCCTCTTTCACATCTCCTGTTTTCATAACTTTCTTCCAGCAGGTAGCAAGAAAAAAAATCTAATTTATAAATGTGTGGCTTAATACCAAAGGTGCAATTTAGTGGAAGGTTGTTATATCACTCTCCCCTGAAGAGCAGTCATCTGTATTATTGCCAGCTTGTGCTTTAAAGTGTTTTCCAAACCAAGTGACATTTGCCATATGACCAGATGAAAAGTAAAATAAATTAAGGAGCTAGCCAGGAGATGTAGGAAACAAACAAAAAGAAACCAGAGCAACAACAAGTTTTATTGGCTATCTGTGTTTGGAGAGATTCCCAAAGTCCTCTTTATGTTTTGTTCAGCTAGGAGCTGCCAGGACACGTCTGCAGCTGGTTGGAGCCAGGAGCTGATTCTCCTGACAAGCTGGATGCCCTGGCACTATCTCCCCTGCCACAACCTGCTGTTTACAGCAAAACTCTGCCAAGAAAGTTCTCAGCACGCTAGAGATTCAGATGAATATAAATGCACTTCTGGAGACATCATGAATCCCACAGCCATGGCACTTCAGTTTTAAATAGGGTATTAATTTATGGCTCCCCAGTTAGTGAAACATGTCTCAGATAGCATTAACTTGGGATCTCTCACTGTGTTTTGGAGATTCCAGGCTGGCCACTTGGCCTGCCCTCTATTAATATCAACTTGTCAATAATCAGTTCACTTTTCTAGTGCAAGCGCTTTCCTTTTGACAAATAGATTCATTAATAGCTGAATTTATGAGAATCCAAGCACATAGATTTTCTGTATTGCAGGCCTGAGCAGCTACTTATTTTAAGATATGTTCAGTGCTAACAAGAAATACAGCTTCTTAGTAGCTTTAGACAGAAAGCAGTTACTATAACTTTGGGATTGCATCAATTACAGCATGTAGCATCCCATTTTTGCCAATGGAAAGGTGACAAGTTTGTGAGGATTTGGAGGCAGTAAAGTGAGGTGCTCTTCCTTAAAAGGATTAGTGTCTCATCTCAGTGTCACAAAGCAGAACTAAGCCCATTGAAAATACACAGGTGTTTCAGCCTCACAAGGAAGTTAATGAATATGCAACCAGGCAGGGCAGGAATGACTTGTCTCAGACAAGTTAAGTACTTGAATGGCTTGTGGGACCTATAGGAGGTTTAATAAGTTACTAATACATACCTGATCACAAGCGCAACGTGCAAAATATTCTGGAACACACAGCCCTTTCATAGCTTTTGTGCTGTTCAAAGCAGCAAAAAGGGCATTTCAGAATTGTTAGGATCCATCCTGACAGAAGATGGCAAAGCCAGCCAGCCATACTTCCTCTGAAACCTTGCAGGTTTCACTCCCCTGAAGCCCTTGGCTCTCAGAACATCTCCACCCTTAAGTATGCTAATACTGTGTACGAGCAAGAGTATTTTTATTATATAAAAATAATGACAGTCAGGAACTTGGACAAAAAATAGCAGCAAAAAAATAAGAAACCAACTTTGACAGAAGCTCATCCACATGCAACTCCCTTTCTTGTGATTTCCAGATGGCATCCATATCTTCACTTGTTATGGAAGTCATGTTGATGGTGTCCTAAATCTGTCTGTCAGTTGTCTTTCTGTACTTGATGCTGATGTGGGCTTGTCCTAGTTAGAATTTTGGTGTTGTAAGAAGATGCTTCTCTGAGGATTTCCTAGGAGCATTTATTTTGGAATAAGTCAATCTTTTTATTAGTCACTCTGGTGGCCTTCCATGTCCCCTCACCAAAAAGAATGAGATATGCCCTGAAACCATTTCTATGTTGTTCTTAGTTTTATGAAGGTTGTTTGTTACCTAGTTGCTTGTTGCCTATGAAGATAAGTAAAGCTGTTTTCTTCCTGTTCTCCCTCTAATACTTCTCTATGCACCCAGGTGTTTCGGAATGCATATAGAAATAACACTTTGATTTTTCCAATTGAATAATACATTTCTTAGGCACTCAGTAATATTTCTAACAGATCAGGGCATTCAGAATAATTAAGATAATTCAAAGAAATCCAGTCACTCACTATAGTTACCTTCTACCTATTCCTGCTAGTAGTGAAGAAATAATATGGCGAATAGGGTGTTGCACATCCCACTTCTAAGTCTGGAAAGTTTTCAGTGGCAGGTGCATTGCTCTGTGAACATGGCTTGTACCAAAGCTAGTAAGTCCTACCAGTATCTCAAGTGCTGCACAGAGCTTACTGCCTTAGCCAAGGTGGAGACAGTCACAGAATCATAGNCAGCACAGGGTGCTCCTGTCCAAGCTGTGGGCTGACAGCTTTTTCAGACAATAGGAGGAAGGGTATCACTCAACCATGTGTGTCAGCTCTGTAAAGAACAGGTTCAGTGTTGTATTTCTGGGCTCCTTATAGCATTGTGCTGTATATATTGCAGCTGCAGAGTGGTCTAGAAACATGTGTAAGGTAAGTGTGGAGATATATTTGAACCTGACAGATCTGATTATTTGCTTGGCATTAGAGTTAGGAGAAAGAGTTGATGGTGGCTCTGGACTTTGGTCCCAAAAGCACTGTAGTAGCTATATTCATCTGTTTGGTAGTAAGATGAGCTCAGGATATTCTTTGATGACTGCTTAGCTCTTCACTTGTCTTGCATTCCTTCCTTCCTTCCTTCCTTCCTTCCTTCCCATTTTTCAATTCGATTTTCATTACTGATGTGATCTACAGGACTTCTCAGGACCTGGATTTCTTCTGTGTTTTGGCAAAAGCCCATCACATTCTTCAGATTAAGCTGTTTGGTGCAGATTAGTGGATTTTAAAAGGAAAAATCATGAAGGATCCTCATCTCCAGCACGAGTGTCTCTACTAAAAAGAATATATGGAGTTCTGCTTTTTTGAAAATACAGAGAATCAGAAATATTGACACAATTCTCATCACCTTCTCACCAAGCTCCTCTTTTTCTCTCCTCTCTCTCTCCTATCTTCTCAGGATCATACTGTGATGTTTGTTTAGACTGCTCAGAGGTCTGCCTATCTCCTTCACCATCTGTACTCTCTTCCATCCTTCCAGATGCAACAGAATCAAAACAGTTCTTAGTAAGGGCCATGGTAGTTCCTGAGAAACTCTGGAGCATCAAAGTAATTTTTCTTTCTTTCAGGCCAGGACTTTTCCAGTGTTTTGGGTGATAAGGTTGCCTTAATCTCTGTTTCCAGCTCAGATAAATTAACTTGTAGACCTCTTGCAATACTCTCAAATGAAAAAAATAAGGTTACTTCCAATTATTTAAAATTGCTTTAATCCAGCTTGTAATCATATTAAATTAACAGTGATCTCATAAATGAAGCTTTTTCACAACGTAGCCTATTATATAACACGTCATTTGCTACATGCTTATTAGAAAATTTCAGCTCAAGGACAAGCTCAAATTAATTTGTTGTACTTCTTTCATTCTTGAATGTCATCCTTACACTGTGACTTCCATTCTATGCCTGGAAATCAGATTCAAATCCCAACACCACCACTGGAGCCCCAGCTACAAGCTGCAATTCCACTCGTCAGTTGAATAATGATAGGAAGGGGTCCACGGCCACAAGTACATAGAGGTTACAATGGGCACAGAATCAAAGAATGGCTCAGCTTGAAAGGTACCCCTTCAGGTCATCTGGTCCAACACCCCTGCTCAAGCAGGGGCCACTTAAAGCCAGTTGCTCAGGACTGTGTCCAGACAGCTGTTGAATGTCTCCAAGGATGGAGATTCCACAACCTCCTCAGGCAGCCAGCGCCAGTGCTTGGTCACCCTCACAGTAAAAATGTGTTTCCTGATGTTCAGAAGCAGCCTCCTGGTGTGATGTTATGTCTGTTGCCTCTGGTTCTGGGCACCACTTAGCACAGCCTGGCTCTTTTTTCCATCAGGTATCTACATGTAATGATAAGATTGCCCTGAGTCTTCTCCAGGCTTAACAACCCCAGCTCTCAGCCTTTCCTCATAGAAGAGATGCACCATTCCTTTAATCATTTTGATTGCCCTTTATTGGATTCTTACCAGTTTGTCCATGTGTGGCTTATTCTGGGGAGTCCAGCAGTGTACCCAGCAGTCCAGGTGTGGCCTCACCAGTGCTAAGCAGACGGGAAGGATTTCCTCCCTTGGCTAGTGACACACCTTCTCATGCAGCCCAGGACACTCACTAACCCAAGGCACCTGGTGGCTTATGCTCAACCTGGTGTTCTCCAGGACCTCTAGGTTCTTTTCTGCAAAGCTGCTTTCCAGCTGGATTACCAAGCACACATTTGTGCATGGGGTTATTATTCCTCCTCAGGTGCAGGACTATGAACCTGTTGAATCTAATGAGGTTCTTCTCTGCCCATTTCTCCAGCTTGTTGAGGTCCCCCTGGATGGCAGCACAACCCTCTAGCATACCAGGCACTCCCCTCTGTCTTGGCAGATGTTTGTGGCATCCACAGACCTACTGAGGGTACGTTAATGATCATTAACACAGATGTTGAAGGCTATTGGACACAGTATTGACCCCTGGGCTACACCACTAGTTACCAGCCTCCAACGAGGCTTTGGGGTACTGATCACTGCCCTCTGGGATCCACCACTTGGTCACTTTTCATCCCACCTCACTGTTTGCTCATCTACACCATACTTCAAAAGTTTCTCTATGAGGATCTGATGGGAAACAATCTTGAAAGCCTTACTGAAGTCCAGATAAACAATATCCATTCCTCTCTTCTCATTTACCAGGCCAGTACATGCCTTAAGAAACTCTTGATCAAGAGATTTTCAAAGTTGGTGCCCCATGATTTCATAGATTGAAGAGTTTTACACATAAAGCCTTTATTCCCAGATCCCTTTGTGAACTAGTGAAACTGGCATTTACATCTGAGAAGATGGAGATGGTCTTGGATGCTCCAATAATGATTGGAGCATGACGCAAACGGTATGGAATGAGGGGTGGAATGTCCTGGTTTGGGCCAGGATAAAGGTGATTTTCTGGTTTGTACTTTTGCTTTCAGCTAAGTTTCTTGTAAGTAGCTGCACTTGCTGAAATTAACAGCAAGTTTCTCAGACAGTGTCTGCTTCTAGGACTGATAACACTGGATGTTTATAGTTACTGCCAGAGACTGGTGTGCAGAGCCAAGGACACTGCTCAGCTCTGAGGAACATTTTTCCCTCCAGAAGGAGTAAAGAGGTCCCACCTGAACCCCTCCTTTGGGGAGGCCCAAGACAAGATAGATGCCAGAACTGACCAAACAGAGTATGCCATCCCATACACATCATACTCCGTATAAATTTGAGGGATCACAAGGGTCAAACCCCTTTTCTTCTTCTTCCTTCCCTTCCTTGCCTGTTCCCTGTTTTCTTCAGCATCCTGGGAGGATTCCATCCATTCATCTGCCTGTGGTCCTGATCCGTGCCAGCCTGAATCTGTGTGTTCCTGCCTCCAGCTCCCGACTGCTCCTGACCCCAGGAGTCCAGCCTGGACTTTCCCAGGGCTGCCCTGCAGCCTCCGTGGTGACGTGAGAGTTACTGGGGGAAAGGGGGGAGGAACGTGGGATCAATTTTTCCTGTATTTGTATACATTTAGTAATTTTTCCCAGTTATCATTAATTGTTTCATTAAAGTTGTGTAGTTTAGTTTCCAACCCATAAGTCTCTCTCTCCCTTATTCTCTCTCCTTTCCTTATCAGGGAGGAGAGGGGGATTAATAAAGAACATCTGTCATTGGATTTAATCACCGGGCCAGTGTTAAACTGTGACAAAAGCCCAGATATTTGTCTACATGAGGGAAGAAGCTGTTATCACATTCTTGTTTCTCTATAGATAAATGATTGCACACCAGAGACAAAGCCAAGCAGCCACTACCCAAGTTGTGACATTTCTGCACATACGAACAGAACAACAACACGATCCCAGAAGGATCTGTCACGGGTGGAAACTCAAGCCAGCACATTTACAATCAAGACAGTTCTAGAAGAGCAAAATATTCTTAGTTGGAAAGGGTACAATGAAAGAAGAAAGCAGCCATATTTTTTTGTTAAAAAGAAAAGCGGCAGATGGTAAAACTGTCAAAGAAAGTTTGAAGGCTTTATTGGAAGGGAAAAATGGAGAAAGCAGAACCAGAATATAAATGGCTGTGACAGTCTCTCCAAACAGAAACACTTGCTAGTATTCATGAAGGTCAGGTTCACACAGGGGATTAAGCTGATGGTTCCCCAGACTAATCCACCAACAGGTAAGAAAACCTGGAGCACAGGGCAATCCCCTCACCTTTTGGGATTATATTACTGAAGGCAAATGCATTGTAGCCACATAAAAATTCAGAGTAAAGCATCATTTTTTCAGCAGATACTCTCCATGTCTCTGGTTTCACTAAGCCACAGTCTGCCTGTTGCAGAGTACCTATTCAGTAACACTAGAAAGATTTCAATACTCTAAAAATTTTCTGTTGGTATTGGGACAGTGACCTGGGATACAACATGATTTCTGTATTCTGTGACTGAGTCTTGCATGAAACTGAACAGGAGAAAGTGCTACTGCTACTCACCTGGTGAGAAGTATCACAGAAATCTAAACCAAACCTCACAGACTGTTACCCTCTATGTTATTTAATCTGTATGAAACTATGAAAATGTCACACATCTCTTACTTTGTTGTAGTCTCCGGCTCAGCTCTTCTTTTATTTTCTCTCTGTGTGCTGTCTGCATCCCTTAAGGTCTCCAATAGGCCTGATATCTGCTTTCTACCTCTTCCTTTATCCACCATGTCATATATGTTTGTGAGTTTTTTGGTGATTTCTAGAAAAAACATTACAAGTCTATAAGGTTTCAGCAATATGAACACCTGATGAGTGGCTGCTGGCCCACCTTTCAAGGTCTGTAAGAAAAAAAATTGCACAGTCAGAATTTTATTTAATATTCTACCCAAAGCCAAAACAATGCTTTAGGTGAATGAGAACTGTTCAATGATCTTTGCTGAAGCTGATGATAATGATGTAATTAGAAGATTGGTAGTACACATTTTGTTTCAATAGAGAAATAACACCCCGGAGTAGAAATTTAACTGCACATTAAATCCTAATTTTTAAGCAAGACTTTGACACAATAGAAAATTCCTCAAATTATGCCTACTGTCCTACTATCTTCTTTTGTTAGCCAGCTTGGTACCCTTAGAGTTTCTTTATCTGCAGCCCTCTGTCCTCTTTTTTCCTTTAGGACTGCATCAACTCTTTACTAGTCTTGCAGAAAAATCTGCTGAATCTGCCAGTAATGATACCCTTAACTAAGGGCCTGCAATGTGTATTTAAACATACACCAAACTAACAGGAAGCACAAAACATTATAAATGGCAGACTTAAAGTCAGTTTCAACAGTTTTTAAAATCTGTCCTATGTTATATTTAGTTGGGAAACTCCACCAGATGAAGAACTGAGAGTAAGAAATCATGATTGCATCTCAAAAACTATTGTAGAGTGTTATCAGATTACCTCCTTCCTGTTAAGGATAAAGATCAGGTACATCATTTTCCTGTTGCCCTTCAGAATTATTTTTGTGTAAGTTCTGGTGTAAATCATGAGCTTATAGCCTTCTCTGATACTCATTCACCTCGACTGATTTTTGCCTAACCATAAAGGTAGGTCTTACTTTTTACAGATAGCTCACATTAGCCTCATACATCTTAAAGTTGGTGTCAAAGAAAATTACAGCTATAACATATTAATGATAAATAATAGTTTTCTGTGACCCTCTCCATCTAATTATTAAAAAATAATTCCCCAGCTAATTATTAAACAATAATTTCTATAGACATACTGAAAATAAAAAATAAACACCTTAAAATGTCAAGTATATCTTTAAACACAGTATTGTACATATACTCTCCCTCAGTCCTGTGTAATTTATCCTATGCTCTGCTGGTAACAGAAGTGACTGATGAAACTGGGGGTTGGAACTAGATCATCTTTAAGGTCCCTTCAACCCAAACCATTCTACAATTCTATGGCTCTGTGAAGTGATAGATGATAGTGATTGTCTATCACTGTCTATGCTGATCACTGCAGCCTGACACACTTCACCTTCTCCTGCCTTCAAATCCTGCTTGACAAGTTGACTCACTAGTTGAGGCTGAGAAGCAGGGGAGAGACTGCAAGGCCTTGCTATTATAAATTGGCAAAATGAAAATAGAAATTAAGCTTATGATGAGGGAAAGTATATTAAAAAAAAAAAAAAAGCAAACCAAAAAATTTTCAGCATTAAAGCCTTTTATGACAGAGGCAGCACAGATGTTATACATTTGTCCCAGCCCTTGTATCCTGTTTTGAAAACCAGCCACAGAACTCTGATTCATCAGCCACAGAGGGTGTACATTCATTACCTGGGGGCTTTAGGGTATGTGGTTCGTCCCTCGCTTATTGATGCCTCCAAGGGAATGGATCAGTGAATTGACCTGGGTTAAACTCCTGGAAAAACAGAAACAAGACTATTTTTAACCTGGATCAATTCCCTGATTCAGCTCACTGTGTTGCTCCACAAAGAGCACAGCTGAGGGTGTGGGGGGAAATGGACTTGTACTGGGAAGCAGGAAGCCTGTCAGACAGCACCGTCATTAAAGCCCATGTTTCATGGCACTCAGCTTGTCACAAGGCAGCTGTTAAGATCTGGAATCCTTCCTGCTGGAAAAATACCTTTTTTTTTTTCTTTTTTTTCTAATGGGATAGTGTGAAATGGGTTGCTGCCACAAAGGGCACAGCTGACACACACATACTGCTGTCATGCTGCAAAGCCTGGAGCTTTCTCCCTGAGCAGAGATCAAAGAGACAGCATAAGCTCCCATAAGTATATGGGAGTTAAGTGATAACTACGGCTGGACTGTATGAAGAACACTTGAAGGCTTAATATCTAATCATTTTGTCTAAATGCCATTCATAGCATTCCAACTATTAATTACTAAGTTATATACCACTGCAGAGTCTACTGACTGTGTAGACTTTTAATTAAAATCTAGGACAACAAATTATGTCATAAAACATTGTTTGACAAAGTCAAATAAAAAGACTGCTGCTAATCTAAAGTAGAAAAACCATACAATGTTGGAGGTGATGTAGGAAGATCAGTAAAGTTTTGTAGACTTTTCCTTTGAATACATGTTTAGTAAGTTAAGGCTTTAAAATAAAGGTCCTGGAGCAGAATGCTTCTGAGCTCATGTTCCTTTTGAGCAGATGTACTGAGGCCATCACTTCCTTGCAGTTCTGCACCTGAACCCTAAGATAAGATTTAGCTTACCTCGGTAAAAACATCCTAGTGTTTCTTATTATAAAAATGTCAATGTTATTTTATTGTTGTCAGGATTATGAAATTATATTAACTACTATATTTTTCATGATGGTTCACATTATGTTGATACATTAAATATATTTTAACTTAGAAAGGACATTTATGAGGCCTTCCTTCCACTGCTCCTCCTGATTCATTAGCTACTACTTTAGTTGTGCTAATATAAATGATTTTATGGAGATGAGGAAATTAAAGACTTTTAAAAGACTTTTTTTTTTAAAAGGCAGGTTACAGTCCAATGTTTGTTGATGAGATCAAGAAAGGCAAAGCCCAAACACGAAGGACATGACAACTGCAACCAATCAGGGCCTGTTGTAGGAATCAGTCCATAATAACATTTCCCACTAATTTGGTTCATTTCTTTCATGAAATTCATGGCCAGGCTGGTGTTCTTGCCATAAAACTATACAGAGGGACAAAAGCGTTTTAAGCTGCTCAGCATCAGAACAGTGAACATTTGACACAAAGGGCAAAACTGTTTTTTCACTTCAGTCCTGACACCCGTGCTCACAACCTGCTAGATGAATGAGGGAATGTGGGTGTTGCCCATCTATACTTTAGTGATGCCTTTGACATAGTTTTCCACAGCATTCTCTGAGACAAAATGGCTGTTCATGGTGTGGACAGGTGTATGCTTTGCTGTGAGAAAAACCGTCTGGATGCCCAGGCCCAAGGAGCTGTGGTGAGTGGAGTTAAATCTAGTTGGTGTCCAGTCACAACTGGTGTTCCTCAGGGCTCAGTGCTGGGGACAGTTCTGTTTAATATCTTTATCAATGATCTGGATGAGGGCATCAAGTGCAGCCTCAGTAGGTTTGTAGATGACACCAAGTTGGGAGGGAGTGTTGATCTGCCTGAAGGTAGGAAGGTTCTGCAGAGGGACCTGGGCAGGCTGGATAGATTGGCTGAGGTCAGTTCTATAAGGTCATAGAATCATAGAATCATAGAATTAGCCGGGTTGGAAGGGACCTCAGAGATCATCAAGTCCAACCCTTGACAATACAACAAGGTCAATACAACAAGGCCAAGTGACAGGTCATGCACTTGGGTGACAACAACCCATGCAGTGCTACACACCTGGGGAAGAGTGGCTGGAAAACTGCCCAGTGGAAAAGGACCTGGGAGTGTTGATCGACAGCTGGCTGAATATGAGCCAGCAGTGTGCCCAGGTGGCCAAGAAGGCCAATGGTATCCTGGCTTGTAAGAGAAATAGTGTGGCCAGCAGGAATAGGGCTGTGATTGTCCTGCTGTACTCAGTGCTGGTGAGACCACACCTCAAATACCATTTTGGGCCTCTCACTACAAGAAGGACATAGAGGTGCTGGAGAGAGTCCAGTGAAGGGCAACAAAACCAGTGAAGGGTGCAGAGTGCAAGGATTATGTGGACCATCTGAGGGGATGAGGGTTATTTAGCCTGGAGGAAGCTGAAGGGAGACCTTATTGCACCCTGAAAGGTTGCAGCCAGGTGGGTGTTGGTCTCCTCTCCTAAGTAACAAACAATAAAATGAGAAGGAGTGTCCTCAACTTGTGCCAGAGTAGGTTTAAGTTGTATATTAGGAAAAATGTCTTCACTGAAAGGGTTGTCAGGCACTGAAACAGGCTGCCCAAGGGAAATGGTGGAGTACCCATCCTGGAGACATTTATAAGTCGTGTAGATGAGGTATTTAAGGACATGGTTTAGTGTTGGACTTGGCAGTCCTGGGTTAACAGTTAGACTTGACGATGACTTGTTCTTTTCCAAATAAAACGGTGCTATGATTCTATTCTGTGATCCCATGTACCAAATGTCCACGATGGGTGGTTCATCCAGCTGTGCAAAAGCAAGAGGTTCAGTCAGGGAGGCATACAGCCAGCTGCCTTAGAAAATCTGGGTGGCAGCCAGGCCTGTTGGTGCAGGGTGACCTCAGCAAGATGTAGAAATGCAGTCTCTTAGGTTTTAGGAACTCAACAAATCCGACTGAAGTGGGTAACAGGGTGGCCCTCTAGAACACCTCTGAGTAATGGAGCATCCTACCCAAACTAAAACTAAACTGAAATAAACTCTACAAGGCAGGGCCACCCATGGCTACTAATCAGTGACTATCATCCCGGGTGATCAAGCCTTGGCGAGGGCAGTTGCCAAGACCCAAGACGGGTGACATTTCCCTGACAGGAAGATGGGGCAGGGGTGTGGCTGGAGGGACAGGCCCACCCCAGCCCATCCTCTCCTGTCCCGCATCAGTTCCCTCGGTGACCTGTGACAGGACCAAAGGAAATGGGTGGAAGCTGTGCCAGGGAAGGTTTAGGCTGGGTGTTAGGAAACATTTCTTTCAGTGAGAGGGTTGTCAGGCATTGGAATGTCCTGCCCAGGGCAGTGGTGGAGTCACCATCCCTGCGGGCATTTAAAAAGCGTTTGGACCTTGTCCTTAAGGACACGTTTTAGTAGTTAGCTTATGGTGTTGGTCAAAGGTTGGAGGTCTCTTCCAACCGAAGCATTCAGTGATTTCTGTGAGGGGACCCAGTGCCCACCACCCCTGTCCCCCCGGCTCCAGCCCAGCTCCCCTTTCACATCCCCAGGCGGAGTGCTGTTGGGGGGTGCTGGCTCTCGCGAGAGGCACGGCGAAATCTCGCGAGAAGCGCTGCCCGCCCGTGACGGCGGCGGTGGCGCGGAGGGGAAGGGAGGGAGGGGGCGGCTCCCCGACCCCCCCCCTGCCCCACACACCGCGCTCCCGCCATGGCGGTGCCGCCGCTGGTCTCGCCCGGACACCGCAGCCGTTTCGAGCAGGAGCAAGACCGGACCGTCCGTGCTTTGGTGCGCAGCGTGACCGGGCTGCCTGAGGAGGAAGAGGAGGATGAGGAAGAGTTGGGCGGCGGCCGGTTCCAGGCGGCGCTGAATTTCGCTTGGTCCAACTTCAGGTCAGCGCCCTCCAACCCCCCGGCGCCCCGGGGAGAAGATCCGCGGCTGCGGCCGTGCCCCTCAAGCCTCCGGGGCTGGGGGACAGCCAGCGGGGCCTATCGCCCTTCTCCCGCCTTGGCCCACCGGCGCTGCAGAGGGAAGGAGCCCCCTCGGAACCGGCACCGGGTGGCGGGCCGGATCCTTTCCGGTGTGGTGTGACCCGCCTGGCAGCCGCTGCCACCTGCTTGCTCGGGTGCCTGGTGGCTGCCGGGGTGCGGTACCGGGCCGTGTCCTGCCCTACGCTCCGTGCGCCGCGTCTGGGGCCGCCCGCGGGTCCCTGTCCGGAGGCCGGGNGGCTATGGAATGGACTGCCCGGTGAGGTGGTGGATTCTCCGTCCCTGGAGACATTTAAAAGAAGACTGGATGTGGCACTCAGTGCCATGGTCTAGCAACTGCTAGTTGGGTCAAGGTGGGTCAAGGGTTGGACTTGATGATCTCTGAGGTCCCTTCCAACCCGGCTAATTCTATGATTCTATTCTGTGATCCCATGTACCAAATGTCCACGATGGGTGGTTCATCCAGCTGTGCAAAAGCAAGAGGTTCAGTCAGGGAGGCATACAGCCAGCTGCCTTAGAAAATCTGGGTGGCAGCCAGGCCTGTTGGTGCAGGGTGACCTCAGCAAGATGTAGAAATGCAGTCTCTTAGGTTTTAGGAACTCAACAAATCCGACTGAAGTGGGTAACAGGGTGGCCCTCCAGAACACCTCTGAGTGATGGAGCATCCCACCCAAACTAAAACTAAACTGAAATAAACTCTACAAGGCAGGGCCACCCATGGCTACTAATCAGTGACTATCATCCCGGGTGATCAAGCCTTGGCGAGGGCAGTTGCCAAGACCCAAGACGGGTGACATTTCCCTGACAGGAAGATGGGGCAGGGGTGTGGCTGGAGGGACAGGCCCACCCCAGCCCATCCTCTCCTGTCCCGCATCAGTTCCCTCGGTGACCTGTGACAGGACCAGAGGAAATGGGTGGAAGCTGCGCCAGGGAAGGTTCAGGCTGGGTGTTAGGAAACATTTTTTTCAGTGAGAGGGTTGTCAGGCATTGGAATGTCCTGCCCCTGTCTC
>JAAWXA010000003.1:14582662-14677518 GCA_038090715.1 Florisuga fusca
GGGGGGGGGGTCACTCCATCGCTGTGGTTACATCTCGCTCTTTTAGGGCTGTTCTTCTGGTCGGCAAAGAGATAGATACCTTACAGCATCTTCATTTAGCCAGCAAAAAATCTGTTTGCTGCAGGAAAGTACAGAAATAAGAACTGTGTGTAAAGAACAAGTAAACAAAACCGCCAGATCAAGATAAGGCTGCTGGGCAAGACCGCTGTGCTGCTTACATGAGGGGTTACAAGTCTGCAGAGTAAAATGCATTTCATGTTATTTGAGCTTCTCAAAACTGGTTTTATTGGCCTGTAATGTGTATTATTTGCATCACTTCAGTGCTGTTACACTGCCATCTAAAATGTCCTTGCTAGAACTTTACACACTGCTCCTTCAAGACAAGAGGACACAGTCTTAAGTTGTGCCAGGGGAGGTTTAGGTTAGATATTAGAAAGAATTTCTTCACGGAGAGGGTGATTGGGCTATGGAATGGACTGCCCGGTGAGGTGGTGGATTCCTGGATGTGGCACTCAGTGCCATGGTCTAGCAACTGCTAGTTGGGTCAAGGTGGGTCAAGGGTTGGACTTGATGATCTCTGAGGTCCCTTCCAACCCGGCTAATTCTATGATTCAGTTATCACAGTTGTCATTTCAGTGTCTGCTGCCAATTTTTACATGTTCTGTCTCCAGTTTCCCATACCCTCACTAGCTGCTGCCTCTTTGGAGTCTTAAGCACTTGCATAACCTGATGCAGCAGGTACCCAAACAATTTAAAATCAATGCTACTTATATTTTTTTAATGCTGTTTAAATCCATCTTTTGGAGTGAGCAATAATAGAACTGCATTGGATTAAGTTGGACTGTGAATCCTAACTACTAATAGGCTCAAATAAGCCTGTTCATTTGATAACCAAATAGCCACTGGTCAGCAGCAAAGGTCAGTCTGAGTGTGGGAGACCTGGGTATGACTGTAGTCAGTGTTTTGACAAGTTCAGCTCTGTTGAGTTCTCAGTAGGCTAGTTGTACTTATTTGGAATGTAGGAATATGGTAATTGCTTTCTTTATGTCTTTGTTACATTTAGAAGAAAAAAAATTATGCACAGCATCTTGGCATTATATTTGTTGGTTGTGTAGCTGTGTCAGAATAGTTGCTTATAAGTTATTATCCTGAGTCTGCAGGATGGTTTGGTGATGGTAACAGGGTTTCTTGGGCAGGTAAATGTGCCCTGTCTTCATCTCCTCTTGTCACATCTTTTGGTGACCCAGTTGCTGGTGTAGCTGTGTGATCTCTTTTAGACTGGGAAATTATTGCGTTGAGTTTGTTTTAAAAACAATGTCAGTTAAGCAGAGGGAGTGATGCAGAGCTGATTGCAGACTGTTTTGACAGGGCTGGGAAGAAAAGGGATTTTATGACAGAATTGTTGTCAAGGAAAATGGGTGTGGAACTTCAGCCTGAGATTGACTGATACTGTATTTCTGAGCTGTGGGATCCTAGGTTGCAGCAGAAATTATTTCTAGTTTCAAGTTTGTGAAACTTGTGTTTTGTATTGTCAGATTTGATGATGTTTTGATGCTGTAGTTCTCAGATTCATCTGTTCCTTTCAATGCAGTATGGTAATTCACTTCTATTCATAATATTCACAAGTTGTCTGAAGAAATGTATACTTTTTTTGGGTGTACGTGGCAGGGTCATTAATTAAACTTTAGCTAATAGCAGGCTAAAAGAATTTCACTTATAACTTCCCTACATCTTAATTTTTCTTTTCAGTAGAGATTTTTGGTTTAATTTTTTTATAGTTGTCTTTCCAGTCTGTTTTTTATAAACCTTCCAGTTCTTGTAGTTACCACCATTTTCCATTTGAGCTAATTATTTCCTCTGTAAACTAATGTTCTGTAATAGATGAAATAATCTACATTTTCTTGACCTAAATGTTAGCTACCTCATTCGTTAATGTTGTATATAAACATACTTTTGTTCCAAAGCCTTACATACAGCTCAAATAAGAATAATGGGTCCACGCTCCTTTAATGTGGACATTCTTTCATCCTAAAGTGATACTTATTAAAAATATGTGCTACATGCCTTACAGTTTCATTTTCTAGTTTGTTACTTTGACATTGAGGTGCTTTCAGATTGTCTTTCTGAATTCAGTCTGTTTAGCTTAAAATTTTGCTCCTGATTCAGATCCAGTAGTTCTCATTTCTGTCTGTGGTCATGAGAGTTTCACAAACTATGTTCTGTACAGTTGTTGATGGAAGCTGAGGCAAAATACTAGATTGGCTCTGAGGGCCTACATATAGAGTATTTTGAGCTTGTGATCACTGCTGTCATATCCCATTCCCTGTTTTCTCTCTCTGTGGTACTGAAGAACCTTATTCATACTCTTAATTTCTTCTGCAAAGTTCATCTTACCTTTCATGAGTTCGTATTTTGTCCCTCTACATGCTGCCTTTGGTGTTGTATCTTCATTTTGATTAAGCTCTCTTCTAGGCACTCTCCTTTACTATTTATGAGAGTTTCATTTGGATTTAGAGGCCTTCCCACATGGATGTTTGTTTTGCATGTACTTGTGATGCAAATATTTTTTGTGCATTTGACACAGATGCCTTTGACAATATACTTCTTGGTCTCCTCTCTCCACTTGGCTAACTGACAGCATACTTTGCTTAATTTTCTTAGTGGTAATTTTCCATTCAGCTGAAAAGGTTGGTTAAATGTAACCTGTATTCCATTTTCCCATCTTTAAAGAGAGCTGTAGTTAATACTTCTTGAGTTAAGAGACACTAAGATTCAAACTTGTTGACATTGAGTGCCCTTGCTGAATTAAACATGTGTTATTAAATTAGTTATGTTGTTCTCATGTATGTAAATCAGCTGTAATTTCTTCTTCATTTAAGCTTCCTTCATAAGCATATTGTATTTAATTTCTTCTTCATTTAAGCTTCCTTTATAAACATATTGTAATACAGATTTCTTACACAGATTTCACCGTTTTCTTGATGTGAACAGTCACAAAGTAGAGAGGACGATAGAAGGGTAAGTTTCATGCTTATGGATTGATAATGGATTAGTTAACTTTTTTGAAGCATTTTTGATACTATTTTTGTTATTAGAATACATGAGAAATTGATAGTTCATTCTGACCTTGGAAAAGCAGCAAGTTGGAAAAAACTAACAGAAAAATTTCTGAACTCACCACTCCCAAGTACAGAAGAAACAAAGGTATGTATGTTGCAATTTTTTTTCCCCCCAGCACCTTAGCATTTATACTGGCAATCAGGACTTCAGTTGTTGTGGAAGTTACAGATGACTTAGCAGTGGGTCTTGCTGTTGCTCTTCAGGTCATGAATTTTCAGGGTTGCATTCTTTAGTTTCCTTATTTATTTTAGAAATGTATTTATTGTCTTGTCAAGGCTTCAGCACGCATGGTCTCATGACTTAAGTGACATAAAACATCTTCTCTGCAGTGAGAATATGGTCAACGTTGTGCACATGTCCTCTGTGTTCTAGAACAACAGTTAACTGAACAGTTCTTACCTTGTGCATGTTTTTTTTCACCTTAGGGTAGTACATTTGGATGTTTTGATTTTACTGGTTACAAATGGAGTGTTCCTGTCCTGTAGCTTCCTTTTAGAGGTTAGGTATATGTTTCAATTTTGATACATTTTGTATCAAATCAGTGTAGGATGTGGACTGAATGGATATGGCAAAAGTCACACTTAGGACACTTTTCAGTGTGGTATTTAATAATTAATGTGATCTTTGAAAACTGAAAGTTCCTGCTATTTGGAAATTTAAGCTTGTGAATTAAAAGTTGTTTCTTCATATGATGATATTCTTTAATAGTGCTGTGTGTTCTGAGTTGTAGTCTGATTTTACTTCCCATTGAAATGATAATTCCATTCTTTCCACTGCTTTAGATTTCCTCTTGTGGGGAAAACCCTGGAACACTCAAAAGCTTACAGATATGTTATAGTTATTGTACTGTGCTCTTCAAATTTTTGAAAAAGTACCTTTAGTTGTGCTTGGTTTGAGGGTCAAAGAAAATTAAAAACAAACCAAAACAAAAGCCCAAGCAAGTACTTAATACTTGAATGTTGCAAGTATCCTAGGATTTGGGAGAGATATTTTTTTTTTTTTTCGTTCCTTCTTTTGAAAACGCAACTGGGGTATAACTGGAGATAGATAATATTTAACTTTGGGAAGTTAACTGCCTTTAGTTTTATCAGGGGCACATAAATGGGAAGGTTGAGTATTTATCAGTATTATGAGTGGTAAATTAAACAGCAGCTCACACATGTAATTCTTTCAGTGAGCTACTGGTGTTCGACAAACTCTTGTAGAGTCAGTAATGTTTGATAGGAATGTATTATATTCCATATATATATATATATGTATGATGCTGTATGATCATATGTATGATACTCATATTGATGAGTATGATGCTGCTTCATCAGAAATTTGAAAAATTGAGTTCTTTTGTTCTTGGTTTTTTTTTTTAAATAAAAGTGGATCTCATTTCCAAGGAGCTTTGTAAGTGTGTATATGTATGTGTCAAAATATATAGGATGTAGACAGCAAAATCTCCATGTGTCTAGATATGAAATGGACTGCTGAAAACTCATGCCAAAGAAGAGCCTTTGGTTAGTAAGAAATTGTTGTGCTGTCAGCAGGTATTAGATATTAGGCCATAACACAAATCTTTGCAGCATGCCAGTGTGGGCACAGCCTAATTGAAGGCCCCTGTTCACAGCTGCATTAGTGCAGTATAGGAGTTACAGGGGCATCTTTAATGCTTTGTGTAGACTTTCAGGTGAGGGAAGATAACGTGAACATGATATTAAAACGTAGTGATTATAGCAAAGTGTTTCAGACAACTTCATTTTAGCCTCTATTTAAATAATCAAATTAAATAGGGAAACTAAGACCTGGTTTCCTCTAGGCCCATTACTTGTGTCCTTTTGCCTCATCCATGTTAATGTGGCTGTCCATTATCACTTGTCCACTGGTGATTTCCTGCTTTCACAGTACTTCAGTGCTCCTTTTCTCTATTTTCCATATTCTCTTATTATTAGCTCAGTAGGAAGCAGCTTATGCTGTGGCTACTTGTTTGTATTTGTATGTTTATTGCCAGTTAGTAGGCAAAGAGAATGGATAACATTCAGTATCGTGCTGCAGATATGATTTTTGTAATTCATGGCTGGGAAATGGGGACTAATTGGGAGCATTCCTGCAGATACTAGGTTTTTAATACTAACTGAAATCTTCTAGACACTTACTGACTTGCTTTTTAAAAAAATGTGTTTTAAAGACAGATACACACTATTCCATACTGTCTCTTCTGTTGTGTTTATCTGATTCTCCATCCAACACCACCTATGTGGAAAAGGCAAGAGTCAAAGAAGTGGGTAAGTTCACAAAATGTTTATATTTCTAATAAAAGCTAAAATCCATTAGCACAATCCATTAAGAAGGCCATTTTATTATCTCATTCACTTCAAGGTACTTTATTGACTATCGTTTTATGATTTGTGCACTTAAAATAGCCTGTGAATTTTTCCTCCCCCATTTATGTTACATCACCTAATCGAGTTTGCCAGCCACCAAAGTTCCTCAGGAGCTCTTTTTGACTTGTACTGCTATCACTCACTAATGTTCTCCACCAATTCAGCTGTGCTTACATGATCAAAGGCAGGCAACAGGGTTTCTACCCTCAGTCTCTGTCTTGCACCTCAATAGGAGGTCTTCTGAAATGTCTTTGGTGGTGTAAATTGCTGTATTTCCTATGCAGTCAAGGAAAGGGAGGTACCTTTGAAGGTTTCCAGAGGGAGATCCTAGATACCTAGTTGCTAAAGTAGGGCTGTTTCACTCAGTGCCTAAAAATGAGGCTTGTGCTTAAGTTTGAGTGGATACCATCCCGCATTTGTTTACAGTGTTGTATCATAGACCGAAAGAAGAATATTTCAGACTAACCTAAAGAAAATCTTGCATCTTAAGATTCCTTTTTGAATGATCTCTGCACATTCCCTCGGCGGTGTTTTGAATGCACTTTCAGCCCATTCCAGGAATGTGAATATGAAGAGGTTATCTCAAACAGCACTAATTACAGTTGAGTAAGCTTCATGTTTAAGATATAATATCTTGTAAGTGTGATTGTTATTTTTAAAGTATTACACATCACATCGTGGATATGTGGTGTCTTTTTCAGAGAGTAAGACAGTTCTTGCTTCATGTTGTTTACAGTCTGGGATCCCTGTGCATATGTAAATTATACATTTAGAATGTTTCCACCGAGCTAAATGGGACTGGTCACAATAAGTGATATGATGCATTCTTGCATGTTTTTCCACAATGTAATGTGACTCAGATTAATGTGATGATGGCACATTATGTTACATATTTTGAACGTGTGAGCAATAGAACTGAGAACTGAGGAATAAGCATGGTTGTTATGTCACAATTCACATGTCATGTTGAAAGTCTATAGCCTTGTTAAAGGAACAGTGATGTAAGTGGAAGGGAATGCCTTTTGTTTTAGACTTAGAATAACAACACATTTTAGCTTTGAAAATGTTTTTTAGGGGAAAGTCCAAGTTATGTGACACTTACTATTTTTATATTTATACTTAGAAAAGGAAGAAGAATTTGATTGGGGAAAATATTTGATGGAAGGAGAAGAAATTTACTTTGGTCCAGGCATAGACACACCAGTAAGTAATTTCACAGACACAAGCAGATTAACACTAATGCAAATGCTTTTGTTCTTCACCCTGTTTGACTTAGTCCTGCAACTAAACAGGCTCCTTCTGCTGACCATGCCTGCTCCTAATCAGACTTGGTGTAGTTCTGTGATCTTTTCCAGTTCTCTTATTTGTATGGTTATCAATCTTATGTATAACTTAAACCAGTCTCTGGTAGGCAGTTATATCGGTCTGAGCTCTCTGAATTCACTTCATAGTAGAAGAAAGAAGAGAATAGTTTATGTTTGGCTTGAATAGGAAGTTAATAGATCTGTCTGCTATGTTGTACTGAAGTGTACTGGGTTTTGTTGCACTTTATAGGATTGGTCTGGAGAAAGTGAAGAGGAAGAAGACACTCAGCCTTTGAGCAGGGAAGACTCCGGTATTCAGGTAGACAGGACACCTTTAGAAGATCAAGATCCAAATAAGAAAACAGTACCTAATGGTTCCTGGAAAGGTAAGAATAAGCTGTAATTCTTCTGCTGTAGTCATAAATACTCAAAGCCAGCAAACTAATGCAGTTTTATTTATTACTTTTAATGAGGTATTATGCTTTAGACGTAAAGCTGTAGTTTTAAGGTGCACCTTGTTCACTGCTGTTTGTTTTATTTTTAATAGTAAAGAAGTATTATAGAAGATTTGATCTCATTTCTGTTATTGCTAGTGGGAAGAATTCTGTTTATTTCTGTAAAAATAGAGACAGATGTTCCAATGTAGAAATAAAAACTTACACATTAAATGCAGCATGTGATTGTATGGATATAATGTAAGCTTCTGTTAATTATCAGAATACTGAAACAAAATTTATTTTGACAAGTGATGGACTCCATTCTGGGTATGAAGCATTTTTGGAGAAAAATAATGAAGACACTAGGGGCTTACTCTTGAGTAGCTTCAGGGAGTACTAGCTGTGTCTGTATTTTTGCATAAGATGTAGAGGGTACCTTGCATACAGGATATCTTGCATAAGAAGACAGCATACTGTTCATATATTGTATAAGCAGTAACTGTGAAACTGGGATTAGACAAAGTTTTCCTGATAATAACATTTAAGAAAAAAAAAAAGAACCAATAACATTTTTAGTTAATGTATTGAATGGATACTAAAAAGGAACATAGTGACAAAGTTGGTGATATTTAGAACTTTTGTTTTTTAAGTCAGCTTAGTTTTGTATATATAGTTTGAGGATTGCCTGAGACAGAAGCACATTTTTTGAGGAAGAACTGGAAACTACATAGTTTATTATATTCGAGTTTGGTTTTTAGGACTTTTGCAACATTTAGGAGATGAGGCATTTCTGTATAAATTAATTTGTGTGTGATGGTATCATGTATTGCGTGTCTAGTGAAGGGTAAATAGTCGTTAACTGTAACTTATTTGAAAAGATCTGTGATGGTGCAGCTGCACGGGTAGGCTTATTAATAAATTTTGCATGTATTTTATAAGCATTTCCTGAATAAATAAGATCACATCACAGACTGTCACGTGTTTGTTTCCACAGTAGGTGAACCTGATGCCCGTAGCTGGCTGGAGCAGCACGTAGTTCCTCAGTACTGGACTGGAAGAGCTCCTCGCTTTTCACATAGTTTGCACTTGCATTCCAACCTAGCTGCAGTCTGGTGAGGAAACAGTTGCACTTCTATATTCCTTAGTGGCATGTAGTGCTAAATCATTACTTTATTAAGCATAAAGTCATACCAATTTAGTTAAAAACAGAATTAAAGTAATATGAATTTATAAGATGAACAAACAAGTTGTTTTGTTTTTTTTTCTATTAATAGATTCTCTTCCTTTAATTTAGTTTTTATTATATTTGTCATATCAGAGAGGGGTTTTTCTTTTTCAGAGAAATAAATCTTATTGTTGAATTTTGTTTGGGCTGACCCTTACAAGGGTCTCTGAGGAACTAATACAAGTGTGTTGTAAGTGGTCCTGGAAATGAGGAGTTCCCTAAAGCTTAACTTTTTGTTTGGTTTTGGTCTCCTCCTTACCAAGTTAGTCTTAAAAACAGATTTTGTGTGTGAAAGGAACATGAAGCAGAGCCTTGCTGTGATCTGCTGTGGTTTTGGAAAGAAAATCAGAGGAAGATCATTTAAAAAAAAACAAACCTGTTCCCTCTGACCCAAATTCTGATGTGTTAGTATTGCATTAATACAAGTCCTTGGTTTGTCCTTGATTCCTTAAATTAATTAATTTGTTCATCAAGGAGCTGAATTTTTGTGTCAGTTCATTATCTAGACAGTCATGAACCAACATGTACAGTGAATGTTGGGAAATCAGTAACATTGAAAAAAGCAATTTTGTTTCATTGCAATGTTATAAGCAGATCTATGGTTTATATATATGTGTGTGATATATAACCAGTATTACTTAATTTTGATTTTTGAATTTTGACCACAAGTACATAAATTTTACCACAGCTTATATTAATCAGTCAAAATGCTTGAAATGTAAATAATTGTTTTGTAATTCACTAAAACATGAAAAAATATGTCAGAAGGTTTACAAAGATGTAACACAAGTTTGTAAGGCCTTCTTCGGTGGCTGTGAAAGTTTCAATTTCTTAAGTCAACTTATGGGCTAAAGGGTAAATTTTCTTATATGGGTTAGGGAAATTTTACTTTTTAGCTCAGCATTCTTAACAGAAAGTATCTGAATAATTTTATTCACAGTATTGAATGGGAAATAACAAGACAATCAAGGATCAAAAAAAATTTTTTAAAAAAAAAGGTAACCCAAAACAACCCAGATTCAGTAGTTCAGATAGTAGCTACTTAATTGCTTGTCTTGCTGTATATGATGAGATAACATTTGAATGCTTTCTATAGTATTTTGCTTAACAATATGAAAACAAATGCTGCTTTTGTTTAAATACTTGAAATGCCCCCATGAACGCTGAATCTACGCAGATATAACTAGAATGAGACTGAGCCTTAAGATTGCTGTTTCCTTCTTACTTTCAAGTGATTCAGCTCATTTCAGCCATTAAATTGTTCTCATTTCCTTTTTTTCTAAGGGACCACCACTTGTACACCAGTGATCCTTTATATGTGCCAGAAGATAGAACACTTGTCACTGAAACTCAGCTTATACGGGAAACTCTTTGGTAAGAGCCACATCAAAATCTTACATCTTAATGTTTAGTATTTCTCTCAAAGAAGTGAGAGATTTATCTTTAAAGTTGTGTCTGAAGAAGGAATTATTATTGAATTTTTAGCTTGCAGCATTACTGACAATAAAGATGCTGCTTATGTGTGTTGACCATTCAGATTCACAAAGAAGTAGCTAACTGCCTCTTGTATGCATTGATTCTTCGAGTCTAACTGTTAAGCAGCAACTTGTCTTCTGCTGCCATGGATTTTTAATAGTGTCCAATTTAGAAAGCAGGTTTGACTTACCCTATAGCTGGAAATCATCTCAAATGGAAAGAAACTCTATGAGGTGTTTTCTTGATGCCAGTGTTTTATTGGTTTTGTTCTAGCAACAACTTACAGTACCACTAGCATTGTAGTTGATCTGTGGTCCACTTTTATTTGAAGAAAAGAAACTTCAGGCAAGGGAGGGCTAATTCTTTTATTAATTATGTATTTGTGAGTCTATTAAGGGGAGAAAAATTTACTGCTCTTTTTGTTCATTTTCAAGGCTACTTTCAGGAGTGAAAAAGCTTTTTATATTTCAGCTGAATGATGGGAAAGTGGCTGTGAGGAATGATATTATTGTAACTCATTTAACCCATGTAAGTTCTTTCTGAATTTCCATGTTTCCACAATTGTTTTTAATTTAGTCAAAATACATCCATTAATAAAATTGAATAGGCTGTTCCCATATATGAGAACAAGGTGAAATGATAGAGATGGCATGACTTTAATGTATTTTAATTCATAGAAATATCTTGTGACTTAGTTTTAGTCTTTATAGAACACACAGTTTTATTAGATTCTAAAAAGCGTGGTTGCTTTTTTTGTTTTTTTGGGTTTTTTTCTAGAATTGCCTGAGATCTGTATTGGAGCAGATAGCAGCATATGGTCAAGTTGTGTTTAGGCTACAGAAGTTTATTGATGAAGTGATGGGACACAGCCCAGAAAACATCCTGCATGGAACAATTTCCACTCCAAAGAAAGCCACTGAAGCCCCATTCAGAACCTATCAAGCTTTTATGTGGGCCTTGTATAAATATTTCATTAGCTTTAAAGAAGAACTCACTGAAATTGAAAAGTGTATAATCAACAAAGGTACTGTGCAAGGCAAATTTTACAAGAGGGGGGCACCCAAGGAAATTTTTATAAGAGGGAAACATGCAAAACATTACAGAGATACTTATTGGAACTGTGAACGATGCCATGTTGCATTTTAAAACCTCGTTAATAACATTGATAAGTTTGATTTTTCTATTGGATGTTACCTTTATACGTATTTGGATTTTTTTTCCAGATAAAACAGTCACACTTTCAATAGTAATAGATAAGTTGTCTCCCCGACTGGCACAGCTCAAGGTACTTCACAAAGTTTTCAGCACAGGAGTAGCAGAAGTGCCACCTGACACTAGAAATGTTGTACGAGCATCTCATCTGCTTAATACTCTCTACAAAGCTATTCTTGAATATGACAGTGTGGGAGAAGCATCTGAGCAAACGGTAGGGAAACTAATTCCTTCCTTAGTAGACCAACACTCTGGAATATTTAGTAACTTGCATTTCTTTATGGTGATAGTGTGTGCCATTCAGCCACCAAGGGCTGAAGACAAATTTGATAGTTATCAACATCATGCATTACTGTTATCTGACATGAGTTTGCTCAACCTGGACAATATCAGATTTATAGGAGATCATCATCAGTGTGTTTTTAGGACTGAGGGGCAAAAGTGCGGGGAATTGGGGGCCAGGAAGCTGTTAAGAAAGAGGGAGCTTTGGAATAGCCTCTTTCTATTTCTACAGCTGCATAGTTCAGTTAATGCTGAAATATAGAGGTTTTGGTTTTGACAGTAACTTTTGTACTATACTAGTGAAAATACAGTAGATGTCCTTTTGTTTTCCTGTTTTCTACATTATAAAACCATAGAAGGGTTTATGGCTATGACTTAAGAGATACTAGAGTACTGAAGCTCAAATATTTAGTTTAACTTGTCATCTTTAAAACATCCCTAAGTGTAGTTATGTATATCTTACGAACTATAATTACACAATTAAGAGGTTTGGCTTTGCTATATTGCTTGTAATGCTTACTGTAAAAACATTAAGCCACTTCTTTCTTTCTTTCTTCCTTCCTTTCAATTCAGGTGTCTCTTCTGTTCTCTCTCTGGGTTGAAACTGTGAGGCCATACTTACAGACAGTGGATGAGTGGATAGTCCATGGTAATTTGTTTGATCCTGCAAAAGAATTTATCATTCAGAGGTAGGGATGCTGATATGGACACACATAGTGCTGTGCAAGCATGAATACAAAACCTGCTGTAGGACTTGAGATTGCCACTAGGGTAATTGCATTAAATAGGGAATCCTACTACGTATTGTTCTGGAACAATTTAATTTTTGCATCTATAATGAATAATCAGCAGCCTGACTCTCAGCTTGTTGACTTTTTATAAAAAGAAATTCACCATTTTTCAAATTAAAGATGTTTGCAAAAATTAAAAAAATTAACCATTTTATTCTTTTATTAATCTATAGTTATTGTTAATATGGTGTCTTGAATTACATGTGTATACAGACTGATAATGTAACTTAGACTTTTGGCTCATAATTACTGACCAGTTTCCTTCCTGTCTGCAATAAGTAACTGAAGCTCTGCTAAGGTGGCTGAAGGTGAGCATGAAGAGAACAACTGTAGTATTGTAATAAATCCCTATTGGCTGAAATCTCTTCTACCCTTATTGTGTCCTGCTTTTCTTTCTGTGGTTCTGCAGTTGTGTTCTGATTGCTGCCAGCAAGGTTGATTTCAACTTCCATTTGAACTTCATTTTAATTATCTAGTACAGGTTGCTTTCCATCTGATATCAAAGACCAAACTGGGTGTCAGATGTAAATAGCATAACAGAGCAAAGTGAAGCTAGGAATCAAGTTTCACCTAGTCTAAAGTGTTTCATCTTCCCCAGCAGTATTTGCTTCATTGTGGGTATTAAATAAATCTGCATGTCAATCGCTAATAATTTTGTTATTAAGGATGAATGGCATTGTGGACAAATTTAATTATAAGTATTTTTAAGTATAATTTTAAGTCTAATTTGCCTTGGTTAGGTGTGGTGATTATTTGGTATATATTTTTTGATCTGTTGTGAGATAATTATTTATCATCATCATTATTTATCATTTATCATCATTATTTATAATCCTTTCTGAGGTATCTAGATAGTTTATGATGATTCATATAGTTTTGAAATAGTTCCTTGACTATTCTAAAAGAAAGGTAAAGCATAGAGCAAAGGTGGTACACATTTTCTAGTTAGAAAATTTCATATTTTGAACCAGGAAGTACTCAACAGCTTTTTATTTCTTCACAGAAACAAAAATGTTCCAGTTAATCACAGAGATTTTTGGTATGCTACCTACACATTATATAGTGTGTCAGAGAAGACAGAGAATGAAGAAAAGATGAGTGATAATGCCAGTGCCAGTTCTGGCAGTGATCAGGCCCCTTCAAGCAGGCAACACACTATGGTCTCTTTTCTGAAACCTGTGCTAAAGCAAATCATTATGGCTGGAAAATCCATGCAGCTGCTGAAGAATCTTCAGTGCCAAGATGGCTTTCCAAAGCAGGCTGCATCAAGAGGTGAGATGTTAGTTTGTGCACTGCTGTGCCTTAAGATGTCTAACAGTATGGATGCATTTTTCATAGTAATGTTTTTGTGATTTTAGAACGGTATCATTATCTTTGTTGAATGTCATTGTCATGGCTGGTAACTTGAGGTCTGATTGAAAACACTCTTCCAATGCAAATAAGTGAAAAGGGCAAAGTGAATGAAGATTGAGTGTTCCCTTTGCTTTTTATTCCGTTATATTTTTCCTGAACTTGTTTTCATGTGCTTCCAAACTTTTTATTTCTTAGGAGTCAAGCAAAAACAGCTTGTATGGGCTACTAATAAAGCTGTTTTGTTATAATAAATAGCTGTTTTTTCCATCACTGAGTGGTTGAAAAATTCTGAGCTAGCACGTGGAACTTTTGTTTTGTTTTTTCAAAAAAAAGCTTACTAATAATTAAGTGAAATATATGTGGATATTTATGGTAATTATCTTGACTGATTGCAAAATAGCAAAACAGTGTAACGTGTCTGCTGATTTCTTTTTTTTTCTTCAAATACATTGTTTTGCTGCTTCTTGATGTTTAGAAGTAGAGAGAGTTTAATTATTTTGGAGGCTTCATAGGCTTAATTCCCTCTTTGCTGGGACATTATAAACAATTCTAGTGAATACTGCAGGGTTGGATCAAGTGCTAAGAATTAATTGCTTTTGCACGTGAAGGAGAGTTCTCTTAATAGTCCCAGAAATGTTTTATATTCCAGACACCCATTCAGCAATCCATTTGAACACACCTAACTTCAGGCATTGGACTAATCCTACTGGTTTGGCAATATTAGAGGGACCTGGACAGACTGGAGAGTTGGGCTGATTCCAATGGGATGAGGTTCAACACGGCCAAGTGCCGGGTCCTGCACTTTGGCCACAACAACCCCATGGGGAGCTCCAGGCTGGGCACAGAGTGGTTGGAGAGCAGCCAGGCAGGAAGGGCCCTGGGAGTCTGGATTGACAAGAAACTGAACATGAGCCAGCAGTGTGCCCAGGTGGCCAAGAAGGCCAATGGCATCCTGGCCTGTATCAGGAACAGCGTGGCCAGCAGGTCCAGGGAGGTGATTCTGCCCCTGTACTCAGCGCTGGTGAGGCCACACCTCGAGTACTGTGTCCAGTTCTGGGCCCCTCAGCTCAGGAAGGAGATTGAGGTACTGGAGCAGGTCCAAAGGAGGGCAACCAGGCTGGTGAAGGGACTCGAGCACAGATCCTATGAGGAGAGGCTGAGGGAGCTGGGACTGTTCAGCCTGGAGAAGAGGAGGCTCAGGGGAGACCTCATCACTCTCTACAACTCCCTGAAAGGAGGGTGTAGCCAGGGGGGGTTGGTCTCTTTTCCCAGGCAACTATCAACAAGACAAGAGGGCATGGACTTGTTGTGCCAGAGGAAGTCTAGGTTAGATATTAGAAAGAATTTCTTTACGGAGAGGGTGATCAGGCATTGGAATGGGCTGCCCAGGGAAGTAGTGGATTCTCCGTCCCTGGAGATATTTAAAAAGAGACTGGATGTGGCACTCAGTGCCATGGGCTGGTAACCGCAGCGGTAGTGGATCAAGGGTTGGACTTGATGATCTCTGAGGTCCCTTCCAACCCAGACAATTCTATGATTCTATGATTAGTTAAATCTGTATTTGACTATTTTCCTTCAGAGTTAAAACCAACCAAGTAAATACTGGACTAGAGAGGAGTTTCTTGCAGTTGAGAACATTTTTTTCTCTTAGAACAAAATCTTCACATGGAATGTGTTGCCCACTCTAGATGCTGAACGAAAGAGTTTGTATACCCTGTTCTTGGAGTCGGTGCAGTCTCGCCTGCGGCACGGGGAAGAGTCTGTTCCAGATACGATTACAGAACAGCAGGCCACAAAGCAGAGCCTGATAAAGATGCAGTCTATAGCAGAAAGACACTTGGAACTGGATGATGTCCATGACCCACTGCTGGCTATTAATTTTGCCAGGTAAATGAATGATCTTCCGGCTGTGTTGTTGAGAGCAGTTTTATTGCTGCTGTCGCTGCAAACAAGCAAGTGCAGAATAAAGAGGAGCAGCAGCAATCGGCGACAGAAGCTACGTAAACACAACCCTTGTGCTTAGTTGCAGAAAACAAATTTAAATCGGTGAAGAATCTGCTGCTCACATCTGTTGGCATAGGAAATGAGAGTAGTCATAAAAGGCTTTCAGCAAATAGGTGTTTTGATAGTGAATGCTGTTGTGAATTCTAAACTTTTAAATGTATTTGCTTGAAATGCGTGCACAATGTCGCTGATTTGCACCAAGTATATTCTTTGACAGATGCAGCTTCAGTTGTGCTGTGCTCAAATAATTTAACTTTAAAGCCTTCCAAAATTTATGTTAATTGCATAAAAATTATTCATTCTTGTAATTAGAAAAGTCAGAGGTTGTAAATGTCTTGGAAATTAGCAGGAAAGATAAACTCTGAACATCTTGCATTTTGCGTGATTACAGATACGAAATAGCTTTTAATGTTTTTTTTCTAAATGCTAATTTGTGATTTACATGTTTTGATTTCAGTCCTAGGAGGAGTTTGTTTTAAAGAAATCATAATTAATAGTAGATAATACTCCATTACGTCCCTTGTTCTTTGGGACTATTTTGTTTATCAAAACTGATAGATTAATTGACTGATTCATCCATTCTATCAAAGTGATACCTGCTGTGAGCTTGGTTTCCACTTACAGTGTGTTCAGATAAAGAGTAGCTTTTTACAAATTGCTATAATGATCTGATCCTTCTTGTGACAAAATAATTTAACTTAACAAGTGTAGACTGCAGATAATTCTCTTCCCATGGTACAATATTTTAGATGATATATAAGAGATCCCATATTTAAGGTACCTCAAACCAGTTCTGTGTTGAGTGGTGGTGGGTTTTGTTTTTTTGTTATTTTCTTGTTGTTCAAATTTTAACTTTGTTTCCGCAATTTTATTTTTCTTTCCTTGGGAGATTCATCTGACTGCTGTGCATGCAGACTATACTTGTAAAGATCCTATGATAATGGGTTTGTTTTTTAAGCTGTATAGTTTTTGAACTCGATGTTGCTTTTTCAGAATTACTTCTTGAGCAATTACATTATTACAGTATGCCATCCTTTTTGTTCTTCTTATTCCTGGTCCTACAGAACCAGTATGAAGAATCACTTAATAGGCTTGATATGTACTGTAGTTATGAAACAGCTTTTATTACTTCTGTGCTATATTTTTAGAGCAGAGGATCCAATTGATCCAATTAAAATCTTTGAAGGTATGTCATTTTTGTGTTATGTACTACATGAATTGTGAACCTTCTTCCCTAAGTAGTTTGTTTTACTTTGAAGACTGTATTTGGAACAGAGTGACTTTCATGAGAAGTTTACTGGTGGGGATGTTTGTGTGGATAGATCCTCAGAATCAGTGACCTGCCAGACTTTTGAGCTGACATTAAGGTCTTGCCTTTATCCGCACATAGACAAGCAATACTTGGAATGCTGTGGAAATCTAATGCAAACTTTAAAGAAGGATTATAGGTAAGAAAGTAGATCTGTATTTCCTTAATACTTTTTTTTTGATTACCAGTGGCATGCGATACACTATAAGCCAGAATTTTGTGTTGTTTTTCTATTCCAATTTGATAACAACAAGATTAGTAAGGAAGAAAGGGGGATCTAACATGATAGAATCCTGGGGGAAAACTTGGTCTTAATAAATCAACAGCAAAACTATCATTTGTCTTCAGTGCACATTCAATAGAGAAATTTTTTCAAACAGTACTTTTAATAGTGTCATTTGAAACTGGAAGACAAATTTTAGGAAGCCAGATTATATTTGTACAATATGAGATTCAGTTATGATACTATAATATCATAAGAAAAAAATAATAATGTGTGGGTTTTTTTTATTTTCTCTTTCTGAAATAATGAATTTGTAGTCATGGTTGTCATGAGAGTTGTAGCTTTACTATTCTTCCTACTTCATCCAGTATGAAAAATCATAATTTTCAGGGGCTCTATAATAAAGTCTCTTCTAAGACAGGACTGTCCCTGCAATTGCATCTTCTTCCCTAAGTTCTGTTTATTTTGATTTTGGTGTTGGTTATTTTGTTATAATTGAACATGTGAAGGCTGTCTGAGGATGAAGCAAAGAATTTACTGTTGACTTCATAAAGTTTGTGTTCAATACTGAGTTCTTGTACTGAAGATTTTTTTATTTTTCTGTAAACATTGAGTTGTATTTCACTTACATGGTTAAGACTGAGGAAATGTGACGTGTTTGTTCCCTCTTTAGGCTTGTAGAGTATTTGCAGGCAATGAGAAACTTTTTCTTACTTGAAGCTGGAGATACCATGTATGACTTCTACACATCTATTTTTGACAAAATTAGAGAAAAGGAAACTTGGCAGAATGTTGCTTTCTTAAATGTTCAACTTCAAGAAGCAGTTGGGCAACGCTATCCAGAGGACAGTTCAAGGTAAAATGCAAAATTCTGCAAAGTACAGTCTGTTTATGTTTCTTTCACACTTACCTATACTAATATATTTAACTTGCATAGTGCAATATTTATTATTGCATTCTCATTACGAGAATCTGTTTTAATGAAGTTTTGAGCTTTTGTTATCTCTTCTGCCCAAGTCTACCAGATTAAATCAGATTATTGGTATTTAGCAAAAAGAAGTAAAAAGAAGACAGTTAAACTAACTGCTAGTTTAAAACAGGTTATTAACAAATCGTTTACTTCCTTGTATAGGTTGTCTATATCATTTGAAAGTGTTGATACAGCAAAGAAGAAACTCCCTGTCCACACCTTAGATGGTTTGACATTGAGTTACAAGGTAGTGAGTTAATATTGCTGTTGTTCTTATTCAAGAACAGATTTGAAATGTTCTGTTGAAGTGACTTGCATTTTCTCTCTTGAATATGCTTTTTTTTTTTCCTCAGGTTCCTTGGCCTGTGGATATAGTTATAAGCTTAGAGTGCCAAAAAATTTACAATCAAGTTTTTCTGCTCTTACTGCAAATAAAGTGGGCAAAGTATAGTCTAGATGTTTTACGATTTGATGGTAAGAAACTTCTTCAGTGAAAGATACTCTAAAAACTTGTTCTGTGGTCTAAGTAGTGTGCTGCTTTCTCCACTAAGTAGTATAAACCAGTCGGAATTTTGATTCATCTATAAAATACTAATCTCCATTAGCTTTGCAAATTAGATATGTTAAGCAGGGTATGTTTCTCACTAGTTTTCAGCCTCAGGGACAGCACTATTTATTGATGCATGCCTTTTGTTTCTTTGATTCAGGTCTAGTTAGTTGTACTGCAAACTTGTTGCCTAATCCTTCAGATTGCTGTCAAAAGAAGGTCTGTCTGCCACACCCTCGTGTTTTGCTTTGTGTATAACCGAAGTTTTTTCAGTAGTACCTTGCAAACAACTGAAGAAAATAAGATGAAAAAGTACTCTATTTGAGATTTGAAATAGTAAGCAAGATAGTTCAGAATACATACTGTAAGCTACAGTTTAAATATTTAGGGATTGTAGAAAGAGATCTCATAGTGTCTTCTTCATCAGGTTAATGTTTATACTCTTTCTGTTCCATATAAAGAAGATACACACTTTATGTTCTGGAAAATTACTTAGAAAGTTGAGAGATCATCTATGTTTTACACATTAGTTAAGTAATTCTTTTTCTAAAAGTATGTAAAACTATAATGTGAATGTAAAAGGTATGTAAACCTATTGTTTAAACTTTATGGGTATGGCTTTGTGCTTAATTTTTTTCCCCTTTGTGGAGGTAGTATACACATTTACTTTTAAAGTAGATTTTTTAAATCCTTGCACATAATTAGCACTTCTTTTTGTAGTATTTGTCAAACTGTATTGTACATATCCTGTCAGACTATTCAGTGTTAATAACACATCTGAACTGCAAGAAAACCTTGCATGAGTATTGTGTGCAGAATGAGAAGTAATAAATCTTAGTTTTAAATAACATTTCAGGTATGTCATAAGGAGTTCAATATAATACTCATGCCTTTTCTTTTTAGAACTAGTCTGTGCTGCAGAAAACCCACAGGCTAAGGAAGGAACTTCGTTAGAACAAGGAACAGTTTCTGTATTTGGACTACAAACAGGAAGTATTAAACAACAAATACATCGCATGTTCCTCTTACGAGTGAAACTTATGCATTTTGTTAACAGCCTGCACAACTACATCATGACTAGGGTTTGTCTTATATCACAATTTCCTTTATTTTGAAAACTTGTGATTGGAAATGCAGTATTAATTTTCATTTAAAACATGAAAAAAACAAAACCAGAAAGCAGAATCTTAGTTTAGTGCCCTTTCTGCAAGATGGTTGTGAGCTAAATGTTTAAATGTAAATTTGGCCATTTTAAATGAATGATTCTAAAAATGCTTTAGAAGCTCTTTATGCATATGATTGTCCTTTGGATATTATTCTTTTTGATTGTTTCTCCCAGTGACACATGACTGAAGCACAGACATGTACTCATAGGTTTATAAAAGTGTTACTACAGCCATTTTGGTTAAATGCATCCTTCTCAAAAATCTCTAGTACACAGGTACTAGAGATACAAATATAAAGGCAATGTCTGTCAATTCATATCTGCCTTACTATTGCCTTTTTTTCCCCATTAATATAATTAATGCACTCTGAATCATCTCCTCCAGGGATAGTCTGTCTGCCTTTGTGCATTGGCAGTATTCCTCTTATTATATGAGGAATGTCATTGTGTGAGAGTTCAATTTTTTTGCTATATTGCTGGTAATTTGGATGGTGAGCCTAATGTTTGAGAAGAAAAAGGGATTCAGGCAATTTTAGGCCATTAGAAAAAATAATAGAAATTGGAAGAGAGTCATAAACCTTTGTGTGCAACTCAGAATTTAATAAGTATGCTCTTCTCTTAAGATTCTTCACAGTACAGGCTTGGAGTTTCAGCATCAGGTAGAAGAAGCCAAAGATTTAGATCAATTGATAAAGATTCACTACAGATACCTGTCTACAATCCATGATCGCTGCCTACTGAGAGAAAAGGTGAATAAAGAAATTGGCATGTTTGATATATTGAGTTTAACAGAACAAGAAAATAGTTTAATACTAACTATTCTGTCTATTTTGCAGTTCATCCATACTAAGCAGTATATAGGTACTCTCAGGGAAATGGTAGGTTTTCCAGAATTACCATTGAGGTACAGTTTCCCTTGCAAATCTCAGCTTAATTCTGTCAAGGAGAGAAGATGTAATTAAAGTCTCTGTGTTGAATTTTACGTAACTGATTTGTTCCTAAGACGTGGCAGGATCAGAACAAACTGAGGTTTGGTGAAGTAATGATATCCCACATACTGGCTGCTTAGTCCTCACTAAAACACTCAGCCGTGAAATAAATTGAAGAGCAAATGCAAAATACATCTTAAATATGGAACTATTTCATAGAACTTGGGAGGTTCTTTTTACAGATTGGATAATTGGTATGTGATGCTTTTGTATTATTATGCCAAACAACGAATTTCTGACTTTACTCCTTTTGTTTTAATTGCTATTCCAGGTGAGCTTTGTGAAAGAAGCTATAATGAAAGTGTTAAATTTAGTATTGATGTTTGCAGACCGTTGGCAGGCTGGTCTGGGGGCTTGGAAGTGAGTATACATACCTAGAATTCTACATGGACATAATTTCACAGCTCAGAATATGAATTTGAGATATTTTATGTGTGGAATAACAGACTCTAGTCAATGTTCAAGAGCAGATATCAGAAACTAATTTCTTTGATTTATTTAATTTTTAAATACCAAATAATATTCTTTTTCCTAGCAGTAGTAAAATTTAGAAAGAACTTAAGTTACATGCTGTTGTGTCACTATATAGTCAGTATCTTCTACTACAAAGATGGAAAATATGTAACTTCGAAGTGTTTGAAGCGATTGTAGAGCATAGCAATGAAGAAGGTTTTCTTTTCCTGTGTACTTGTTTGTAATGGTAAACTTAGAGGTTCACAGGTTTGGTTTAGGATCATGTTTCCGGGTGATGATTTAACACTGTAGGCAGCTGGATGCTTACATTCATTAATTGGCTTTTGGAAAGTGAGGCTAGTTTGACCTTCATTCTGGAAGAAAATGCATTTTTTTTCTTTAATAAAAGTAGTCATCCAAATGTAATCTAAGCATCCTCAAATTTATAGTTTGGACTGCCTAAAAAAATGGTGTGAAAATGTGAAGATGCTGAAGTAATTGAAAGTTCTGACTTTGGTATCAAGATTTTCAGGCATGTTTGATTCCATTGGTTCCAATGCTCAAATTCTGAAGTTATTTTTGGTCTAATTTTTCCCACAGTACTTCTGTAGAAGCAACCTGGAATGGGTGTCATATTTGGGACTTTTAGAAAAGATGTGTGCTTCCTTATGTGTCATGGTGGAAGTTAGAAACCTCCCTGTCATTTCCAAGATAGGATTAATGCACTGATCTGTGAATCAGTTGTTCTTCTTTGAAACATGGAGTAGACTATTTCACTTGGATGGGACCTAAAATGATCATCTAGTCCAACTGCCTTATGACTTCAGGGCTGACCAAAAGTTAAAGCATGTTATTAAATACATAGTCCAAAAGCTGACAGGCTACCACTTCTCTAGGAAGCCTGTTGCAGTCTTTGACCACCCTCTTGCTAAAGAAATACTTCCTAATGCCATGTCTGAACCTGCCCTGATGCATCTTTGAGCCATCCCTATGCATCCTCTCCCTGAATACCAGGGAGAAGAGCTTGGCACCTCCTTCTTCATGTTCCCTCCCCAGGACACTGTACAGAGCAATGAAGTCACCCCTCAGCCTTCTTATCTCCAAACTAGACAATCCCAAAGTCCTTAACAGCTGGGTTAAGGACCCAGCTTTTCCTTCCAGCCCTTTCCCCTCCTCTGGGTGCATTCAGAGACCTTCACATCCTTCTTAAAATATTGGGGCCCAGAACTGCACACAGTGCTGAAAGCGAGGCAGCACCAACACTGAGTACAGCAGCACAATCACCTTTTGTGACTGACTGGTGATGCTTTATGTGATGCACCCCAGGATGGGGTTTTGCCTCTTGTCTGCCAGGGCACCCATCTGGCTCACATTGAGCCTGCTGCCAACCAGCACCCCCTTCTGCAGGGTTGCTCTCCAGCCACTCCTCTCCCAGTCCATACTGTGTATTGCTGCTTGTGTAACCTGCTGCTTGAAGGATGAGTGGTAGTGGGCAGGTCTCCAAGGCTCTGTCTTAACATGCAAGGGTTGATCTGTGGCCCTGAGGCCAGCTGGTGGGGACTGGCTGACAGCTGTGTTTTTCAGGATTAATTCTTTCTGGCACAGACCTAGAATTTGGATCCCACTCTCCTGTGGCATTAGGAACAGCATAGGCTGTTCTTTTGAATGTTTTTCCAGTTTGAAGTGTCAGAAATAATTTGTGAAGGCTCTTGATAAAGACTAAAACTCAGATATGTAGTTACATGCTCTTGGATGAGGCAGGAATAAGTCATAGCTGATGTCGTGTCATCTGCATCCTCTTGGGAGAGGGAAAAAGAAAAGGAGTGACTGTTGTGAACTACATCTCCCATCTCTGTTGAGCACTAGCTGGAATTCAAGGGTTGGCTGATGGTAAAACAGTGTGGGTGTCCCTGTTTCATTTGGCAGTGTAGGTTTATCCCAAAGAACTCTGAAGCAGTATGGACCAGGAATGGCTGTGTTGAAATACAACAACAATGTAGGAGCAGTGGTTGTCAGTTGAAACCACACGGTTCTTCAGAGTTACTGCAGAGATTTCTAAGATGATGAGGAAGTTACCAGCACCACTGTTACAGTGTTCAGACACTGCTTTCAAAATTGCCTTTGTTTTCTAGAAGTTATACACAGGTATAGCTGAAATATTTTAAGTTGAAGACAGAATACTATGCAAAGAGTACTTTTTTCATTTACTGTGAAGTTTTGGCCATCTTTTGAAGTGGCTCCTCTGTTGAACTGTTCCATAGGATGGAATCCATAGAGAAGATGGAATCTGATTTTAAAAACTGCCACATGTTTCTCGTAACTGTTCTCAACAAAGCTGTCTGTCGAGGCTCTTTTCCTCACTGTAAGTACACAAAGCTTGTCACACAACCTGTACGTACACATGAGGTTTGCTAGGAACATATTTACATTTTAATCTGGTTTAGTGTTTCTCAGTACACCTTAAAGAATCTCATTTTGTGACTTATTCAGAGAGGGACATAAATTAACTTCATTATTTTTTGGACTATTTGTGCCATCTTGGTTTTTATGATGGCTGCCTTCAGTTTACTTGTTTTCTTGATGGGGGCATGCTGATGTAGCCAAACAAATGACAAGCAGTTTTCTAAACCAGTGAATGAGACTTTAGGGCACAGAAGAGCATTATTTTTGTTGTTGGATGACAGCTGTATACATCCTGAAAGGATAAAATTTTTGTACTATGGTGCCTCAGCTGCAACTGCACCAAGCTCTTGGCTCTGCTCTTGTTGGAACTTACTTCCTGCATAGCAAAAATGTCAGAAGAGTGCTTCTCTGCATGTAGCCCAATATTAGCTTAAATTGCCAATCAGTGCCAGTTTGAGCTAGGGGTGCATCTGCTGGATGGGGTTAGCTGCAGTGCAGGTGCATGTTAAACAGATAATATCTGACATCACTGCTACCCAGTCTACAAGAGCTTGTCTTTAAGAATGGCTTACTGCATATAACACCCCCCCTTAAAGATTGTTAGTCTACAGCAGTTTGTATTTAAAACAATTTCTTAGCAGTTCTTGCCACCTGAAATAACTAGTGGATAACTGATGATGAAAGTGGTGAAAGACTGTCTAAACTCTCAGAGATACATAAAAAGTCTTAAAGTCTTCAATCCTGAAGTCTTACACTTTAAAAAAGTTATCTGCCTTTTAAACCAGTGAATTTAATATTGCAATAAATATTAGCAAACTTCTGCAAATGCAAATATTAATTACTTTTTAATGGTTTTGTTCACAGTGGAATCTTTAGCTTTGTCACTGATGGCTGGCATGGAACAAAGTTAACACCTGGATCCATTGAATTACTGAAGAACTTGAATTCATCTTATCACTAAAGAACTGGAAGCAGCATTTATATTTAAATTCCTATGTTAAAAAGCTGCAAGCATTTTACACTCCAGTTTGAAATGTGTATAGCTAAATTCCACTGAGGGTTTGGAGCTGTGTAAAATATTTTAAAATGTAAATAATGTACAGGTATTTATGTGTATTGGTTGTGGCAGTATTTTTCTCTGTACATACACGTGTCAACATCAGATAACATTGTACAGTGTGAAATTCATCCCGTGTAAACAGTCTTATGTGAAAATACATAAATTGCACTTCATGCTCTAAAAAGGATTTATTTTTTTAAGATGAATAATCACTGATTGCTTTTTGCATTAACTCTTCATCTGTGACTAGGCCACAGGGCAGTGTGGAGTGATGGGACTCAATTGCTGTTCAAAAGCTTAGTTGAGTTTATTTGGCCTTTTTTCCTCTGAATTCATCTTTCTTAATGGTTCTTGAAAACTCTTTGGGGACAGTTATGACTTGCAATAAATGTAAAAAATGCAGGACTATAAAAATGGGTTATGGCAATCCATAAAATACCAGTACTTTTTATATTAAGTGATCAAATGATTACTAATTTAGTGGTAAGTCTTTGTCAGTTTAAATAGAACCAAGGTTATGATGTGTAATATATTTAACTGTTGGGTTGTTGAGATGTTTCAGAGGTGATCCGATGTGACTTGACCTTTCTTCTCCTTCTAAGCCTTTTGCAAACAAACCTCATATCTAATAGCTTATCTCTTGTAGATCAAAAGATTATTGTAATACAGAAGAGTACATTTCTAGAGAAGTAAATGTGGAACATGTTCTGCACGGGATGACTTACCCTGTCTCTTCCCTGTGGAAGTTTCTCTGTAGTTCTGGCATCAGTACACCTGCATTTAAAAGGAGAAAATCAGTCATAGCCATCTACCTCTTCATTTGACTAAATAAATTATTTGCTAAGTGGAATTTCACCATTGTGTGTGTTTCTGCTGAAATCTAGTTGGTAACTGAAGTTTGAGGGCTGTTTCTGCAAGGTAACTGAAGTGGATTACTACCAACTGTGAGACTGTGTGGCTTGCATTAGAAAACTTTTTTTTAGCTGTGAACTCTTAATGTCTGGATATGTAAGTGAATATTTGGGTTCTTGTTTGAACAGTATATCTCTGAAGGCTCTTCAAGCTATAGCCATAAAATGTTTTCAGGCAAAAGAATTTTTTTTGAAGTGTAACACTGGGAAACTTTCTGCTGCCCTTCAGAATGGGGTTTTTTGTGTGTGACTGGAGGTTTTGCCTTAGGGAATGTGATGTTTCTGTTATCCTCTACTACCACATGACATGCTTTTCAAAGGGGATGTTTTTTCTGGTGGGTAGATACAGACTAACAAAAGTACTATGTACTTCCTATTTACCATGATTGTTTCTCATTAGAGATTCCATGTTATTTATTGCATTCAGAGAAGGTATGTGCTCTTTATTAACTGTTTCATGCTCACTCAGAGTAAAACTGAATAGCATACTCATAGTTTGAAAAGACATATTTGTACTAGGAGGTACTGGCTCATTACTTTGTAATGTATGTATGTCTTGCATTCTGTGCTTTTAAAAATCTCTCAAGTGGTTGCCATATTTCTCCATTCTGTATGGTTGTTACCTTCAGTGCTCTTCATAGGTAAATCTATCTTGGATATTATTAGCTGGATCTGAGGGGGAAAAAAACACACTTAAATCCTTCATGTTGATGAAACAAAAATTCCTAGTAAACAATTTTACAGATTTTAGTTATTTTTATAAAAATAATGTTTTCCTTCTTTTGGGACCCCATGCAAGTGAAAGAATTTGCCGATTTTGCCCAATTTCCTGTTTAAAAATGAACCTTGCATTCTCTGGAGTCCTCTGTGCACTTAGGAGGTGGATAATGCCTACACACCATTTTTCAGCCAGCTTCCAATATGTGTTTGCTTGTCACAAAAGCAGAGTGGAAAATGGAGCTCTGTCAGTGCTGGCCAATTCCAGTCACAGACATGGTCCCTGCTTAGCTTTTTGTGTGTCAGTGACACTCAGCTGACAAGTTCTCTTGAATGAGGCTGCCTTGTGGCATCCATTTCTCTTTCTTTAGAACCACAGAAAAATAAGTTGCTTTTTGTGTGGTGTTCATGGGGTTTGGTGCTGGTTTTGTTTGTTTTGCTTTTAATGTGCATGCCCTGTGATGTCCCCAGGACCTTTTCATTATTCCTCTGGCAGTGGCCAAAATGTCTATTTACCTGTTGGGGGATGGGGGGAAGAAAGGCTTGCAGTGAGGTTTGGGGTATTTTAGCTTTTTATTTGATGACATTCCTTGTCACGTTTTCTGATTTCTTTGCTAAGCAGTGTTGTTACTTGGGATTCTGTCCTGGGCCTGTTCATTTTTGCCATTTTTGACCCTGTTTTCAAATTCCTATTCTTACCAGTATATCTGAATTTATTTGAATCTTAACTTCTGGGCACTCTTACTCTTTGGTGGGGGAGACCTAGCACTTGAGTATACTTCATTTGCACTTGTGCAGTTTCAAGTAAGCAATTGCAGAGATGTTATTAAAACAAGGCACAATTTATTTCATGCATGTCTAGATTTAAGGGGATCCTGTTACTGGATATTGTTAAATTAATTGTCAAGTTTAGCTAAAGGAAAGCAGAAAAAGTACCCAGCAAACCATGTAGAAACTGAGCTGCTAATTTTAAACCTTATTTTAATATAAGCCCACTAGGTGTCAGGGTTTTGTGATTTTTTTTTGCGTTGGTCTTTCTGAGTTCATGGCTGTTGCTCTCATAAAGTCAAAAGGCTAATCTGTACAAAAAATTAAAGGCATGCATTTTTCCCTAAATATGTGTGATCTAAAGAGCATAAAATAAGAAATACTTATAGTTTAAAATAACCATTCTTGATTATGGAGAAGAGTTTATAATGAATTATATTGAAGGGGAAGAAATATAACCTGGTTTATAATTACAGACAGATTATTTTGTTCTTAGAGAATTTGAAACTAGACAGAGGAAAAAAAGATCTATTTAGATTCTGGTCTCAGACATATTCCTCTGTTTTATGCTGAGGCACACCTTTGCTAACCCTGCTTGGGTTTTTCAAACATTAAAATGAGTATTTAAATGATGTACAAGGGAGCAGTGAATGGCTTTAAAAACCAACACTGATACAGGTGGAACAGCAACCGTGGATTTGGGTGCTTAAAAGTAAGGGTCTGGTTAGGTGCTATTAGAGAAGATTGTAATACCATCAGATGTTATGTCTGATGTCTAAAATTCTTTGATGTATAAAATTCTTTGAAGAACACACTGCATTATTGCATGCTGTGGCAGTTTTATCTGTGCTTCTTCTCTGCCTTTATATGTTCTCTAACTTCTGGGTGCTCTGTCTCATAAAATTGCAGCATGGAAGCCCTTTTCCATCTAGGCTCAGTATTTTTCTTCCTTCTTTTCTTTCCTGTGGGCTTCTGTAATCTCTTGGCCATATTTTAGCACAGATGTAGTAAATTCTCTAATCCTTTATTTGCTGTTTAGTTTTAATAACTCCTAATTAACCACTACATCTTTGAGGACTTCTGCTTGTGTCAGGCTATTGATACCACAAAAGTTAGCACCCAGTTTTTGATTGTGTGGTCTCCATGGTAGCATAGATTAAAGAGCATCCCAAAATTGTTGGCTGATTAAAGATAAAAAAAAAATCCCTCTAACATACTTTTTAATCTTATTAACTGTACAGATTTTTTATTTTTTCCAGCTTTTCTCTTATACTCTTTTTCATGCTTACAGAATAAGCTTTCCAAACTGATAAAATTCATATTTATTGGTTTGTGCAGTGGTTTTTTGCTGTGCAGTACATTCATTGCTGTGGGAAGGGTTTTGGAGATCACAGATCTCGATTCTGTAGGATCAAGACCTATAAGGGCTGTTGGTCTTGGGGTCTAGATAGATGAAGAAGTTACCAGTGCTAGAGGGGTAGGAGTGTGGTGAAGAATGTGTGGTATGAGTTGCCTAAGATATGTGCCCTGGTTTTTCTACTGATGTCTTGCATAAGCAAAATGAAGGTAATTTTTAAGAGAGTCAGGAAGGGATTTAATGCTTGTTCAGACCTGTCAGGGAGTTTGTGGGTAGAATCTGGCACGGTCGGCAGCGCGGCATTGCAGCCTTCTTGGAAAGCAAAGTGGGGGGACACGGGCCTGTTTTGCAGAGTTAAATCCCCCTGAATTAGCAACAGAACATTTGTCTAGCATTTCAGGGAGTTGGAAAGCAGAACTAGGACTTGACTAGATCAATGTGTTCAGCACTGGGAGGGAAATTGGAACCAGAGAGCTGCACATGTCATCATCTGCTAATGGGTATTTATAAATGTGCAGCATGCGCTACGGTCAGCTGTGCCCTGGGCAGCATGTGTGCTCTCCGGGGTAGGAATTTGGCTCTTCCTGGACTTGGAGGTAGGTGTGGGAGACCAGATGACTCTACATTTACCTAAGGCAAATGTACATTAGAAGCAGAGAGTTCTGGCTGTAATGTTGGTAGGAGTTACATCTTAGCTGGCAAGGCTTCCTGCAGTTAAATGAAGCTTTCTTCCATTTGCTGACCTGGCTGCCCACTGAGAGCTCTGAGACAGCTGCTGCTCTCTGCTCTACAGTCTTCTGCTTAAAATCCTCCAGGTGCTGAGCCCTTTGCATAGATGGCTATCTCCTCCTGAGAGCTGAAAAAATGAGTTTGCTCCATGTAGTGTGGAAGCATTTAGTCCTTCTGTAGCCTTGCTCTGCTTTAAATCATTTGCCATGTCTGTGAAGCCTGTGCTGGCTTCCGTGAAAATTCTTGCCCGATCCTTCGGAGTATGGACAGGTGGCTGTTGTGTTGCCAGAGGTAGGATTTAATTTCCAATCTGATTCACAGACAATTATTTTCTTTCTTCATAGTTTTGCATTGTGTTCTTGGGGTGATTGCAGCCATTACCCATCATGGCTTCATAAATACCTTTCTGTGTCAGGTCACGACAAGTTTCCTGTGTTGCTTTACCTCCTTTCTGGGGATGACAAGATTTCTGTGGATTCAGCAGGTAAAAAACCCCCCAAACATTAATAGCTGTGTGTGCTACTAACCTTAATTGCTAAAATATCTGAGTGGAAAGGTGCAAGAACAGTGAGTAGATCAGCATCTTAGAGTAGACACCATGGCAGGACCACAAGATTCCTGTTGAAGCTCTCTCTGGTTGCTGTGGAATGGATTGCTGTGGGCTCCCAGTGGGACACTGACTTTCTTTTCACTTCAGATCAATATTAAAAAGACCAAAGAAAGAAAGAAAGAAAAAAGGAAAGTAGCTGAAATTCAGGAAGTAGACTTGTCTGTGGCTAGCACAGTGCCTTGAATAAAGGCTTTATCTAGTCCTCAGACAATTGGATTAAGCTTGGTACTACCCTATTACTTGACGTTCATCTGGTATAAGTACAGGGTACTCAAGTTACCAGGAGCATGATACATTAATGTTGGAGATCTGAATAAAGATTGTTGGCAGGCATGAGTTAAATTCCAGATCTAAATAAATACCACCCAACAAAGGGCTGTTTGAGATCCTACTGGCCTCATGAAAACCGCACCTATATTCCCACAGATAGATGATTTACTGGCTTGATCAGGAATATGTAGATACATTGATCTTTAGCTAGGCCTGCATTCAGTGTGGCAAGGAGAAGCAGGTCATGGAGATCTGATGAACCTCTTTAACCAAATACTGTCTGCAGACCACGAATTGTACAGAATAGGAAAGATCAGGGAGTCGAGAGAGTATTACAGAATTTGAACAGGCAGCTGGACTGATGATGTGGACTCATAAAACAGGTTTGATAAACGTGCCTCATTTTGCATGAGAACATAGACATCCAGATGGTAAAATGTGATTGTCCTCTTAATTCCAATATCAAATAAAAGAGCTGTGCCAATCTTGACTAGCTGCGTATCATCATCAATTATCATCGATCTTTTTTTTCATCTGACCTTATCAGTAGCTATAAACTTGAGTATGGGAATGTTGATAAAGAGCAGATTGCTCCAGCAGTGGGGAAGTAGCTCCTTCGCCCACTCAGTTATTTCAGAAGGAGCTCAGCAAGGCCTGGGGCACCAGCCAACCCTTAGGACGAGCTGTTACTGCCAGGACAGCTTTGTGCCAGCTGGCAGCATCTTCCTTTCATGCAAAGCAGCTGCTCCCGGCACAGGAGCTTTCAGCAGGTATGGGAGCTGTGGTGGCAATCTCACACAGGAGCACTACAAAGCCCCACCTGTCCAGGAGCAAGCTCCTGTTGATGGGATACCCTTGGGAGCTTTTAGCTTGGAGCAAGTTCCCTCTCCTTGCTGCTCCGCTGTGGCTCGGTAGCAGGGGTCTTGCTGCTGAGGTGGACCAAGCAGCTACGTTAAGAGAAGGCTGCTCTGAATTGGCACTCACCCAGGACAAGGAAGCAAAGCCAATCCTGCCTTACAGAGGTGAGTTATTCTTTACTTTAGCAAGGTCTTTGTCACAGACAGAGTTTGTGGGAAAGATCACAGGATGGATTGCACTGAACAGTATCAGCTGTAGTTTTAGAAACTGAAGCATCCTGTGGTTGTGTTTTACAGTGTTGACTGGGCTGGGTTTAGAAGCTGGGCTGGTAAGAAGCAGTGGTGGCTGAAGTTAATTCATTTGATCTATGCACTTGGAATTCTTCCAAATATGTACAAACAGGAGAATCAGCAGCCACATCCTAGGAAATAATAGTTTTGTAAAAAAAGATGATATTTCAGCACTGGGAAAAATACGAGTGTGAAAATGTGTCTGTGATATGATGAAATTGTAACAATAAAATTTTTTAATGATGCATAACATCTCCACAAGTTGTGAGAATTCTTGATGATATGGAATGGGTGGGATAATTGGATTATAGGGTACTTGAAATACTGAGAATTAGGGAGTTGAGCAACTTCTTCCAACTTTTGAAAGGCTTTTATATTTTGTAGATGCTATTACAAAAAGGCTATTTAGGGGAACTGAATAGAGTGGAAGCTTGTTTGGGAAAAAAAAAACCCAACCAACAATAGATGGAGTGAAGGACTAATTACTCTGTTCTCAGCACAAAAATCAGTAGTAGCACAGTGTCCTACTAACAGCTGTTGGAAACAGAGACCTAAAAGTTCTTGCTAGAGCAGTACTGGATAGTTTCCTGGTGATTAGAGAGGATTTTCAAGAGTAAAAAAATTGTTGGATGCATCTTAAAGCGATCAAATACAAGCAAATACGCTTTGAAGATTAATTGTTTGGAACCTCCCATGCTTTCAACTGTTGCCCATACATTGTGTAGGTTTGTGAGTTCTGTTTGCCATAAAGCAGTGGAGGGAAAGAACAATCTTGATGAACTTGAGTGCAGAAGATGTGTCAGCTTCATACTGTGATGCAGCATTGAGTTCATTAGAACTTGAAATGGGAGAACATGATTTATATAAAAAATAAGGAAAATTTAAAATGAACAGGCATATGTGTGTATCTTGTGTTTTACAGAAAAGTGAAAGTGGGAGGTTGTCCTCCATTCTTGTTCTTTTCTATTTTAGTGTTGATGAGCGGTGGCGTTTTTGATGCGAAAAAGGCAACTGGAGCAACCTCTAGAGGACATTTAAGGGGGACATTTCTTATGCACTACTCTTTGCTTCTCCAAGGTTAGGTTCCCCCATCCTTGGTGCTGTGCCCTTTCCCTCGCCATCCTGCCGAAATTGTGAAGTGGAAAAAAGTTAATGCCGATCTCACAGAATCACAGAATCATCCAGGTTGGAAAGGACCTCTGAGATCACCAAGTCCAACCCTTGGCCCACTTCAGCGGTGGTTCCCAGACTATGGCACTGAGTGCCACATCAATCTCTTCTTAAAAACCTCCAAGGAGAATCCACCACCTCCCTGGGCAGCCCATTACATCTCGGGAGGGCCTGGGGCTCCGTTGTTGTTTGTTTTTGGTTTTTTTTTTCTGCTGTGGGGACGTAGGGGGCTCCCAGGGTGGTGCCGGGGGCACCCGGATCCCTCTTGGACTGGGTGGGCTTGTCGGTCATTTTGCAAAAATCCAACTTTCGCTGGTTAGTAGGCAAGTACGGCCTGGGAGAGCGGTCGTCCGGCAAATAGATTTATCTTCGGGTGTACAGACTTTCCCGTGCACATGGCACGGAAAAGGCAGCTCAGGCCGATGCAGCCCGGGACGGCTCCGGGCAGCCCAGGAGAAGAAGGAGAAGAAGGAGAAGAAGGAGAAGGAGGAGGAGGAGGAGGAGCCGGAGCTTGCCTGGGGGGGCGGGGAGGGGCGGCNGGGGGTGCGGGGCTCCTGCGGAGCTGCGGGCTTGGAGGTGCCGGTACCGCCGCGGGGGCTCGGGCGGAGCCGGGCCCTGGGGTTCCGGACGTAGTTTCCTCGGGGCAGCTGTGGCCGGGCGGCGGGAAAGGGCAGCCCGGTCCTGTGAGGCGGCAGCGGGCAGGTGGCCGCTCCCTCCTCAGACGGGCCCCACCAGAGAGTGAAGTCTCGGGGGTAGTTATGAAAAAAGCTAATTTTTAGTCTTTTGGGTGTGGGGTCTGAGTTGTTCTTCTCTCTCACGCCTAGCCCCTGTGTCTGTGAGGCTTGAGGCGGTACGAGTTCTGCTTCTGACGCTGTCTGGCAGCGGGTTAGGTGGGAGAATGTAAAGGTAAAAAAGAGCTCTGGAAGCTTGTCCGGCTTTTCAGATGAAGGAGGTGATCTGGTGTTTGTCTAAGGACGTGCAGAGTAATTTCCTCATGGGGAAGTTGGGTTTTATCCAGTTAAAGCAATTACACTGCGGTGACAGCAGCAATATAAGCACAAAACTCGCCAAATGGAGGGTCTGGCTCCCTGACCCTCTCGTACCTGTCACTGACAAGCGAGGAGATGAGGACAGACACACGCTTCAGCTGTGGTAGCACTCTGGTGCTTCTCTAGCAGCTCTGCTAATCGTCTCTGCATTTCAGGAGTCTCCCAGTGCTTGGATATTTACTCCTGAGCTGTTTGATGACAGGTTTGAGTAGCATTTAGACATGTAAATGGTTGTTTGTGCCAGGGAGGCTGTTAGGAGGAAGTTGTCTTTGTGGGATGTAGCCAGTCTGCCTGAAGAGGTGGCTGGAAGCACACATTAGAGGGGGAGGAAAGCTGTCTGGAGGAATTTCTGTTTAATTAGAAGGTCAAACCATGCTTTGCTGTAAACTGTGGGAAGTAGAAAGTTTAGGCTAATGAGCAGCTCCAGTCCTTATTGCATCCCAGTTACTTATTTGGTGCAGCTATTTCAATAAACTTACTGAGCAGGTACACACACAGTGTTGCTGGCTAGCGTGTTTTTCAAAGTGGAGCTTTTAATAATACTGTAATGTACTTCTGTGATGTCTGGATTATGTTTATGTTAATTTCACTTGAACACATGATTTTATGCTCAGACTATCTCAGAGCTAAATGCTTGAAACCGCATTCTTAGTCCTCCAGTGTTTTGCTTCTTGGCTTTATCCAAGTCCTACTTCTACCTTTTTAAAACTCCTTTTCATTTTGAACATGGAGCTCCTCCTGATTTAATGTAAAAGGCTCTCAAAAGTGTTCCCAGACAACTGGTCTGTGAAGTCTGGCTGGTGTAGGCAGCCAGTGCCTCTGTAGCTGCCAGGAAGGAGGAGGAGGAATTTGGAAGCAGCCTGTACAGCAGCGGGTACAGTGGGAAGGCTTAGTCCCAGTATCAAGGCTTTCTCAGCTTGCCTTCTAAGAAATATACAATGCACAGTAGCTTTTCTCTGCAGTAGCTTAGATATTTTTTTTTCATTTTTTTTTTTTTAATATTGTGTTTGATAGAATTTCTCAGTTGTACTCTGTGGCTTTGGATTGCCAATATATATATACCTAATATATTTATTTAGCTAATAAACCTCTCAAAGTCTTAGGAAAATAAACAAGACAACACCTCCCCTTCCCTCCCCCCCAGCTGCCCTGCTGGAGATGAGTAAGACTTTTTTTTTTAATTTACAGACCTTGAGTGTGATTATTCCTGATGTGGAGAGTGGAGCAGTGGTTGAGATGTGCAAACAGTGTTACCTTAAAGCTTCTCACTTAACAGATATCACAATATTTAAACTTAAGTGAAGGTGAATTACTGAAGCTGTTTCAAAAATCATCTATATTATAAGAAAGGCAATGTTCCACAAACAACTCAGGTTATTCAGTTCTTGACTTCTGAGTGTGTGACTTAAAAAGCTGGTAGTCCTTTCGTGATGATATGCAATATCCATAGTGTTAATTAGCAAGATTCTTGCTTCTTCAGTTAGCCTTATGTGGAAATTTGCCCCTGGGCTTGAACCCACAAATTCTCCTGACCCATTATACAGACTTGAAAGTGTAATTACCTAGTTAACAGTTATCTGTTCTAGCTACCTATTTTATATTTAAAGTTTGTCTGGTATACTCAAGTTTTGGTTAATGCTTTGTTTATTCATTCTGTGAGAAAGGTGCCTTGGAAGCTGGCTTGTTCCTGAAGGCAGGTTTCACAATCTTGTCATAACTCTCTGCTCAGATTTATCCAGTTTTTATTTTTCATTTTGTCTCTCAAGGATTTCCAAGGTATTCAGGCTGAGGCAGAAGCTTCAGGGCAGTTGGATTGGATTTGTCAAGTCTGAACAAAAAGTCCCCACAATGCTCCTTTTTTTGGATTCAGTTTGAATTCATCTGAAAGCTGTTAGGATTGCTTGCAAAGCTACACAAGAAAGAATTAATTTTAGCAGAATTTCCACACATATTTACTTGTTCAGCAAGATGTTCTCATTTTGCAGTCATTGCCCTGCCTTCTTGGGGCAAGTTCTTCATGTGGTTCCTTTGCTGTACCAACAAGTAAAATAAACTTTCATGTTGGGTGGTGTGTTACACCATTGTGAAGCAGAAAGTCAGCCATATGAGTGACTTAACTTCTCTTGAAATGGTGACTATGTGAGTTTCTGAATGCTGATTGTTTACATATTTTTAAATAGCTGTAGTGACTATGACAAGCCCAAATTTAATACGTAATTATTCTTAAACCAAATGAAGTGCTTGTTTAGCTAGGAGTGCTGCAGGAGCTTGACACAAACCAAGCATGAATGGCCAGTGAACCACATGAATGGGCAGTGAAGTGGTTCGGGTGGATCCATCCATACATTTGGGAATGTGATGGATTTACAGTCCTGAGCTTCCCTTTGGCCATAGGATGTGGGTTGGATTAGGCGGAGAGGGAGTAGTAAATAGGAAGAGCTTTGGAAACTACTGATGTTTTGATGATATACTTTGTAACAGGTGGTCTCCACAGGCGTTATTCTTGCAGGGCATTCTGTTAGTTTTGGCTTCACTGGTATTAGAGGTGACTTTCCTTTGTTACATTTTCAATTTGTCCCTCTTGGGTGTGTGCATGTCTGCAGCTCTTACACAGAAACGTGAAAGAAGGACGTTTCAGATTTGTGCAATATGACTCTATACCTACAAAAACTTGCTGGTAGCTTAGTAAAGGTACTTATTTCAAGCTATGGGCATCAGTTTAAGAGTCTTTGCTATACATCTGCCCTTAGAAGATGGCTTTTGTAGGGCTCATGGGTGCACTTTGCTGTGTGATGGTGATAACTGAGTGTGTGTATTGATTTGTTTGGTTTAAGCATAATTCCATTAATCCACACCACCTGCTTTTCTAGTGGTAAAATTAATGTATGATGCATGGATGAGACTTAGAACAGGAAGACAGAGGGTGCAAAATAGCAGATAATCTTTCTATCTCTTGGCACCAAAAATGTGGTAACATCTTTTGAGTAGCTCCTTATCTCTTGTAAACACACCCACAAAAAACCCTGAAGCTTGTTTTCTTCATAGAACTTACAAGATTTTCTCTGTCGTTATGTACTGTTTGTTCTCTACCTCTATTATGCCTCTAAACATATGTGTGCAGTGTGGAAAAAAAAATCCTGTTTTAAAATGGTTTAGTGTTTGTTGGGGTTTTTTTGTTGTTTTTTTGGGGGGGTGAGGGGAAGTGGCAGTCTTGGGCTTCAAACTGTAAACAGTAGGGTTGTGGTAAAGGTGGGATACATAGTATAAAGGTGGCACAAATAATTGTCAGGTGCTTGCCATCTCATTAGAAACCTCCCTCCCCTCAGGCTGACTGTCAGCAAGTGAATGTATAGCTGTGCAGCTTTTCTTGTGAAAGACCATTGTGGGATGGGTGATTTAAAGTTGAGAGTGGACCTGTCTGGAAGTGCTGAGGAGGGAGCCCATCTCTCCCAGGCCTTCCTGTCTGGGAGGTGGTGGTCCCTGATCCCAGGGACAGCTGGAAGCAGCACTTGTGCCCTACTGACATGTCCTTTCCCCACATCTTTGGTAGCTGTTTCCTTCTGCCAGACCTCTGCTCCTGCTGGCAGAGATCCCAGTGGGACATCAGTCTCACGGACTGCTGGGGCACTGAGCTCGGGGAGGGCTCTCGGGGTGGAAGTGCTTTGGGTAAGCTGGAGGAGCTGCTTGCTGGGCACTCCCTCCCTCTGTGGGCCTTACCCACCTGTGGTCTGTCGGGTGTGGATTTGCAGCCCTCCAAGCAGAGCTGTGAGGTCCCCATTAAAACTCTTCTCAATAACCAGAGAGAAGGAGAGGTGAACGCAGTGGTCCCTCAGCTGGGTGGCTGCCTGTGTGTTGCTTGGGGCGTGTGCTCTGGCACAGGCACAGCTTAAAATTCATGTCCTCCACAAGAGGAGAGGTTCTACCTGCTAACTTTTATTAAAGCTTTTTTATTTCAAGTAATTGGGTAACAACGTGAGGAAGTGATGCTTCTGTTCTTGCTTTTGTTGGAGGTAAATGCCAGGACAGCAGCTGTCTCATGAACCTTCCCCTGGTTTATGGGTCTTCCTGGTTAACAAAGCAGTTATTCATGGAGTGAAATTGCATGCTTTCTCCATGCTTAGACCAGATATTAGGAGATTTTCTCAGTTTAATGGGATGTCTCTCAGCAAGCCTGTCACAGGGCTGGTTTCTGCAGGTCTGCTTTTAAGGAATAATTGTCAGGAGGCAGTAGACTGACCAAGCAACTTTTTAAAACCAAGAATTGCTCATTTGGAGCAAAAAATGCTGTTCCCCCTTCCTTCCATCAAAAGGCATCTTAAAACTTCAGTGTGTGGCCTTATGCTTATTGAGTGACAGTCTCTACAAATTATTATCAGGACTGAGTCTCAGTAATGTTGTTATGAATGAACATAATATTAAGTAAAAGAAAAAGACTGAATGGTGCTTTTGATTTTTAGAAACAAATACTGGGATTTTCAAAACCAGTCCTGTGGTTTTGTGCTGGGATCCAAGTCTTGAGAGCTGATGAGTCTAAATAGTGATTCCAGCTCTGTAAATGGTGCCTGGAGCTTTCACAGGTCTTTACCTTTAGGCACTACAGGTACACAAGAGATTTGTTTCCAAAGTCTAGGTAAGAAATACAGTGTTGCTGTGTTGTCACTTTAAAATACTGTAATTCTGACAGGGACACAAACACTTTGTTGGCAGGCAATAAAAATGCTGTAGACCTGAACTTGATTTATAGTTGTCTTTTAGTACAGCTCCTAATATTTTAAGTGAATTCACTGACGCATTAAATCAATAAGGAGACTGCACCAAATATGCATTCTGAATGTAAAGTTCAGGTAAACTATCATGTCACATTGCTTAAGATAAATGTGGATGCTTTTATCAGGTTATGCCAGAAGTAAAACTTTTGGTGACTTCTCACTGAAATTGCATATTTTCATGTATTGTATAAAATGTTACAGATGATGAGCTCATTTAGAGAAAAAAGAAAACTTACAATAGTAAGTTATTTGCTTATTTCTGTTTTCTCTTCTACCCTGCCCTCTAGTAGTTCCTTAATTTTTTAAAGAACATTAAATTTAAAACTCTTGTCTGTTTCTCCCTGTCCTACCTGAAATGCATGTGGTGGCACATTTTTTAACAGCTTTCAAAGGCGCTTTTTTTTTTTTTTTTTTTTTTTTTCTTTTGTACAGTGTTGGATATTAAATACAAAAGGTATTTTTAAGGATGAATAGCATCAGTTTGCCTAATATATCTTTCAACTTACTTTTCAGATAAAGGAGCGAGCAAATTTAATTTTTTTTTTTTCCATGAATGAAAGTTGAGAGAGTTGTACTGCTGATTTTAGTAAATATTTTCAGGTAGCAGTGGAAATATCAGTGTACAGTCTCTGCTTCAAGAGCTAATTTTTATTGAAGCCTTTTTAAACTTAAACTAAGGCAGTGCTAAAGCCAGAGCTTCAGCTCCAGGTTTGGATTGGGGAAACCTGCTGGATATCAAGAATATCTGTCATGTCATGGGGCAGACGTGCTGCAGGATGGAGCTGGGATGCATCATGCAGTGGCACTGGGGAAGGGAGACTGGGGGCTGCCTCTGTGTGGGCAGCTGCCCCCTGCAGTGCTGTGGCTTCTGACCCCCCTGCAGGTGTGGGGTGAGACTGATTTTGGAGCAACCATGCCTGGAAATGGGCTCGAGGAGAGTGCTATGTCCCCCTCTGCTGAGAAAACAATGTTTTCTTTCTTTATTTTTTTTTTCCAGTTTTGTGCAATGAAAGTACAGCTCAAGAACTTATGTGCTTAAATAAAGAGTTTGTCCAAGGCTGAGGGGTTGTGTTGTTGCCTAGATTAAAATCTAAAGACTCCAGACTAATGACTTGATTTCTGTGGCTCATCTCCCTCACCTCTAATAGCAGACTGGGTCTCAGCTCCTTTGGGCACATGCACACTGATGTGCCCATCTTGGTTTAAGTAACAGTGGTCCCTCCAGGCCAAATACAAAGGACAGACAGCCAAACCTGTGTTGAACAGGCACAAACACGAGCAATTTGTGTTGGTATCTTTCTGCAGGATGAACTGTGGTGTGCCTGGGCAATGCCAGGCTAACCCCATGTGCACATGGATTCTCCTTTCTGGGGTAGTTATTGCTCTTGCCGCTTCATTCTTCATTCTCTGCAGAATCCTTACACTGGGAGTCTTTTTGCTAAGAAAAGAGCTTTTCAAAACTATTGAAGATGCCATAAGCACCGTGCTTCACAGTTTAGCTTCTGTGCTAAGCTTACACCGTGCAGCATAGTTTCCTAACATGCTCAGGCAGCAGCAGGAAGAATTAGAAATGGAAGTATGGAAGAAATGCATATTGAGGACAGCTGCAGGAGATAGCAGCCGCACAGCAAAATGGCTAAAGTGGCAAAACAAGAAGGTTAAACAACAGGGGAGGGAAGGAGTGGACTCTGTGAGAGGAAATGAACATGAAAAAGAGAAGGGGAGGGAGTTGGCCAAGGTGCAATAAGAAAAAAAAGAACTGGAAGTTGGAGGGCAAGCATAGTCTAAGTTGCAGTTCATGTAACTCAAATATGTAGTATCAGTTAGTGTTAAAGGGGTGAGGCAAGTAAGAGTAGCAAAACACCCTAACCTAGAGTGAGACAATAGTTAAATCTTTAACTTCACTCTAGCCTGGAGAGAGGCCAGGTATTGCAGAGGGATTTTTAAAAGGTGCATAAGTTCAGAATTAATAATTTTTATATGTTCACTCAGGATCCTAACTCAGCTCTGTAAGAACTGGCAAATCAATACAAGTCCCCTCAGCCATTTATCTCCACTAATAGCAGATTTTAAAATGTTATTTTATATTGGTGACATATCTTGGGCTTCAGGCTTAGGTACATAGCTAAACCAAACCAAGCAAAACCCCTCTGTGAAATCTTGTCACACAAATGCCATTGCAGAGGGGGTTGTGTGCTGCAGACCAAGCTGTACCAGCAGGCCCACCCTCCTTGTTCTCATGGGTGGGATGCCTTTGGAGCAAACTTTACAGCATCAAGCTTCTCCCATACATCCTCATGGATTCTCAAGTAAAATGAGTGGGATCAGTTTCCCCTGTTTGAAGCATGTGTGTTGCACTGCACTTGAGATTCCTGCCTGGGGATAGCATTTGACCCTACATTTTATCATCAAGAAGTTGCATCTCTCCTCCAAAGCTTCAAGATTTGCAAGGGTACAGTAGATGGATGGTACAAGCCAGGCTGCCCATTGAAGAAATCTGTGGTTGCTTGCTGTGTTGTCCACTGTAAGTGCTGCTTCTGTAGAATTAGTATGTGCCTATCCATGTGCTGCTTCTGGCTGCCAGCACAGCAGGCAGAAAGAAACCCACTTCTGTGCTAATTTGCTAACAAGAACATAGTGACTCCGGCTTCATGCTGTAATACGGGGGTGCTTGAGTTACATCACATTCCCTATTTGTGGGAGAGGTTTCTTACTGAGTTTTCTTACAAAGGGAGTTGCTAGTAGAGATGTCCCTGGTGGCAGGCATCATGGGCTGTGATTCTGTCCTACTGTCATGGTTGACCATTCACATACAGGATTTGCCTGAAGAGCCTGAGAGTTCCCGTTTGGAACCTGTTGTGATGATAGCAGAGTATCAGACCTTTCCCTCATTGGAAACGTGCTTGAATTCATCCAGGACATTGGAAGGGAATGCCTATAGTTACTTAACAAGTGTGACTGATTGTCATCTGAGCTCTGGTGGTCGATGTGTCAGAGAGCCATTTCAGCTAGGTGACAGCATCCTTAGCAGCGGTGTCCTCCTGACCCTGATTATCTTGTGGGAGGGAGGAACAATACTGACTCATGAAAGAATGGCTTTTAGGTTGTATTAATAGTACTGATGCTTACTGAAGTGTCTGATACTCCACAGAATTTCGTTTTTGAGGTAGTAAGGTTGGTGTATCACCGAGCACTCGAACCTTGGCTGCAGAGGCACTGCATAGGTATGGCTTGTGTAAAGAGATGGGAATTGCTTGTTGTGATAGTCTCTGCAGGGGACAGGAGCTGGGCTGGTGGCACTGTAGGCTACTTTAATTGAGAAGATTGCATGAAAAACTCACACGTGACTGAACACAAAGTGCTTTTAGTTTGGGAAGTTGAGGTTTTCTGAATAAAAATACCTTCTGTGCGTCAGCCTTATATTCTCCTCCAAATCCGTGCCTGCCCTCACAAGGTTATTTCCACCCCTGTGCCTCTCCAGCAGCAGGGCAGAGCAGTTGATGTGAGCCACACCAGCCTGTAGGAGCCTAATAATAAGTTATTTGTTTCCATCATGTGGCCATTCTTCTGGGACTTGCCGTGGTGCTGAGATGGGATAATTCAGTGCCAGAATTTTTGTTTTCCCTTATGCACCTATTGAGCCTATTTATTCCAGTCACAGATGTATTTTTGAAAGCCTAACAGTTTGTCAAATCTGCTGCACAAAGGACTGTCAGCTGCTGTTTGCTCTCTCCTGTCTTTTTACTTCAATCAAGCAGGCCAGTAAGTGATGTGAAAAGCATTTTTCTTTGCTCCTTCAGCTTATGCAAATCCGTTGCTTAGGAACGAAAAGGAGCTCCAGTCCCAAAAGGAACATCTTATGCTGATCCCCTTGGCAAAAAGGCAGATTGTGCCATCCAGAGCATGGAAAAAGAATATTCAAAGGGAGGAGATCCAGCGCCTTGCTGTTCTCTGAAACACTTTTGTTGTCGGTCTGTTAAAATATTTTCTACCCAGTCTGAATTGATAGGTGTGCAGTTGAACAGCCAGGGCTCTTGAAATCTAATTAAAATAGAACTCAAAGGGAATTTTTGAGAAGAGATCTCAGAGGTCTGAAAGAGGAGTATTTTAGTAATGGCTGTGCAGGTTTTGGAAGAGCAGAACCCATTCCTTTTGATGGCCCTTGCTTTCACAAGAGTCTTATGATCAGAGTATTTCGGTTTAACTTGAGTAGGAGCATTAACACAAGAAAGGGCCTCCAGGAAAGCTGGTGAGGGACTTCTTAGGATGTCAGGTAGTCATAGGATTAGGGGGAATGGCTTCAAACTAGAGGAGGGTAGATTTAGACTGGAAGTTAGGATGAAGTTCTTCACCGTGAGGGTGGTGAGACACTGGCACAGGCTGTCCAGAGAGGTGATAGAAGCCCCATCCCTGGAAGTTTTTAAGGTCAGGTTGGACAGGGCTTTGAGCAACCTGATCTACTGGGAGGTGTCCCTGCCCATAGCAGGGGGGTTGGAACTAGATGATATTAAAGGTCCTTTCCAACCCTGAAAATTCAACGATTACACAGAATATTGAATCAAATTTCCTTAATAGAAAAATGATGTAATTGATTTTCTGCAAGATGGTAACACAGCAGAATGACACAAGGGAACAGAAGAAACCTGAAAATGTTGTGTTGCTACAGGGAAGGGTTAAAATTTCTGCTGTGCAGGCCAGGCCTATTCCTGTGGGAAACTTGTCATTGGTTCCCGTGGAGTTCACTGAGACTGGTCACACAGACATCAGTTCTGCAGGCTATTCACTAATTTTAAAATTTGTGTCTATTTTAATTTCTCTTGTATGCATGGACTGTAGAATGCCTTTGCTCCTCCTTTTTGAAGGATATGCTTCTCTTCCCACTCTTTAATTGTTGCACATAGGATTTTTCTGATTTTCATCATAGTATTCTGTCCTGTAGAGTAAGCTTTGATTTATTCATTTATGCCTGTTTTAAAAGGGCAAAACAATTCCTGCGGATACATAATTTATAGATTTTATGGCAATTGTATTCTTCAGTATCCATTCCAGGCTTGAGATTTTGTTTTAATGTAGGATTCAGAGATGCTTTTGCAGACTGAGGAAAGAAGAGAGGCAGAGTCAAAGGAAGTGTTGTTTAAAGTGCAGACAGACTTCCTCTTTGTCTTATTTTGAGCCTGGGAACATGTACAAGCACTTGGAGGTCAAATACATCTATTTAAAAGCAAAATGAAAAAATGTGTCCAGTGGACTGAAAAAAATCAGGGGCCATCCCTTCCCAACACTTGTTTTCAGGCAAGTTTAAACAGTGCTCTAATCTGTGAAGTCATAAAATATCCTAAAATTTCTGTAATCCAGCATTTTTTTGTTAGTCGTTTAAACTCCACCTAAATTATCTCACTCTTTGGCATGATCCTTCTCTGATTTTTTTGACTAATATTTTTTTTCCACTTACAGTTTTCAGCATTTGAGATCTTTTTGGGTTACGTGGAGCATGGTCTTACCAAAACCAATTCCCTCACTGTCTCCAGACACCTCTGCTTTCTTGGGCTGTATTCCCAAGCTAACATTTGCACGTGTTTTGTTGGTGTTAGATGTGTGCTGGTTTCCAGAGCTGACGTGGTAGTGGGTACAGCTGCAGCCTTCCCTCTGCAGCAGGAGCTGGGGTGTAGCATCTCTTCCTGCTCCACTTGTACAATTGCAGTGTTGCTGTACATCCTGCTGTAACCTCTCTTGCAGTGGAGAAAGAGAGAAAAGCTGTGCTGTGCTGGGGCAGATCAGGCTTTGCTCATCCCAGCTCTGAGCCTGGGGTGCGGCTGGAGCCCAGATACTGCTGATCCAGCCTTTTGTCACCCAGGGCCCCAAACTTCCCTCTCCAGCAGTGGGAACTTGCCGTGCAGTTATGGTGACCAGGGGAGGGTATGTTTTTCCTGAACTGTTTCAGGCTGTTTGAAGTGTAACTGCATTTTGGATGGATTCTTGCTTCTTTTAAACTTCATGTTTTCTTGGCGCTCGTGGTTAAATGACTGAAAACATAAGCTTTGGAGAATTTCTTAATTTTGTGGGATGGGTTTTTTTTTTGAGATTTATATTGAACATACTGGTTTCCAAGAGTGGTGTAGTAAACATTGTGGTCTGACTTGTATGGTTTGTAAAAATGAAGAGTTTATGTTAATTTCAGTGCTCAACTTTCTTATATGCACCTAATAGTCTAAATTATGACTGTTTCAAGCTTTGTTTCAGGAAAAGCACTTGCGCTGTCTGTGTGAAGTTGGTTAGTTACCTTTCCCTCCATACCCTGTTGCTTTTCCCTAATTACAGAGGAAGGTTATCCAGTGCTGTTAATTTTCTGACTATTCTCACCCCGAGATTCAGCATGGCTCAACTCTTTGCCCATTTAGCTCTTCTGGCCTGCCTGGCCAAGCTCGGCTGGAAGTGGTGGTGTGTGCTTTTGGGGCAGGGAGGGGAAAGGGAGGCAGGGGGACTGTCAAAAGAGAAAGCAGTGGTAGGTGGCTGCTCTGAAGACGGCCCCTCGGAGGGGTTGGTTCTGCTGTTGCTGCTATGGGGACAGCTTGGGCACCTTGGCAGTTCATTCAGGAGGAAATGGGACCTGCCTTCTTTTTCAGCACTCATTTTCAGGGTCCATCCAAAAAGTGGGATGAGCGACTGGAGGAAAATGATTTTATCCATCACTCTTTCATCTACTGCTATTAGCTTGCTGTAGCCCTTCATGCCAGAGCAGCTTGAGAACCTGACTGAACCCATCTGAGCAAAGGCACTTGTTGTACTCTTAGACCATTGGAAGCATTAAGCTGAAAAAAACCCCTGCAGATCCTTTATTATCTCTCACGTGCTTTTTAAAAAAAAATTTTTTTTTTCCTTTTTTTATTGGAGTTCAGTGATAAAAGGAAATCACTGTTCAAGAGCAGCTGAGCAGTTGGTTAAATGAGAGAAACCTTTGCTCACCTCATCAGCTCCAGTGCCCTGGGCTGTGAGATTGGCTGCTGCATCCAAACTTGTAATAGCAGTGCTGAGGAGGGTTCCTTCTCCACAGGATTTCCTGCTCACTCCTCACGTCTTTCCCTTGCTCTGCTGTCAGCTAAGCCCTTTTTTCATTTTCCATGAAAGTTTACCTTCCAGGGCACAGGATGGTAGCAATAGACTTAGTTGTGTCTGTCACCTGATCTTTCCAGTATGCAGCAGTATGGCAAAAGATGTGCTGTAAGAAGCTGACAACAAAAACCACCTGGAAAATGCCACCATGTCCAGGTTGCTGCTTGTTGCAACCCCCCGTATTTCAAAAGGGAAAGCTGCAGGGTTACCCTTCTGATGGTTGTGTGAGGATAAATCCTTAGAGATTTAAAGGTGAGGGTGTTCAGGTGCTTCCAGGATGCCAAATCTCTGAGTGAACAATACAAAGGAAAAAATGCCTGTCAGCTATGGGTTTTAATCATTATTGTTTATTTGAAGGAAATTAAAAATTGTTACTTTTTCAAAAGATAGAGAAATGATTGCCAAAAAGTGAATGCATTTGCATGAGGTGTGATAGTCTAAATAATTAAGTGTCTTCTGAAGAAAAGTGCTGTTGGAATGGCCAACAGACTTAAGTCCTGGGTATAATGCCAGTTTGCAAATAATTTAAATCATATGTATTTATACCTCTCCAAGGAGTTACTTCCTGTTCTTTCCCTATATATTTTCAGGATACTTAGTATGTACTTTTTGATTTTTTAAATAAATGTTTGGTGATAACATACCATCCTCATCATCTCCTGACCTTGTCTAACGCAGTCATAGAATTTAAGCAGAGATTTTTTTTTAGTTATAGGCTTTATTTTTTCATCTGTAAGTAGGTATTATTGAAGCCAGTTATTTGAGGCTGGACTTTTTGTATTGGGAATTCATGTAATTCTAAAGCTCAGCTGGATTAAAGCCATTGGAGGCAGTTTGTGGGGAAGTCTTGGCTAAATGATTGTGGCAGAAGCTAAGAGGAATTGAGAGGTAATTTCTGCATTTTTAACAAGGTCTCAAGAAGCCTGGAGTTACTTAAATTCATTTGCTTTACTCCTATTAATTTTTTTTCTTAAACCTTGGTTGCCAGCTACAAGTTATAGCTGTTGGATTGTGTGTGTTGTTGCTGAATACATTTAGAAACTACCTCCTATCATCACACATAATTTTCCTGTTGTAGCTGTTTACAGACTGAGTGCTTGAGTTGTCTTTTTTATCTTCTCTTTGACAAATAATCTGACCTACTTAACTCTGTCACTGGGAGAAGACTTAAACTTTAATGTTTTGGGTTTTTTTGTAACTACTGAACACTGTAAAATTTGGGCCAATTTTCTAAACTTTGATCTTGAGAGCTGAATAGCATTATGGCAGTCCTCTCTCAAAATTCAGAAGTTAATGCTCTTTTCTCTACTCCCTGCTTTCTTCTTTTTTTTAATTATTTCTTTTGGTCATTTGTCTATTTTTTTCCCCAAAAGATAATAATTTGCTCATGTTATTTTTTTATTCAAATAGTCTGAACCCTTAGGAGGCCTCAAAGAGAGACACTGTGAAAGATACATGCTGGGCATTTTCTAATATGGTTGGAATTCAGAATAAGGAACTTGTGCAAATACTTCAGCTTTACCCTGTAGAGATGGAGATGTGAAAATTAGACATCTCTATTAGGAATGACACTCATCTCCTCTAGATACCAGAGTAATGTGAGCAGGGCACTGTGTACTATGCAGTTGTGTGGCTGTGAACAAAATTATAGAATTATGACATTTGATAGATGGCAAATCTTTTGTCTGAATGTGTTTCAATAAAAAAACAGATCTGAAGTTCAATGTAAACAATGCTAGAGAGACTTCAGGATCTGGTACTTTTTTTTTTTAAATTTTATTTTATTTTATTTATTTTTATTTTTTCTATCTGGACAAGATGTAATGGAGGTGGCTCAGTGACCTTCTCTGCATCACAAGCTTTTCAGAGCAGGTGAGGCTCAGCCAATGGTCATCTCCTTCAGTACTGAAGAAAAAGAATATCTTAATTAAACCTAGTCAATGGCCTTGTACTAATATATCCAAAGTTTCCCTAAAACCCCTGTGACTCATACCTTTGATCCTTGAACATGGACTTGGCACTGTAAAGCTCAAAGTTGTCTGTGCAAGAGACAGGGATTTTTTTTTTTTTTCTTTGAAATCTAGAAAAGAAGCTGAGAATTGGCATGGATGCTACTGTCTCCTGCTTAGAAAGCTGGATGTGCTTATCAGACGCCAAAATTTAGCAAACAAGCATATTGGCATGTGTGATTCTCTATCCTGGAGGGACGATGTCAGATAATGAAAGTTTTTAAATTCAATTGTGTAGGTCTGGGAAAATGTGTTCTTGGAGTGCATTTTGACCTTAACACTAATGATAGGTCATGATACAAAGATAACAAAAAGAAAAAAGATTATATCAGAAATAATTCTTATGTGTCTTCTACATGAAAAAATGCTTCCTGGGAAATCTCAGTTAGGTACAAAGCTGAAAATGCAGCATTGTAGGAATTGAGTAAGAAAGTAATTTTCACAGCTTGGGTGAATTTACTAATATAACTAAAATTATCAGTATGACTACAGTATTTTAATCTGTTCTCATTTAGGAAAACTCCTAATCACACTGCATCTTCCAAAATGTTCCAGTAGGTTTTGAAGCTTCTTACGATGAGAAAAAGGGAGTCTGTTAAAATACTAGCTCTCCTGCCCAGTAATTTGACCTGTAACAACTCATAGTGAATTATTCTTGAGGAGGCAAAATTATAAAATTTTGTTGCTGTGTAATTTTAGTGTTCTTAAATTAATTTTCCTGAGACTCACTGGGAAAAAAAATAATGGTTTTGCCCTCCCTCCATCGTTGTACATTAGAAACAGCCTTTGTCATTTAGAGCTGGTTTTATTGAAAGCAACAGCAAAAAAGAAGGGAAAAAAAACCTCCAAACTTCAAGAAAATCTTTTCTCTTCTGATCCCAGGGCTTCTGCATCAGGCAAGGAGTTGGCCTGGGCCATACAGAGGTGTTAGCTGGCTGTGGGATGATGTCTCCTGGCTGACACTGCATGAGTATGGCCAAGCCCTGGCTGTCTCCCTGCCACCACCATTGTCAAACTTCTTCCTGCTCGCTTCTCGGGGAGCAGAGGGAAGCACAAGTCCTGCCCTCCCAGTGCTTGCAAACGTGCCATGAGCTGGGAAGGAAGGAGCCACTTCCTCCTTCCCATCTTGCTGGGCACCACAGTAAGATGCTGAATGAGTGGGTTGGACTCGGCCAGCAAAACACCAGGCACGTGGATACCTCTGGCAAAATTACAAAGTGGAGCTCTCAGCGAGTGACCTTAAAACAAGAAGGCTTTTGTAACTGTCCGTGTCCAATTGCTCATCTTTTCCCTTATAGAAAAAGACTGATCTGTCTTTGGGAAATCAAGCCGAAGGGCTTGGAAAAATGGACCTTCCCATATTTCTTTCAGAACCCAGAAGGTAGCAGGAAGCTTTTCTTCACTTGCGCCTCTGGCTTGATATGGGGGATTTCCCAGCCTTGTGCTGTTAAATAGATGGCAGTGATAGTGTGGTGGGGTTGTGGTTTTGCTTATGCCTTAGTTTCTATTTTTAAATTATTTTCCAAGTATTAAAAAAATACATAAACAGTTCAGGTGTCTGATAGTCTGACCACAGAAAGCTTGTAAATATTGAGGACAAAAGTGTGAAGGTGTGCTTTCTGAAATAAGGATGTAATGGCTGGACCACATGTTAGAGGGAAGATGGATTTGGGGAGGGGGAATTGATACTTTCCTTGCACTCAAATCACAACTCTCCTTTGCATGGATATTGGCAATAAATTTTGGTGTGGAAAAGGCAGCTGGTTTTTGCTATGATTTGCAGAGCAGTTTTTTTTGTAGCATGTCCCTGTTGTGCTTGCTTGGGGTCAGCCCTTTATGGTGATTCACCTGTCCTGTGGGGCAGGAGGCCATGGGCCCAGCAGTCCCACTGCTGGCACATCCTGGAGCAGCTGCACAGCCAGGTGTTTCTGCTTGGATACAGAGGCTGAGAGGAGGAATCAAACTGAAAGGAGTCTCTCAGTTAAACCAACCTATGGGAAGTGTTGTGTTACTGTTTTCTTTTCTAGCTAAACCTTGAGCTGCAGATACTCAGACCAAAAACTAAAATATTGTTCATTTAAAGTGCTCTGACTTCTTGGCAATTCTCTTCTGTTTCCTCTAGGGTAAAACTGTTGAGGGTCTGACCTCCTCACAGGACTTTTGCCTAGACGTGGAATTTTTTTAGTCATTTGTTTATTTATTGGAGGGAGGATGCCATGGTCTTTGCTAATCTCTAAGTTGAGAATAACTGTGGTTCTTGTGAAGAAGCTTGAGTTGGGTGTAGGTGGGTGTTGGAAAAGCATCCTGCCAGCCAGCACTCCATTCTCTTCAGTCCTTCCTTGTTTTTTATCAGGGATCACAAATTACACTAGATGGGTGTTTGTTCATTTATTTATTTTAACAAAACCTGATATACTCAGGCTTGAAGAAAAGTTTGGGCTTTTGTTTTGTTTTGGCGTTTTTTGGTTGTTGTTGTTGTTTTTTGTTGGCTAAGTCCTGGCACATGCCAGGCAGGACCCTGCTTCTCTGGGGTGTGGGCACTCGGTGTTCCGGGCCTCCTGGCTAGAGCTGGGGACAGTGCTCAGCTGCTCCTTTCACTGCATGTGCATGGTTTTGCTCTGACAAAGTGGGGGGAAATAACTTGCAAATCCCCATGGAAAAAAGTCAGCTTGATAAGAGGTGTTAGCTTAAAAATGAGGAATTTTTTACTCCACTGCAAAGGATGAGAAGATCATTACACAAAAGTATATGACTGAGTTGTTCCACCCCACGCTTTTACCTAAACTTTTGTTTCATTGCTGTTCTTGATTCAAAACCCCATGCAGTGCCATCAGTTTTAGGTGTAAGGAGATTTCTGTGACCCTGAGGGCCTTATGGGCCTATCACTAAGTGCTCAATGTGGATCTGGATATTCTGGGACATGAGACACTGGAGACTGCTGGCACCTTTTGACAGCTGGGTCTTCTGAAGATGGGCTGGTGGTAGTATCTGTGCATTAAGGTTTGAAGACACATCTGCTCAAAACTGAGCATTAAAGGTCATCCTTTATTTTTGGTGTATTTCTAGTGTGCAGCAGTGAGGGAGGAGAGATATTTCTCAAGTAAGGGGGAGAATGTTAGTCCTCTAAGTATTTTTTTAAACTTGTATCCTAAAACAAGATGGTTTTCAGTTTGACTCTTTTCCTTCCAAAGGAAGGAAGGGGAACTGGGTTGAAGGGGAACTGCAGATTTCCCACAACAGAAGTAGTTCCTGCTCTTCATTTGACTCATTTGTTTTCTGTGTATACAGTAACACATAAGAAATAATAGGTATGTGTGTATACGTTATCTATATGTATGTATATTTTAACCAGGTGCAAAATGACTGCTCAAGTAACACTGGAGGATGCCTTGTCCAATGTGGATCTCTTGGAAGAATTACCATTGCCAGATCAGCAACCATGTATTGAACCCCCACCATCATCTCTGCTTTACCAGGTATGTTGTCATTGTAGGAAGAAGAATTTTTCCATTTCCCACTGTGGTTCAGAAAAAGAGGACTCTGCTTTCCAAAAAAACAAACCAAACCAATCAAAAGCAAAGCGTGTTTATATTTGCAAATTTGTAATATATATAAAAATTCTTTTCCCTAACAAAAATTTAATTCATATTTTCTTTTCTCTGCAGCCAAACTTTAACACTAATTTTGAAGACAGAAATGCATTTGTCACTGGCATTGCGAGATACATTGAGCAAGCTACAGTCCATTCTAGCATGGTAAGTAGATGTTCAGATACATACTTTCAGAAATGTCTTTTGTCTTGATCAACCAACGTTGCTCAGAAGTTTCCTGCTTTCGTTGTTAATTTTTCAGTATTCTGAGGTTAGCTGTATTGACAGCTAGCTGCTGTAACTTGAGTGAAAAATTACTTTCTACCCTCCCAGATTTCAAGGATTTCTGTCAGTTTAGTGGTGTTGGAGGTTTTTTTTTTTGGCTTCCTCACTGAGGAGTTGGTAATTTATTGGCATACTTTTGTGTAAGGTATTCTGTGGCTTTAACAGTTCCACAATAGAAGATAAGGTTTCATGGTAGTAACTCCATCTCTGCTGATGGTGTAGCTGTTGTGGGACATGGAAGAATTTTGGTGGCTGCAAATGTTGGTCTGTACTGAACTTGCCGTTTCATGGCACTCTTGGAAAATGAGGAATAATATGTCTTGTATTTCTAGAGGAGAGTTCACAAATGTTGTAATGGGCAGATTAAACACCTGATTACATGCTACAGAAAATTATGTAAATTTGCACCAATCTACTTTTAAATTATCTGACAACTCCTTAGCCTCTTTTCATCCTTTGGACACTGTTGGGCCTCTCCTTTGACATGTGAGGAAGGGTATTTCTCTGCCTGTTCTGACTCTTTCATCCTTGACAATTCCACCTGCAGTGCCCAAGTTTAAATGGAAAAACAACCACCACCCTCCCATCTCAGATTGGCATTTTGATTTATATTTATAGATCACAGTGTCTTTATTTTGGGGAGGAAAGAAACACACAAAAATAAATCTGATCAGGTGAGATAGTAATTACATAAGCATAATTACTGCAGTTTTTTATTAGTGATCTGATAAGTATTTGTTAAGTGGTATGAGGATGATGGCGTGAGTTGTCTCAGAATTAAGTTGGATGCTAAAACAGATAACTGAGAATAAATGGATTTTTTTTTGCGGTTGGATTATAGCCAATCTGAACCTTTAAATTATATTAATTCTGTATTGCATGCATACAGTATGATGTATCATTCAGCTTGCAGTATATGTGTGTTTGTACCTTTACAGTGTGATAAGAGAAATAGATTTGTTTGGGCAAGGATTTGGAATGATGGAAGACAAATGGATTTAACCCTTTTGTATTACAATACCTAATTATACCCAGTGTCTTTTGTACAGAATGAAATGCTAGAAGAAGGTCAGGAATATGCAGTCATGTTATACACATGGAGAAGCTGCTCAAGAGCCATTCCTCAGGTAAAGGATGCAAATTAAACTCTCATGCAACATATTAACTTCTTTCTTGTGCTGGTGCAGAGTTCCACAGATAGAGCTTTGTCAATGAGCTTGGCAATGTATTCTGCTTTGACTACTGAGTTACATAGAAGAATGTCTTTTGGAACTTGGGTACTAGCTGGATGATTCTATATGGCATCTATAGCAATGCTTTATGGGTTTTGTGTCAGTCTTACTGATTGGTTCAAGAGTAGTATACAGGTGATGTACTCTGGATGGAAAACCTTTGATTGCCAGATCTGTTTGAGGTAAAACTTTCATTCCAGAGAATTCACCCTTCCCACCCCCCAGCTTATTACTTACATTCAGAACAGATTTAACAAGTAGCAAAGCAGGCAACAATTAACAGTCAGGTTAAACGTTTAAGTTTCTAGACAGACTAGGTAGTGATTTTCTAAGTGTCAGAGCTACATAATATTTTCTTGTTCCGTATGCAAAAATAAAACACTGCGAATAGGTGACAAGTCCTAGGAATTCTTGCATAGGTGTGGGGTGGGAAGAATATTAAGATACGTCAGAAAACTGAACAGAATAATAGCTGTGACTTGACACCTACCTGCTTCATAAGGATTTTATAATGCAGTTATTTTTGTACTGAAAAGGCAGGGGTGTAATTTAAATATTCAGAATTAAAGTCAGGGAATCTGTTTTAATTTCTGGTCCTATTTTAGTGCATGATTTTAAGTAAGTGGCTTAGTGTGTAGAGAATAGTTTCCTAACCATACAGAGGTGTATTATTATTTGTTGTGAGGTAACAGGAAAATCTTAGAATATTTATTTATTTATTATCACAGAGTTAAGGTTAGTTTCTGAGGCTTCATCAGGGAAATCACCAAGTGTAATGATCTCTCTAATTATCTTCAGGTCAAGTGCAACGAACAGCCTAACAGAGTAGAAATTTATGAGAAAACTGTGGAAGTTCTGGAGCCAGAAGTTACAAAACTGATGAATTTTATGTATTTTCAGGTAAAAGGAATGGGAAAAAAAATGGTCACTAGGCTTGTATTTTTACGTTGTTATTTTGTATGCTTGATATTGTGTGCTCAGATACCTAGTCATTATACTTGGAAGAAAAAAAAACCAACATATTGTCTCACAGAAGGGCAGAATTTCTAATGCCTATATTAATGATTTTGGGAGATCTCCATGAAGACTTTCAGCATAAAATCAAAGGTAATCAATCTCATATGGTCCCTTATACAGCACATGGGGACAGAGATCTGGCATTTTAGGAAGAAAATTAAATATAATACATGTCACATGTATACATAAAAGCATCTCAGCACAGAAAACATTTGTTGGAGGATAAGGGAGCCACAAGTCTGGACACCAGAGCAGCAGGTGCATCCTTGCTGTGGAAATTCCTGCTTGAGGCAAGCTTAACCCAGTTGTTGTGACCTGCCGGGAGCCCAAGCTACAGAGACTCCTGAGAATAGCAGCCTTTATTGCCTTCTCCTCCCATCCTGGCAGCTTGCCCTTTGGTTCAATGGACTGAGGATGTTTCCAGGCATTATTTGTAGGGAACTGAAGCAGCTTAGAGCCTGTGAAGCCCAGAACACACAGGAAGAGGAGACTGAATGAAATGTAATATCACCTCTCATCTTCCCCAACTAGCGGATCTTACTGACAAAAACCTCTTTTAATTCAAGGAGATTAGTGCCCTAACATCAGAAGGGATTCCTTTTTACATTCAAAGTTGCTGTCTTTTTTGTTCTTGTAATCACCATCTCAAATGGCCCTGATGCAAGCTTGGAAAGGAGCCCTGAAATAGACATGTGTCAGGATGATTTTGAGAGTTGGCATGTACAGTTTGCTGTGTTGCTTTTTGTTTTTAAGGGAACCTAGCCATTACCTGCCTTTTTAATGCATGTACACTTCCTCACTGAAGAGCACTAAATTACTTGTTTCAAAGGGATTGAAACCTTCTGTGACTTCAATCTGCAAAGAACAACCTTGCTGCTTGTACCGGGCAAGCTCTGTGTCAAAAAATCTCAGGTGACACTTGTAGCACACACCAACTGCATGGGAGTGGAGCTGAAAAGCCTGTGCTGATGCCTTGATGGTCTTGCATGCTTTAAACATTTTTCTGCTTCAGTGGTGCTTTTCACTAGACCTTTTTTTTTTTTTTTTTTTTTTTTTTTTTTTTTTTTTTTTTTTTTTTTTTTTTTTTTTTTTTTTCCCCTCCCATTAGAGAAATGCCATTGAACGATTTTGTGGGGAGGTGAGGCGCTTGTGCCACGCCGAGAGGAGGAAGGACTTTGTTTCTGAAGCCTACCTGATCACGCTGGGCAAATTCATCAACATGTTTGCCGTATTGGATGAGTTGAAGAACATGAAGTGCAGTGTGAAGAACGACCATTCAGCCTACAAGCGGTAAGTGGCAAGGAGCAACGGGACCCGGGTTTCTGCTGCCAGGATACAGGATACATCCCACCAGATGGCAGCACTTGCTCTTTTTCTGACAGCTTCCTCTTCTAAAGTGGTCCATCCAAATGTGGGGCAGGTTACCTTGAAACTTAAGGATGCATTGATTGCTATTAGGCAGTTAAGTAAATTTATTTTCTTTATGCTGTTCTTTTCTGTCTTTTAATGACAAGGTAGCAAATAATTCTCTCTTGACATATATTAAATGTAGTGAATATATTTTGCTTGTTAATGTGTTGGTTTTGGTTTTTTGGTTTTTTTAAAGAGGAAACTGATCCTCTCTGGCCCCTTGTTCCACTTTCATGCCTTTCCACCCTATCCTATCCTAATTTTGACATCCACTTTTGACGTTTTTAGCTGAGAGCTGACATTTCAGCTTTGCTGTTCAAGGTTGTTGTGACTGCAGGTGTGGCAGTGAGGGGAGGAGGGTGGAATATCAGTGGCCAAGTTTTCTGCTTGAGTTGACAGATGGTATTGGTTATCTTTTGTCAAACATGGTGATGAAAGCAGCAGGGGAAGACTGTCTTTATGCCAGCTGTAGCATCTGTGGTCTGTCATGAAGAAAACCATTCAGGCAGTGATTAGACAATTTTATCTACATTGCTACCACTTACATGAGATTTAATTCCTGTTCTTACTAGTAGTTGCCTTTTGTAGCTGTTGTTATGCCCACAGAGACTTCTTAAACTTGCTTGACTAGCCTTTCTTTTTCTTTAGAGGTGTGCTTCTGGAGGACAAACTCTGTTTTTTGAAAGGCATGCTTTTCCTGGGTTGTTGTGTGGCTTGGGTCAATAGATGGATAGTGAAATGGATAATTATCCATGGCTGGATAATATCCCATGGTTTTTGGGTTGGGCTGGATTTGGTATTTTAACAAAGTGGGGGATTTGCAGCTCATTTCAGATGAATTATGTCCATCTCTCCTACAGTGAACTTTCACCTTTTCAGCTATTTCCTAAGAAACCTTCCCTTCACCTTTTACAAAACTGGCCCTTGATGCTTCTCAAGTCTGTAGCCTGTGTTTGGATAACTCAGTTTTGTTAAGCTATGCCAAAAAAGCACTGTCTGTGTCTGCTTGATTCAGGAATTTAGAGGTGCACCCAGGTTGACAGTCCTGTATGAGCAGTGAATGATACACCACTTCACTGGCACCTAGAGGTCTGCTGACACCTTACAGTTCCCCTGGCAGATTTAGGGGACAATTGTGCTTTTATTGAGAGGGGACAGGTTTGCATACACGCAGTCCTGCTGAAGGGAGATACTGTTTTTTCTTCTGTTTTCAAAGAGCTGCTCAGTTTCTGCGGAAAATGGCAGATCCTCAGTCCATTCAAGAATCTCAGAACCTCTCCATGTTCCTTGCCAACCACAACAAGATAACACAAGTAAGCTTTAACTGTCTTTTTGCAAAACACAGTGCCTCATAAAAGTCTTCCAATTTGGTAGTAACTTTTGTTCCTCAGGGAGTATAAGTAGTTAACTAATATGCTTTTTTTTCTTTTGTTTTCTAGTCTTTACAGCAGCAGTTGGAGGTGATTGCTGGCTATGAAGAGCTGCTTGCAGATATCGTGAATTTGTGTGTAGACTACTATGAAAACAAAATGTATCTAACGCCCAGTGAGAAACATATGCTTTTGAAAGTAGGTTGTTTCTTTTTTCATTACAAAATTAAAAAAAGATTTGTTGAGCAGGACACAGATGTTTAAATTCCTGTTTGTTTGAGATTTTGTGGGGGTTTTTGTGTTTTGTTTTTTTTTTTTAAATAGAATCAAATCAACCATGTAGCTCAAATTATTCCATTTTCCCCCCTCTCTATTGTCTTTATTACGTGATAAATCTGCTTAGAAAGTTTCCAATCAATTTTTGTTTTTCATAAATTAAAGTTGGCCCAACTGAATGGCGGTGTTGTTAGGAAACCAGTTCCATGAAATTGTGTTTTTGTCAAGTATAATGCCAACAGAAAGGAATTACTGTATTTTATTTTTAGATATGGGACAAGTTTGTATAAAAGGCTTTTGGAGGTATCAAAGTGGTTTGGGTATATTACGTACTTCAGGGAAGATGCAGCTTAAAATGAGTGTTAGTAAGTAGATAAGGTTAGTTAGCTGAAATATGTACATATAATAAGAGAGTGCTGGGCAATGTGAAGTGTGGTTGCTATTATCAGCTGCATGTCTTGCAATGGAAAAGAGGTAGAGAGTAAGGACTGAAAATTTGCCTCATGACAAATATTTTGAGCACCTTCATTGTTTAACTTCTGAAGATCTTTGTTTATTAGAACCAAACTGAAACATCACAAAACAATACGTGAACTCTCGAACATTTGCATCTGTCTGCAGGGATGTGCAATGTGTCTCTCATATTTTGGCCTTTTGTTTGGTAAATGCATGCTTAGAAGTTGCTGATGCTCAGCTCTTGCTATTGTAAATATGGTATTACAACTTTATGTTAATGAATAATTTGGACAAAATGTTACTAGATTCTTTTGGTTTGCTTCTGAGCTAAGTGTAGTTGAGAGATGTGCTGAAAACCATAAAAAACAATAGCTTAGAGATGTTAGATCTAAGCTTCTGTTACAGATATGTTTGCATATAAAAATTTTAATAAAATGCGTGAAGTGAAAAAAAAGCAATCAAACACCACCCAAACTCTAGTTTCAGTCAGGCCTTTATATAAGCAGGTAGCATCTTTTAAGGTTAACTAATCAGGCTAGTGTTAATGTAAAAACTAGAACTATATATATATAATAGAAGTGTATGTATTTGCAAATATATTCTCTTCGAAGGAAGGTGGGTGTTTGAGGACTCTGTTTTTAAATATTCCTTTTTTTAATGATATGAAGAATGGTCTTACTGTGGAAGGTTTTTAGCTCTAAGTTACTTTTGCACAGAAGTTTTTCTTCCTTTTTCAGGTTATGGGCTTTGGATTATACCTGATGGATGGAAGTGTCAGTAACATCTATAAGCTGGATGCAAAGAAAAGGATAAATTTAGCCAAGATAGACAAGTACTTTAAGGTTGGTTGAGAGAGGTGTTTTTTAATATGTGATTTTGAAGGTAATTACCTTGGTGTTTTAAATGTAATTGAATAGAATAAGGATCATGTTGGACTTTCAAATGGGTAAACAGAGGTTTCCTTTCACTAAGATTTGTGTCTAATAATTTATCCAATCTGATTTATTCCCTGTGCAGCAGTTGCAGGTTGTCCCACTGTTTGGTGACATGCAGATTGAACTTGCAAGATACATTAAGACCAGTGCCCATTATGAGGAAAACAAATCCAGGTAAGGAGGAGAGAGAAACAAAGAGGGGAGGATTTGGGCTGGGGAAAATCAGACCCTTGGAGGGTATTTTCATAATCACCCACTGGTCTGTGGTAATTACTTTATTAGGATTTTTGCCTTGGTATACTTTTGGATGTGGGTATTTTACTGTTGATGTACTTCACGTAATAAATACAGCTGAATAAACAGATTGTTAAAAGACCTTTCAATGCTGCTGAGCTCATTCTGGCATCTGTGACATATCTTATCAGATGAGTTGGGAGGAAATGAATGTTGCCTTACACTAATTTTCATTTTTTTCTTTAAATATGAAACTTACTTTAAAAGAAATGAAGGATTTTACTAAGCAAGGTGAGCAGTAGTAGTGCATGGGTAAATAGGCATGTGTATATTGTATATGGAGCAGCAATTTAGCTTGTCTCCCAGCTCTTTTTTTTTTTTTTTTTTTTTTGCTAGGTGTGCAGCACAGCACAGTGGCTGGAAAATGCAGCTAGTTTTTATATAAGTGGTTCCATGGTTTATGGTTATTGCTTTGTTTTAATAAACATTTCCATACTCCTCCAAGACCTTCCCTCCATGCAGTTACATGGATTCAGAATGTAGTGCTTTGCATTTTAATTCCTGCAGAAAAAAACCCACATAACCTGCATGTAATTGCTAAGAGAAAATGAACAACACTGGGCCTAGTGAGCTACTAAAAACACGAGGCTGCTTAACATGACATTCTCAGTAGCATGTCTTTTGTGTCCCTCTTGATAACATGCTGCTAGTATTTAATAATGCCTTTTTTTTTTTTAATAGTGGGCAGCATACTCTCTTCATAGTATGTAAGCTCTTCATAGTTAAACAAGAATAACAAAAACCTCTCTGAAGGTGGCTAGGTGTATCTTGCAGCCTGTATGTATACTTCTGCCCTGCCATTCAGTCCTTCTCAGTCCTGTCCTTAAGTGAATGCTCCTGGAGAGAGATGCTTGATTATAGTTTTTTAAGACTGGCAAGAAGTGCTGTTTGAAGGGCAATCCATCACTAATGGGTTGTGCAGGGTCAGAGGTGTGTGAGGAGAGGAAAGGCCTCAAACAGAGAAGAAGGAAGTTTTTAATTAAAAGTAAAAAGTAAAAAAAATGTCATGCTTTCTTTGCAGTATCAGCTGTACTGCAACTGTAAAGTTGCAGTTTAGGCAGTTGTAATGCCTAAACTGATTCTGGTGGGTTTTTTTTGTCTGGAACAGATGGACATGCACATCCTCCAGCAGCAGTCCCCAGTACAATATATGTGAACAGATGATCCAAATCAGAGAAGACCATATGCGTTTCATATCAGAACTGGCTCGTTACAGCAACAGTGAGGTAGGTGTGTGGGATTACAGCTATTCATGCAAATTTCACCTCACTGATTAAAAGTTTTCATTAAATGTCTGAACAGTAGGTAAATCCTCAGGCTAGGTAAATTACAAAGCTTCATCACCTAAGAAAAGCTGCCGACTGGGCTAGTGCCCAGTCTCCGCATGATATTTACACTAATTAAATTAAAAATAATAATGATACATCATACAAACTGAGGTATTCTTCTGCTTACTTATATAGAGATATATATATACATATGCATATATGTATATATGCACATATATATATATATATATATACACACATATCTAGGCTAAATATCATAGAACTTTCATCTTGTCTCTTTTGGAACAGGCTGTCTATCCCTTAGTCCAAAAGGGTATTAATAGCAGTTTAAATGAAACTAAAGTGATTCACTTAAAAAAAAAACAAGAAATGAAGAAATGGACACTTATACACACATGTATACATATATACAACTTATACCATGCATATATAACCAGTGCCTTGAATTCATCTGCAGCAACATTCGATAATTAGGGATACCAGTGATTTCTATTACTTTACATAAATCTATGAAGCGTAACTGTGTAAAGTGCCTAGAAGAAAAAGCTGATATTAATGCAGATGTTGGTATATGATGCTTTTTAATGCTTAAAAGAAATCTGTGTAGAAATTTGGTTATGGATGTGGGATACAACATGGTCTGATGTGGGCTTGTTTTTGGTGTTGTTTAATAATGTTTCAGGTGGTGACTGGATCTGGTCGACAGGAAGCTCAAAAAACAGATGCTGAGTATCGGAAGCTCTTTGATCTCTCTCTCCAAGGCCTGCAGCTTCTCTCCCAGTGGAGTGCACATGTCATGGAAGTGGTATGTTACCTGGGAAATAAAATCAGATGAAAAAGAGGTGGCTTGGTGAGGTTGGACACGCTTTCCTTTGATGGAATGAAAAGCGAGTTGTGTTTAGTTCCCTTAATTCCCCTTCTTTCTTTACACATTTTCTCCTCCTGCTCCACACCACATTGTTAGAGGAAGGCACGTGAAGTTCTCTTAAGATTAGGAGTAATGTTGCTGCTTTGAAGACTCAGTAGCTTATACAGTCTCATAGAGTGCATTCAACTAATTATGTTTGGTAATGGATAGGTAATCACCTGTGAGCCTTGACCAGATGTTTTTACATTGCTCTCGATCATTAAATTTTGTAGACTAAGAATGCATTATTTTCTTCCAAAAGTTGTTTAAATCTATAATCTGTTAGAAATATCTGTAACCGACACACAGTGACATGGGAGGTGATAGAACAGCTTCAATTTGCTATGTCTAGACAAGATTGCTCAGTAAATTGAAGCAGTTGGGTCTTAACCAAGGACACAAAAATGGATGGAAAGGCTCCCACTGGCTTTAGATTAGGTTTTTAGTCAAAAGTGAAGTAAATGTCGGGAAAGGAAAATCTGAGAGGAAATGAGGGATGGGAACTACATAACCTGAAGTGTTGTTTCTCTGTATTGTAATAATTTATTTTTAAAGCAGATGCCAGTTAGCGAAGTGACTGGTTTTTCCAATAATAAACTGATAAAGGCAGAAATTGAACAGGAGGATGCAGGAGTCCTTTTTATGCTGCAGACACTGAGATCAAAGCTGCATGTTCTAGGACAGATTGAAAGAGATGACATATTGCATAAGGAGAGCCAGACTTGCTCCTCCTCTGCTTCTGATGTCTGAGGGAGTGTCAAGCCAGTTGTACTATGTAAATCCAGTGTGGTCATGGTGAGCATAGCTAGAGACCCAGTTTTCTTTCATTTCTCTATTTCAATGGCTTTTTTTAAAAGCCAGTTGGTGAGTCATGCTTTTCTTCTGTATTATCCTATTCTTATTTAAATCAACAGTGTATTTTATGGTGAAAATCTTGTTCTTATTTTTGTCTTTTTAAGAGAGGTTGCTGTCATCTATTTCTGGCCTCTGGAGCTCCCACACTTGCTCCCTTTATTTCTGTCACTGTAAACTGCTGCATTCAGGCTCTCTGCACAGAGACAATATTCCTCTTTTATTATAACTCAGTAGAAAGTCTCTCTTTCTTAGCTCTGTTTTTGTCCTTCCAGTTCCATAAATTCCTCTGAGCACCACAGCAGTGTGGGGGTTTTTTGCCTATTATCATTACTTTTCTTTTTCTTCATGATTCGTTTATATTCATGTAAGTTTGTGTTCACCTTCTCCCTGTCCTCTGACTGTGAATCTATTCTGACCTAGAGTTTCCTGCTTACTTACCTGCCTTCTGCATTCCCTTGGTTTCCATGGACCTCGTTGCATGCATCATGTTCAGATAAAAGGTTTCAGCATACATTTGATGCCCAGCTTAACACTTTCAACTTAATGCCCTCCCAAAACTTCATCTTTAATAATCTCCCCTGTGTCCTGTTTGTAGCACTGAGGTTGCAGGTGTGATGCTCTTCTTTGTCATAGGTAAATTGGTGCAAGTATTAATCCATTATAGTAGGCAAATTTATGTTGCTCCATAATGCAGAGTTAGTATCAACCAGACCTTGCTATTCTCTGAACTCAAACTGTAAGAGAATTGTATTTGACTGGGACTAGAATTTTTCATGAAGTGTACCCTGATGGATATTAGACCATCCTGACACTGCTCAGGAGCATTTTGAACTGTTTGTAGTGACTGAAAAGGCAGTGGTTAAGAGAAATGCATGTTGTGCAGGTGATATTGTCACAAATAGTACAGCTATTTCCACACCTCTAAGCCTATCAAACATGCAAAACAAACAAACAAACAAAAACCAGTGTAATTTTCCAGTTGTTCTTTGAATGCTAAATGTGAATATTTGGTGAAGTTGGAAGCTCCTCTTTTAATGTGTGGGTGTGGTGGAGTCTTTTGTTATGCTCTGAGGTATGTTATTTGTGTTCAGCTATGTTTTGTATTTCTCAGGCCTTTTTTTCTCCCTCCCCATCTTTTTTCTCTCTGTTGTGCTGTGTGAACTGCAGTATTCCTGGAAGCTGGTACACCCAACTGATAAATATTCTAATAAAGATTGTCCTGATAATGCAGAAGAATATGAAAGAGCGACAAGATACAATTATACTAGTGAGGAGAAGTTTGCTTTGGTTGAGGTAAGATAAATCTTTATAAATATTTTTTTAATTATTTTTTAAATTATTTTTTTAATTAGACATTTTTCAAAGATTAATCCTATGCAAAGGAAAACATTCTGTATAAGCATTTTCTACACCAATTACAAAAAGACATCATGCCCTGTGTTGACTCTGAAACAGTATGTTTTCTTCCATTCAGTATGTACCAGGAGCACAGAAAAGCTAACCTTTATATTTTGAAACTTGTTGGTTCCCCTTTTCTCATTTTCTATATTTTAAAAAGGGCTTTCTAAAGAGTTATACAAACAAACAGAAAAATACACTTATTTTTTTTCTTTTCTTTTTTTTTTTCAGGTGATTGCCATGATCAAAGGCCTTCAGGTTCTGATGGGAAGAATGGAAAGTGTTTTCAATCATGCCATTCGTCATACCATTTATGCAGCTCTTCAGGACTTTGCCCAAGTCACCCTAAGAGAGCCATTAAGACAAGCCATTAAAAAGAAGAAAAATGTAATTCAGAGGTAGTGCTTTTTTTTTCATCTTTTCCTCCTATATTCTTTCCCCCAAATCTTATTCCATTTGTTGCATAATTTCATGGCTGTGAAATTTTGCCTCTTAAAGTCTGTACTTCCCTGCTAGGCTACCTGGTATTCAAAATCAGCTTGGTTGAATATCTACTGGAAGTTGAACAAGTCTGGAGTCAAAAGCAAACAGCTGCCATGCTGTAGGAAGAGTCCAGACTGTCTTGAACCCCTTAGATCTACTGCAGGAAGTTTATTTTTATTTATAGAAAGATAAGTACGGCAATATTGAAAGCAAGACTAGTATTTTTTAATTTAAAGAAATTAAATTAATGCCCACCTTCCTTATGATTCCAGAACTTCCTCTGCTTCCATTTCATGTTTATGCCCTGCCTCACAGTCTTATCTCTGCCCTCTTAGCATCCTGCCTTCTTTCTTAGCTTCTGCTGCTTTTAGCTTCTTAGTTTTACACTTCTTCTCCAAGTGCTCCATCTGCCCACATTGATTGGTGGCATTTCCTGACCTTATTTTTCTGTCCCTAATTGTTTGCTTTTCATCTAAATTTGCTCATCATTTTTTTACTCCCATGTTTCATTGCAAAGCTCTTAGTGGTGAAGGTCTTTGTCTATCTAGGCTAGTACTGAATGCTCTGACAAAAGTACCATCACAAGCTTCTGACAGGTATCTGAAGTCCAGTTCAGTATTTGGAGTTAAAAGTATGAAGCTAATTGTATAAATTCCAGCTGAATTCTGGAGTTCTGCTGGGAGCAGGAATTCTGCTGCTTCTTTTCATTTCAAGCCAGAATTGTCTCTCTTTGGTTTGGTTAATAATCTGCATTGGTTTGATTGAATAATTTGCTTTTCATAGTTTAGGAAAATAAAATGGCTTGATGCTCATGCTGAGGATCCCAGAGGTGGATCCTTGACAAATGACATTTTTCTCTGATGAGTCGGTGTCGGAGGCCAGCTTCCTTCTCTCAGAGGAGAAGGGCTCTGGGCTATTCTTTTTGATAAACAGTGCAGAGATGTGGTGTTCTTGAAGTTGTTTGCAAAATAATTTCTGGTTGCCCTGAGCAACTCCAAGCTCCCAAATCCTGTTGCAAAGTTTCTGTGCTTGTGGAAGAGTGCTTAAAAAAATGGAAACGTTCTCATCGGTGCACTTGGATGTGTGACAGTCTGAAGTAGTGTGAATTGTGTTCAGTGTTTTGCAGGCCATCAGAAAGACAGTCTGTGACTGGGAAGCTGGGCATGAGCCATTCAATGACCCAGCTCTGAGGGGAGAGAAGGACCCCAAAAGTGGGTTTGACATCAAAGTCCCAAGGCGTGCAGTGGGGCCCTCCAGCACTCAGGTATTTTCCTGTCTGTTACTTGTGATACCTGTCAACAATTGCTGCATGAAATGTTTTCTCTGTGTCCTGAGCTATATCAAAATTTCAGGTCTTGATTTTAATGCTTAAAATCCACTTTGATTAGATTTATATTTACAAAATTATATATACTTAACCAAAATCCTCTGTCGGGGTTGCTCTCACTTTCTACTCTAATGCATAATTTTTCCAAGTGTTCAATCTCCTTAATTTGACTTTCTCAGAAGAAATATTTTCTCATTGAGCTCCTAATGTTTTTATATAATACTTTTAATTATTTGAATTATTTCTTGACTGAGTCCCATCTCTGGCATGGCTGGTGGATTTTTTTTTGTGTGTTAAATCTCATTATTCAGTAGACCTCTGTGTTGTTTTAAAATTTGTTTTAAAATATGATCACCTGTTAAATATGGGAGAGTATTTGACTTCTCATAAGATCCCCCTTACTGTTCAGTAATGAATGATGAAAGTGCTCCCTAAAATCTATTTAATCTGGGGCTGCCACTAAAATGAGATATTTAAAGTGTGTTTTCTGTGGTAGTCATTTAAATCCCATACCTAGAAACTCATTCTTGTTACCTCTGTGTAATTCTCTTTTTTAAATTTTCTTTGTGGATTTCTCTGGGGAGTGTATGATCTGCTGTTCATAGCTCAACTGAGAAAATGAGATAGTGAGCACTTTGGGTGAAAAATTGATGGCAACTGTGGTTTGTAAAGACAATCTCTAAATACCTGAAATCTATGGGGTAGAGAGGATGTTTGGATAATAGTCTTGGGTGCTTAAAAAGTTGCTTAAATTCTGTTAAGGTGGGTTTAATGAAGATTTTATTTTGGGATTTGGAAACAAGTGGTTTGATTTCTCATTTTCTGGGGAAAAAAAAAGTAAATATCATCACCAATATGCTTCTCCTGTGCTTGGTATGTCTAAGGGCTGCACTGGCTATTCAGAATACACAGTTCTGTCTGCTTTTTCTGCTCTTGGGCTGGCACACTTGTCTTGGCTGACAGGAGGAAGGGAGGCCAAATCTATTGATTCTAGATAGGTTTTCCTCAGTTACTTACAGCTCTGTAAATGTATGAATTGGTAATACTTGGAAATCTTTGGGAAATAATCTTGAGAAGCGGGTGACTCTCTGAGCATCCTCTGAAATCAGCGGGAACTTTCCCTCTGCTTGAGGGAGCACCGGGTTGCAGTGATCATTCTGAACCAGAAGACCTTTCTGTATGTCCTTCTCTGTGCTGCTCCTTATTGTGCTGCTTGTCATTTTTAACAAACTAACAAGTTTTCTCTGCTGCTGTTTCCCCTTCCTTATTTACCCCTGTGTTTTTATTAACGGATTCTCTCTCCCCTGCCTGCCCCTGTCTGTTGGTTTTTAGCTCTACATGGTTCGCACTATGACAGAGTCCTTAAACTCTGCTGAGCTGTTGAAGCAGCTCAAGTCTCTGGGACTGGAAAAGCTATTGCATGTGACACACAAGTTTCTGAGGCAGTCCTACATCTATCCGCCTCTTTTAAGCTTTGGTGGTAAGACATTACTTATTACTTCTACTTTCTGTGGTGATGTGAACTGTTCCACTGCAAATGGTCTGCTGCTGAGTGTCAGTGGAGGTCCCCTTGGCACGGGTAGGCATTTGTGCTGGTGTGTAGGGTAGTGTGGCACCTCTTCCTCTTGCCTGAAAGGCTCTTACCCACACAGTGCCAGTGTTCAGTTTGGAGTAGTCGCTTACTGATAGTAATTCTCAGTGTTGCTCAACTAATGTACCGTGTGTATTTTCCTTTTTTCCCCCCCCTTTCCACCACAATTGTTTCCTTTAATGATACAGCTTTACATGGTGAGAACTATGTTAGAGTCCCTCATTGCTGACAAAAGTGGTTCCAAGAAAACCTTGAGAAGTAGCCTTGAGGGGCCCACCATATTGGACATAGAAAAATTCCATCGCGAGTCTTTCTTCTACACTCATTTGATAAATTTCAGTGGTAAGATATGTAGATGATCAGTGTCCAGCTTAGCATGTCCTAACACCTCTAACACGACCTGGAAAATGTTTCCGATTGCCTAAGTCAACATACCTTTGGTGTTTTTTTTTTATCAAAAGCCTTGGTCTGTCCAAACTTTTTCTCAGACATGATATTCAAGATTGTGGTGGGATTTTTATTTTGACTTGTTATACATTTGTTTACAATGTGTCAAATTTCATATTGTTACCTCCCTTTTCTCTTTTTTTTTTTTTTTTTTTTTTTTTTTTTTTTTTTTTTTTTTTTTTTTGGGGGATTTTTTTGTTTTGTTTTGTTTTTGTTTTAAGTACAGAGGATACAAATTCTCTGTTGTGGTAAATTTGATGTCATTTCACTACTCTTACTATTCAGTTAATTGTAATCGGAAACATACTGTCCTAAAGAATTCACCTACTGACATTGAATGTATCTAGTCTTTGTTGTTACCATGCTGTGTTGTCTTTCATTTTTGTTTTGCTACCCAACTCCTTTACCCTCAGAGAAGGAGGAGCCTGTTAATATATGTTAATATTGGTGATAATGCTTCTGGGGAATGATACTTCAAAAGGTCTTCAGAAGATCTGAATGTAAAAAGTTCATTCTCATTTTCGTTCTCAAGCCTTCTGCAAAAGAAGGCTTGTTCCAAATGTTTTCTGGAGAGGTGGGAATTGCACCTCCACGCCCTTATCAGCAGCTTTAGGAACTTTTTGGTTTAATCCCTCCTTTATGTGTCTTGTCTGTTGTTTCCTGCCCATCTAATCAACAGGAACATGTGGAGTGATTCAGTCCTCCAGAGGGAGAGATGGTATTGGTGGACATGGTACAATTGTGTCTCCTTCTCCTGCTCCTTCCCAAGTTCAGTGTATGGCTTTCTCAGCCCTAAACTGAGAAATTAAAATAGAAATCCCCTGGTGCACAGAGTTTTTCTCTTTAAGCGGTAATCTGGTCCTCTTTCATGCTTTTATTTTTTTTCCATAAAAAGGTAGCACTTTTGAGGACCAACAATGGAGTTCAAAACTCTTTGAAAATGTCATGAGCTTTAGGTTTTGAATTTGGTTTACATATTTGGCTATGTATAGTTCTAGTGACTCACACCTGCTTTTTTTGTGTTTCACATTGCATCGTCAAAATCAGTTACATTGTTCCTGATGTATTTCTATAAGAAGTGTAATTCTTCCTTATTTATTCTGAAAGAAACCCTGCAGCAATGCTGTGACCTGTCCCAGCTGTGGTTTAGGGAATTCTTCTTAGAGCTGACCATGGGCAGAAGGATCCAGTTTCCCATTGAGATGTCCATGCCTTGGATTCTGACAGACCATATTTTAGAGACCAAAGAGGCATCGATGATGGAGTAAGACCCACTTGTTTTCTTCCACTTAATCATTATTCTTAAATTTGGACACTCCTTATTGTAATATCACTGCTTTAATTGGTTTTAACAAGCAGTCACTGAGAAGGTATTCTGAATCTTTGTAAAATTTTCCTGTTAACATTTGCCAATTACCAAATTCTCAAAGTTTTATTTTTGAAGTGAATAATTTAAATATGAAACCATTCATATAAGTATCATTGTACCAGCCAAGTATGTTGCTCCCCGAGTCAGGATTTCTTAATTATTCCTCAAAGGTGTTGAATATAGTGCATAGTGGTAAAAGTGTAGTGCCATTTTGATGCAAAGTTGCAACTAGAAAACAGATTTCAGACTGCAAACTTGTCTATACAATTTCCTGAACTAACAAAAGACTTACTTAAGGAGAAATTGTGATACTTTAAATGTAAACTCAAAAAGTGACCCTGTTTGCATGAACCACATGTAGATTACAATATTGACTAGTCTACAACTTCTTAGCTTGAACTGTCCTAAAAAGGATCATAAGTTCTATAGACATGTAACTCTTTCTCTTTTTATTCTTTTTTATTCAGGTATGTTCTGTATTCTTTGGACCTCTATAATGACAGTGCTCATTATGCACTTACTAAATTTAAGAAGCAGTTCCTCTATGATGAGATTGAGGCAGAGGTAAAGTAACCTTACACACTGGGGGAAAATAGTCTGTAGCTGAATGTGAAAATGATGCTAAAGGCCAAGACCTGTTACAAGAGATTTGGAACTGATGGAGGTAACAAACTGAGAAGGCAGACCAGAAGGTGGTTTAACTGGTTGGGTGATAATGTTGTGAGAAAACCTGTAGGCCTAATGCAAAACACCTCATATCAATGGTGAAAACTGAATGCCATCTTTCTCTTGTACTGGGAAATTTGGAAACATCAACTTTCTTAATTACATTTGATAAACAGTGGGAGATCTTGGCTAAGGTTCCCTCTTTTGACTTTCTCTAACTGCATCATTTCTTTCCCCCCCCCCAAGGTAAACCTATGTTTTGACCAATTTGTCTACAAGCTGGCAGACCAAATATTTGCATACTACAAGGCAATGGCTGGCAGGTAGCTATTCCAGTGGTGAGAACTTCTATTCATCCTTTTCTGCTCTGCTTTGCGGTTTAATATACTTTAAGCATTTTTTTCCTTTCTTAATAGCCTGCTTCTGGATAAACGATTACGGTCGGAATGCAAGAATCAGGGAGCAACCATTCAGCTGCTGCAGTCCAACCGCTACGAGACACTGCTGAAACAGAGACATGTCCAAGTGAGTTGGCTCCTACTCTGCTGTATTCCAGTTGCTTGGCAGTTTTCCAGTGGCATTGATTTATGGAGATATATAAGACTCTTTCTGTGCTTTATGTTCTGTCATCTAAGTGGCATAATTGATGTTTGAAGTCAGCTTTTTTGCCATGTGAAGGGGTAAATTAAGAAAAAGAAATTAAAAGGTTCTGTTTTAATGGAAATGTCTGTTGCAGTTAAGCAAACACAAGCCAAATGGAGTGTCTTGTGTGGTAGTATTGTCTTCCTAATATCTTTTGCCTGTTTTTAATATGTTGTCGGCACAATGTCATAGAAACATAACATGCTGATGTAAATACTTTTATATAAATGCAACATGCGATTTTAATTCTTTTTATGAGAAACAGGATCTAGATTGTTTTACTTCATTTGTTAATGAATTTATAAATTTGTCTGTTTCTGTGTGTTTGGAATGCAAGTTCACTGTGTGAGAGTCAGTTAATCTGCTCATTGTCCTTGAGCAGCTTGTCTCGTAATTTGACTTTCAATTCAAAAGATCATAACATTTTTTTCTTCAGCTTCTTGGTAGGTCAATAGACCTGAACAGACTGATCACTCAGCGAATTTCTGCAGCCATGTACCGGTCAATGGAACTGGCAATTGGTCGATTTGAGAGTGAGGATTTGACTTCCATCGTGGTGAGTGTTGTGTTGCAGTTTTGCCAGAGCACTAATGCTGCAACTGGGGTCTAGATGCTAGTTTTGTTCTGCTTTAATTTAATTTATTTTCATGTAGTCTCTCTTTTAAATTTTGTTTTCTCTTCATATTGGACTCAATATTGAAATAACAATCATAGCAGGTCTTTTTTGTTTTCCTTAAAACAAAATGTTAGGTCTGAAAATCTTTGAAATCTGACAGCACTGTATGGAAAGATGACCAGTAGTTTGTGGCAGAGCCAAACAAAGACGCTGGACATTCCTTCATTAGGTTACTGCACAACAATTTTTAAAAGCAGTGCTTGAGTTGGGTTTTGTTTTTTGGCTGTGAGAGAGTGTGTTTTTTGTGTTTGGTGTTTTCAGTGTCTTATGTCAGAAACAGATCTATTTTATCTTGCTATATTTTATTGAAAGTGCCAGAAATCATACCTGGAATTTCTTTTCAGGAGGAGAAATATTATGAAAGGCTGTGCTCATATACAGTTGTGTAATTTGGAGCTAGTGGTCATTACCTTCATAACATTTGTCTGGTATGGTCTTTCATTGCATCTTAGTACTCTGGAGTAAACCATGAGAAGGATTTATGGAAAATGTGATGTTATCCCTACTTGTACTACCACAAAAGTCAGTTCACCAGAGCACTACTCAACAGAAATAATGTAGTGATAGTTTGTAAAAGAGGAAATAGAGAAGATACTTCTTAGCCTGTGTCTCACCCCATTTCAGTGTTGGAGTTTTAACTTTTTTGCTCAGTGGAAGAAGAGCTGATTTAATGAATACCCTTGAAGTCTTGGTTTTGTTGTGAGATAGTTATAAACAGTCTCGAGCACTGAGCCGTTCTAGCTCATAGAATTAAAACAGGAGACTGTGGGAGAGTCAGTTGTTAATTTTTACTTCTTTCTAATCTTCTATTCTGTCGAGGTTATTTATGTAACTTCAAGCTTCTCCACTTTGTTAAATGCACTGCTGACTTTCTTTCCTCTTTTTTTAATTCTTTTTGTAGGAGCTGGATGGCTTGATAGAGATAAACAAAATGACTCACAAGCTTCTGAGCAGATATATGACCTTGGACAGCTTTGATGCCATGTTCAGAGAAGCAAATCACAACGTGTCAGCCCCTTATGGAAGAATCACTCTTCATGTCTTTTGGGAACTCAATTATGATTTCCTTCCAAACTACTGCTACAATGGATCCACTAACAGGTTAGCATGGCAGCCTTTTGTTAGCAGCAGTTGTTCCACCCTCCTGAAACTTCTTTCCTAGGATATGCTGACAAGTCCATCTCCATTCATTTCATGTATTTTCCACTTCTATTGCTTTACTTGAAATGAAGCAGAATGACTCATTTTGTGAAGTACTGTCAAATGCATGAAAGCCTGTTATTTGTCGACAATAGAAGTCAAATGTAACCACAGCATCCAAATTCTGACATTTTAATAACTTAGCTGCAATATGCTGAAAAATAAAGTGTGTCCAAAAATACTGCAAAAGTGCGTATTAGGAAGATATTTTGGCAAACAGGCTCCTCAACTGTGAGACAATGGAAATAAGATTACATTCACAATTCTGCATTAATGTGAAGAAGAGCATTGTTTATTGAAAAGGGGAAGAGTTCAGTGTTCTGAAATACAGTTGCAGCCCTTAAGGGGAGAGAGTAGTGGAAACAGAGAGAGGAAGGTAGGATCTGAAGTTTGAATGAGTGGAAATCGCAGTGCTTCTGACTTTGCATTTCTGGGCTTCCTGCTTGAGGGCTGTTTTTAGGATTTATGTTGCTTTTAGCCTTTACTTAGATTTTGTTAAAGCACTATGCAGTGGCAGTAAAGTGATACTGAATATTGAGCTGTAGGAAAAGGAGGCAGCCTGTTCTCATCTTTCCATATCTTCTTGGAAAGCTTTCACTGTCTGACATGTTCTCTGATGGTTTTGTTGCATTTAGATCCAAGATTCTGTCTGTATAAAAAGAAAAAAAAAAAGTAAAAGAAAAGTTTAATGTGGTTCAGTTTTAGCCAACAATTTTCCATTAGAAAATTGACTAGAAAATAGACTAGATAGAAGAGTTGAATGTATTTCTGAGGAAGCTACTGTGGGGTTGATATATTTGGAGATCAACACTGGAATATTCAGTGTGATGTGTTAAGAATTGTATAGGCTTAATCTTAAAAGAAAATTGTGATGAAATGCTGATCCTTCAGCTGTCAGCTTTAATAAAAGACACTTAGTATCTCCTGTACCAATTCAATCTGTGCTCTTCCTGGCTCAAAGAACTGTTGCACTGCAGACCACACTGCTTGGGAAGCGAGCATGAAATGCCAGAGGACACTATCAGGACCCTGTTTATTGTCTGTTTACAAACTGTACACACAAATTGGGTTAGGCTGATCCTCAAGGTTTTCAGGTAATAAATTCAGGATATTTAATTTAAGAGATGATAAAGGGAGACATATCTTAAGCAGCATGTGTACCATGTGTCTAATTTCATCACAGAATTGCTTTGGTTTCAGTCAAAACCAGCAGTGTGGAGAGAATTAAATGTGTATGTTGCACACACCGTGTGGTGCCCATTGATACTTTTGCTGGGAGAGGGGACAGAAGTTTCTAGCCCTTTTTATAGTTCCTAAGCTCATTTTGTATATTTGTGCCCTGCTGTTAGTGAGCTGTAAACTGATGAGTTCTTTCTAAATTCAACTGTATGGTTATTGTGTGGAAATAGCGGAGTACACAGTGCCCTGTGTGAGTTGCTAGTATAATTCGTGACTTCATAAGTAATGTTTTGTGTGAAAGCCCTGTGTAAACAAGGAAAGAGAAGTGAAAGCAACGGCTGGAAGAAAGAGAAATACATAGGACAAAAAGTAGAGAGATTGCTTGGTGGTTGAGAGGTTGGTGGTACAGCTCCCAGGAAGCATGTAGGATCTGGGGCTTCTTTTTAGGCAATTTGACCATGGCCTGGGTATAAGGGTCCTTCTTTTGAAGTTAGTGTTTTGGTCAGATTAAATTTGTATCCACTACCTTTTGAAGCTCTTTTTCCCAAGAATGCCTGAATGTAATGATTTCAAGCATTAATAAAAGACTGTTTAGAAACTCTCCAGGTTTGATTGTAAGGCTAAGGCTATTCATGCAGAAGTACTGAAACACTTAGTTGTTTGAGACTTAAGAATTCTTTCATATCTGATAACATACTGAGATTAAGCAGTGAAACTGCTATTAAAAGATTTATCAATTAAATAATTGCAGCTGCCACTTTACTGAAATTTGGTCTCATTAGTGTTGGCCAGCTACACAGCCATGTCCAAACTGTGCAAGTTTGTGGAGAGGGAATATGGAAATGAGAGGACCTCTGCAGGTGGACAGTAAGCAATGAAGTCCAAGGGTGTTTTTAATCCACCTGTTGGCATTCAGAAAAGAAAGAGAGCAAGCTTTTGGATAACAGTGTGAGCATATGAACTGGAAGTGAGGTCAAAACCCCATGTCCTGGCTCTGGTAGCAGCCATGCAGAGGCCGAGTAGGAGAACAACAGGGGCTTCTGGTGTTTTTTTTTCCCCAAGAAATGTGCCAATATCTAGCAACAATTAGGTGTTTCTGGAAAACAAAATGGTGTCATGTTAGTACCTTTATGGCTGTTTTAAAGGTATTTTTGTTCCCCTATTGTTTTCTCCAATCCTTTTTTTAAAGCTGTGTGAGATTTTGGCATTCATGATGTGGTGTAGTGAGGAGCCTGCAGTGCAACTGTGAGCTGCATTAAATGGTATCTCTCATTTTGCTCTCAGGCGGTTGCCTGCCAGTTCTGAAAGTAGCTGTGAGCAGCTATTTCCCACTTGTTCTCTTTTCAGTGCTGCTTGGGATTTATTTTAAGAGCTCTCTGTCATATTGGCCCTCAGCTGCATGGTTTTCCCAGCCAAAGGTGTTTTCACACCAGGAATTTTTTGCACTTGTGCCCATGTCTGTACTTTTTTCATTCCCCTGTATATTTGTGGAGTTAGGAGGACTAGGGCTGTGCAAAGGGTCGAAATGAGATAAGGACAACTTCCAGTTTTTTGTTCTTCTTTTCCACTATCTGTAGTGTCCCTTTTTCTGCCTTATTTTCTTTACTAATTCTAAGATGGTCTTTTCCTTGCATCATAGCAGGTTTTGTTTTCAATAAACAAAACAGAGGCTAACAGAGGAGCAAGCCTGAGATGGTGTAGACATTTATTTGGACTGATGATTTTCTTTGCTTTTGTGACAGAAATACTACAGTTTTTCTGAGACAGTAGTCAGACTTGTAGCTCCATTTCTGCTCAACGCATTATCCAAATCTGTATTATCTGCTAAAAAGTCATATGTTTAGCACTCTTCTAAATGCAGTATGACATTTTCTTCTGAGGATACAGATTTGTCACAGAATGAATAAAAACACTGGATTTTTATTTTCCAGTCTTCCTGCCTTCTTTCCCCTTCCTTTCACGAGCTCCATGTCTCCCTTGTGCTAAGACTAGTTTTAGAAAGAGAAGAGCTATGCCTTTTTGTCTTGCATATACACTGTTATAGCTGCTCCTCAGAAAACTTTCCAGCCCTTTCAGATGGTGCTGGAGCAAACCTGAAAAGCAGCACTGCTAGTAAAAACTTCCTAGTTTCTGCTACAAGGAGCCAGATGGTGCAGTTATATAGGCTGATGCAAAATAGAGGTGACTGTAGTCAAATTCTCCATCAAATTTGTCTTCCCCCACCTATAAAATAATAATTAAAAAAGAAGCCTTTCTGCCAAAGGAAAATGTAGTAGCAATGGGGTGGGAGATAGCTGTTACTCTTTCATCTTCTGTTTTGTCTGCTGTTTCCTCACACTTCAGTTCGTAGCCTCCTGTTCTTTCCATCTTGACATTCATGTTCACGAAGGGTGAGTTAGATGTAGCATTCTCTAGGAGAGGAAGTGTAGGACTACTCTGAGATCTGGTTGACAGGACAAGCTAATTTGAGAAGGCTGGGAGTGTTTGTACCAAATAGGGAGGTTCAGAGTGACACTTTCTGTATGAACAGGGAGCATTTGTGATATCTTACTACTTCTGAGATGAAGCTCGAGAAGCTTATGAATGATCTGGTGTCTGTGGTAGAAAGAAAGTGGGCTTACTGACTGAAGTGGTCTCTTTCAGATTTCTCCCTATTTTCCTAAATAGATTATGGCAGTTAGAATCCTAGAATCATTTAGGCTAATTTGTGAAGTGCTCACTGTGAACTCCTCCTTTGCAGGCATCACGGAAACACTGATACAAAATTATTTGACCCCAAAACCACTTTGGGGCTCATGTCTTTTAGCAATCACTGTTGCAAAGCTTTGGTAAGCCAGTAGGCTTTTTATCTGCTTAATCTACTTTGACTGCTTGCAACCTGTGTTGATTAAAATGGATACATTGCTGTGACATCATCGACACTGATTAAAAATGAAAAGAACTGATTATCTTGGAGTGTACCAAAACCTGCATCCAGCAATATCTGAGGGAAGGCAAAAATTTGCCTACCTTCAGCATTGGTATTCTAAGAGTGTCTGCTTCAAGGAGATGTTTCTGTTTCTTGGAAGAGAAGCACGAGGAAGCCAACCAACAGGATATCAAAAAGAAAACACATACATGCTCACATAATCAAAATTTGAAGAATAGCAGGTGATGCTGAACTGTAAGGGTTTTTTTATAGCCCTTACTTTTGAGAGAATAAATCTCTAATACTTATCTGCATGATGAATTGGGACTAGTTACATACCTCCTAGAACAATGCACTCTCTTTACACTGTTGTACCCTCAGTACTTAGACATAGCACTGCCTAAGGTCTCTCTTTCTCCCACTTCCTTTTCTCAACATCTGTCTTCCTTTCTTAGCATCTTTTCCCCAAGTCTCACAAGAAAGTATAAATAAGGTGCTTCCTTCAAGTCTTGAAGAAACCTTTGAGGTTATTTTGCTGCTATTCTAAATATTAGAAATGGAGAAACCTTCAAGAATGTAGAGGAGCTCTGGGGGACACACAAGAGACATTTGCATTTGTATGGAGCTGATGAAGCTTAGAGCCTCAGAAGCATTTCTCTGGTGTTTGTTTTGAGGCTGCAATTTTTTTTTTCTCAGTCCATATAGTCTCACTCTCCCAGACACTTAATGACACTGTAGTTCAAATATATTCAATAATAATTCTTGATAAGAGAAAGAATAACAGTTGCATCTTCCCAAGTCATTGGATGCATCCGCCTTTCTATTATCAAACTATTTTCCCTGGGAGAGTTTGAATCAAATCAGCTCTTGCCCAGTATGTTTGTGCATGGAAACCCAGTCTTACCTCAAATGACATGTTATCTCATTTGATTTCTTTCATTTTAGAGATTTTCTTAGGGCTTGAAAATTGATGTCAGTTTAAAAAGGAGTAGAATTTGGAGAGAAAGAAGGAGGAATAGAGTAATCTCTGAGACTGTCATATGTTGCAGATTACTTTGAATTCAATCAAATGTTTACAGCATCTCTGGCAGACTCATTAATGAAATACCTGTGTAGAGAACAGATTCCAGTAATCTCAAGAGGAAGTTTTATGTTGCTATGTAAGTAAGAGAGAAGGGAGGAAGCTTATGAACTGAGAAAATGTAAACATAAGGAGATTTAAATTATGCATATGCATTTAGTATAAAAAATAATACACCTAAATTATCTTTCTTCCTCAAAAGCCATAAGTGCAAGCATTTTCTGGACTAAAGCAAGTACAAGTACTTTTGGAAAAACAGGGATGAAGTGCATGTGAACATATGCATAGCTCAAACTGTGGGTATTTGTATTTTTGAACACATTTTAAAAAGTACAGAAAATCTTGTTCTGAGGTTGTAGATTCTCACAAGAATGATTCTGATTACTCAGAAATAAAACACAGTGGGAATAATTGTAAGCAACATGGTGTAATTTATTCATGCTTGAGTTGAAGCAATTTTTTATTTGCATGGTTGATTTTGTTTTCAGCTAAAAAATGGATGTATTAAAATTGAATTTCTGTCTTTCTAGGAAAAATCATTAATTAGTAATTTATTTTGTATGTTGATAGAAATTCAAACATATTTTAAACAAAACCAGATCAAGATATACTTGTATCTTCTGACTTTATAATGTGCTGAAAGCTTTCTTTTTTAAAACCTTTTCCTACATGTATTTTACTGAGCTCTCAGATCAGCCTGATCTGATTCAAATATTTGATGTACAGTTCTTAAGTAGCTGGTTTTTGACTTTCCTGTGTATATATAGCTTTCCACCATTTACCAAGAAATCCTTTTTCTCATTTTAAAAAATAAAGTTAGCCATTCAACCTATAACCACATGCACCAGCAACTTTACTTGGTTAAGTAAAGATAACGAGAATCAGAATTGTAGATGTTGGTAACTTCTTCCTGCCATCAAACTGTAGTGCTGCTAGATGTGCATTGCAGTTCACAGGCAACATCAGGAGTGGGTCTGTGCTGCCTGTTCATGAGAGGACTTGTGCCTGGAAGGCTCTGCCCAAGCATGGCTCTTCAGACTCCAGGCCCTCCAGTTTGGAGTGGCCTGTTTGATCCTCTGTTTTGCAGTACTCCATGGCTTTGTAGTTCTCTTGTCATCCTCTTCATAATATATGAAGATAAAGCTAAACATGGTTTGTAGTTGTACCTGCTTGCACTTAAACATGACCAAAGCTCTGTAAAAGGCTATTGCTGCTTGGTTTGTTGCTTCACTTTTTGCTGGGTTGGGTTAGAGTTTGAGGTGAGAAATATTTTGGGACCTTGCACAGTGCTGGAAGAGCAAAGTCCTGGTAAGTGATGGAGCATTGGGTTCTAATTTGTGTCCAGGCTTTCGGGCAATGCAGGCTGTGTGTTTCCCAGGTTTCATCTTGGGCTGAAAGGCTACCTAGTCTGCCTTTGATTTGGTATGTAGACAAAAGTAGTATTATAGAGTAAGATATATTAATTTCATACCTGCCAACCTAAGTATAATTAATGAATGCTTTATTTTGTTTTTATAGATTTGTTCGGACTGTGCTACCATTTTCTCAGGAGTTTCAGAGAGATAAGCAGCCTAATGCACAGCCACAGTATCTCTATGGATCGAAGGTTGGATTTAATTCCCTTTATATTTATGGTTTGCTAATGTTTAAAGGTATCTCTTTTAATTGAATAAAATATGGAATAATTAAAATGAGTCCATTAAAAATGGGCTTGTATACATTTTGTGAATATTTAAAATTCAGCGCATGCTTTTTTCAGGCTTTGTGGGGAAGCCCACTGCATGTTTCAGCCAAAGTGACAATTCTGAGTCTGATGGTTAGTCTTATCTGACATAGCTAAAAATAAGTACTTTTCTGAACCACCTTGCATTGCACAGTTGCTTATAGTGGTAGAGCAGACTCAAAGGAAAGCTTAATTAGTCATCTGGTGAAGTGAGAACAAGAGCCCATCTTGGGTGCAGCTGCTCCCTCGTTACAATGATGAAGACTGCGATGGCAGGAGAAAAGGGAACAGACAGGAAAAACTGCTTCAGATGTTATCTGACTTAAAATGAATAGATTCTGACCATTCTAAGCTATCAGATACCAAACGGCTTAAATTATTATTATTATTTAAAGTAGCATAATTTAAAATTTATGTGCTCAGTTATCCTTGTATTTTACACAAGTGCAATGTGTTAGTTGCCTGTCTTGTTATTTCCATTGTCTAGCTCATCCTTAAACATGAGCATAATTAGTCTCATTGTCTTGCTGTTTCTGCACATCGTATCTTAGTTATATTGATTCAGCCTCTGTAAAGTGATTTGCCCAGCCAGCTACTTTTTGAGAGCTGAAGAGATAGTTCAGAAGTTTTGAATTGCAGTCCTAATGTATCTACTGCAATTGTAAAAATTTCATGCTTTGAAAATGTAGAGGAGTTAGAAAAAGGATTCATGCAATTTTAATGTGGAATGTAACAGCTGACTGTCTGGTGCTGTGAGCAGTGTTTTATATAATTGTTCTCCCACAGGGACCAGTAAATGATAGGAAAGTGGGATTTTCTTACATTAGAGTTATTGTGTTCCTTACTATTTTAGGAATTCACCAGATGCAGTATAAAGAGCAAAAGCCCCTGTGAATGTAGTAGAGAACGCTAACTTAATTTATCAAAGTGATGATACAGTGGGGTGAGTGACAGGATTAAGGGGTGAACTTTTTTTATCAGTCAGGTTACATTATTAAAATGAGTTTAGTAATCTTTGCTTTGAGAGCTATGTATTTTTAGAAAACTGGTTATTTTTCCATATGAGCAGGAGCAATCAAGGGGGCTTTTAGAAGCCTTTTTGGAGCAAATTTCTTAACGTGATATATCTGTAGTAGCAAATATTCCTGACTCTGTAGTTTTAAGTTTTTCCAAGAGTTTATTCTTGAATCAAATGTGTTTTGGAATTGGGGATATCTGAATGGAATTTCAGGAGAATATTTATTTTTTATATAGCAAGTAACAGATAGGAGATCTTATGTGAAAGAGGCCACATGTGGTATAATTATATTATATTATTCTATGTATTATATAGCCAGGCTTTTCACAGAGCACTTCCTTGTTTGGGTCCTTTAATAGATATATTGTTAAACTGTTCCAGACTAGTGATGGAGTATGGAGCAGCTATGTATTTTTTTTTTTTATTGTCTTTTTTGAGTTCTTGATCTACTCAAGATATTCAGGTGAGCACTTTGAGCATATAGCCAAGGAATATCAGTTTTTATTTTCCTTATTGGACTCGTTTGTTAGGTTTGGGTTTTTGAAGATTTTTTTTTTTAAAGCAATGCATGTTTCCTTTCATGAAGACAACAGCACTGTGGTTTCTTGTGCATTTATACATGTATATATGAGATACATGTACCAGTATTGGACTGTAATGGCTAAATACTTCCTGTGCAGAAGCTTTGCATGAGCAGTGTTCTTGCATATGACTAATTAAATAAATTTTTAGTTTTGCTCTCAAAAGTGTTCACATATTCTCAGATATTTCAAAATGGATCAAAGGATTTTGTCTGTATTGATACGTAGCATAGACAGTTGTGTCTACACTCTGTGTCACATCTTAATTTTTCTGAGTGGTATATTCCTCAAATTAGGAAAACTGCAACCCACAGATACAACTTGCTTCTCCTGACATGGGAGCAGAGCTGTTGGGTGGTGAGGAACTGACAGGCAAAAGCTCAACAGCCTTTTAAGTGAGCTGGTGTATTTTTTGAAAAGTCATGGAGCATGGTCATTGAAATCCCTTTACTCAGTTGAAACGAGTGTTGTATCAATTAAATGAACATTAGCGGATTGAAATTTGGCAGTATGGGTCGGATGCATAAAATACTTAATGATCTACATACATGAAAGAATCTCTTCTGGGGATTTGAAATTAACTTTTCCAAATACTTGGGAGTGTTTCTATGGCAGCTCTTTGCCTCCCCAATCTGATGTATATGTGTGCCTTCTTGTGTATATGTGTTTGTGTATAAATAACAAAATTCACTCCGTGAGTTGCCTCAAAACTGCTTTCAGACTAAACTGCTCCTTTTTCTCAGTATAGTATAAACAAGTGTGTACAGCTTATAAGTGAATGTAAATATATGTATTGGACTGCCTTAAAGCCTACATTAAAAAGATTCAGAGAATTAAATAGGCTTTCAAGGGCCCTAGATATTGGCAGAGATGAGAATGTATGTGTCTTGGCTCCATCCCTTTAACATTAAAATCATCTTTTGCCTCTTTGGTGAAATCCTAGTCAGAAAAGTGTTAGCCTCAATGTGATTACAAGATCATTTAAAAACATTTTATCCTGTCCCTGCTACTCAGCCACCCCTTTTTGGCAGTAAACCTGTAGTGTTGGCTTCATGCTCTGAAGAGAGCTTTCAGTGTATGTTTCATGAAACACCTTCCTTTTAAACAGCAGTAAACTGTTGTCATCTTCACAGTTTATTTAAGACTGGTGTATAAGACAAAGAAAAACACGTCAGCTGGAGGAAATGCTAGGTAGGGGGTGAGGAACGGGGGTGAAGAACACATCATTACCAACTGAACATAATAAAGACGCCTTTTGAAGTGTTTTCTAAAAGTAATAACTTGCCCCCATTCAGCACACATTTCTGTGTGTCATAGCTATTCTAGGAGTAAAAAAGCAAAGACAACACGTCAAGCTTCTGCCAACTCATGTCTTCCTACCAATGTGAGAGCTGACGTCTTTCACAAGTTGTGGGAAATGTTGTCAAAATACGGTAGCTGAAAAGACCCACTGCCTGCTGTGAGATGTTTGCTGGGTCCTCTCTTGCCAGACTTGTACACCAGGGCACAGTGCAGAGGGCTGGCAGCAGTTCTCCAGCCTTTACTGGTACGACTGAGCTGTGTCACCAGGAGCTGACTTGCCGCATACCTTCCTGTTTAAGAGCAGTTTAGAATGCCTGCAGTCACAGTGTATTATCTCATTTTTGCAGATACACCGTATTGTACAGCAATCGTAACGTTTATTATGTTTTTATGAAAGACAAATGCACTTAAGAGATTTAAAACAGAGTGACTTATTACACATAACCCAGACAGGATGTGCTGTGTTGGGAGGGTGAACAGATTTCTGTCCGAAGGGCCTCTCTTGGCACTTTGCCGTGAAGTTCAAGGCAGAGTGAGATAATCAGCGGGTTTAATTGTTACAAAAATAAAATGTGTGTTGGCACATTTCACTTCCTTGCCCCTTGGTTACACAAAATGTGCTCTCTGGTTGGTAGAAATTTGCAGTTGGTGAATGAGTTTTATCATTAAAACTGAAAGGGGAAGGGAGAAGGAAGGTCCAGGAGTTACCTCTGTGAACTCTTTCTTCTACAGGGAGTCACTTGCCCATAGTTAGAAGGTAGCGCGTGGCGGGTGCAGAAGGTGATTTGTGGTGACTTGTGCAGAAGAGTCCAAAATACAATAACTCGGGGTATTTCTTCAGTTTTGCTAGGAGTGTCCTTAGAGAGTCACTATCTTTCTTATGTTTTTAGACCAAGGGGAAATTTCAAAGACAGGTGGCAAATGTATTCCATTGAAATCCCGGTGAGTTTAGCTTAGATGCTGAGACTGACTGCATTCACATGGGAGCTCTGGTGAGCACCATGGTCAGTGAAGAGCAAAGTCTGAGTGCTGTAGTTGGTAGTGTGCCGTTCGAGAAGCACTGGGGATGTTGGGATAAAACTCACACTGACAAACCACTCTACTCAGGGTGTATGTTTCACTTAACTCTAGTGTAGCGGTCTTGCCATCTTGGTTGCTGAACTTCTGCTTAGTTCTAATTTATGCCAGAAGAAAAAAGTCTCTCTGTCACTTTTATGAATTTTTCTATTTGTTTGATGTTTTAGACTAAAGAAAAGCAAACAGAAAATCCCCTCAAAATGTAAAGTAATTACTTGCTACATGCTTCACTTTTAAAATAATGGAGTGTGGCTGAAGTGCTCACTTCTTGGGAATCTGAGCCATTGTCTTTGTTGGGAAATTGTGACACCAGAGGCACAGCCAGGAGTGCTGTGGTGAGCAGTGTCAGCTCCTGGTTTTGAGTCTTGACCATGTACACAGTGCATTTGAAGCAGCTGGGATGTTTGTATGTACTGAAAATCTGCCTCCTGGTAAGAGGCTCCTCTAATTTACAGCAGAGCACTGTCCCGTTGTTGGTCCTTGTTGCCAGCTTTTGGATGTCGGCATGATGGGCTCCTTGCACGCTGAGGGATTCTCTATGATCGTGGCCAGCTGGATGCTACCTGGATGCTTTTCTTCGCTGTCCTGCACCATTTGCCTCTGCCTGCCGAGCTCCCCTGAGGTGGACACCACACTTTTGGGCCATGCCTTCCCATGTTCTTGTTCAGAGGTCTCATTTTGCCCTTGCAAACGCTCCCGTCTCCTGCGACAGTAGAGATGTAGGCAGCCGTACAGGAGGATGGCAGCAATGATGAGGAGGAGGACACTGCTGGTGAGCCAGATGCCCAGTGCCAGCTCTTTCTTGGTGTTGCTTTTGGATGCTGGGTCTTGTTCCAGAGTGTTAAAAACTCTGCACTGGTCACTGGAGGGGTTGGCAGACTGGCAGGTCACGCACATGATGTATGTTGTTAGTGGAGTTAGGTTTTCCACAACAAAGGAGGAGCGACTGGTGGGCACCCTCTCTTCCTTCTGGAAGTTTTTTCTTGAGTAACTCGATAGGTTCCTGTTCCAGTTAGGGTGGTACATGACGCTGTAAAAGCTGTCGGTACAACTGGCCATTTTTGGCCAAATGACCATTGCTGTGTTTCCTGTGATGTTTTGGACTGTTATTCCCATTGGGATGTTTCTCAGGTCCTTTTTTCTCTCACGATGCTGGCCTCTCTCTGGAGAGGGAAGATGTTTGTTTCCCAGGGAGGTAGCTGAGAAGTTGCAGCACTGGGGACGTCGTGTGGATCTTAATTGTAGTGCTCTGTAATTTAGGAAAGGAGTTTATTAGGCAACTATGCTCTGATAATAGTGTGTCAAAGTGAGAGCTGACAGCTCATGAAGTTTGGAGAATTTTAAACTATACTTTTTTTCCCCAGAGAAAGGCTAGCCATATGCTTATAAAAATTCAGCCAGAGCTGTTGCCTGCTGATCCAGGTGATCAGTTGCATCTTGTTTCCATGAGACAAGGGCTGGAGAACCAATTCCTTTCACAGGCTTTTTTTTTTTCACATGACTGTGCACTCGCATCAGCGTACAAGGGGCCACCAGCCTTCAGCATCCCGTTCAAAATTCACCTCTATTTCAGTTTTGATATGCATGCCACTTGTATTTGGGACAGTCCCTAGAAGAAGGTCTTTGGATGTTTTTGTGTTTAGTAAATAGTAGTTTGAAAATGTTAAGGGAAATAAGAATTCAAGACTCTGAAGGGGAAGAGGTGAATATGCTTTGTGTTTCTGAAATACAGATTGCGCCCACAGGGAAAAACAAATTATGCGAAATTTACACTGGTGCATTAAAAAATGTCTCACTCCTTTGGAACAATGCTGGAGTATTCTTTTTAATAGAACAAATATTTCTCATAGGGAAGAAAAGCATACTATTTAACATAATTTTATGACATGAATCTAACTCTCAGGGAAAAAGGTGGCATTGAATTCTAAACTGAATTTAAACACTTCACGGTTTAGCATTAAACTAAAAAACTGACAGATTGACTACCCAGCTAATTAACTACCTGTCATCCAAAGTACTTGCCCAATGAGTGTGTTGATAAGTGGGGTTTGGGGATTTTTTTGTTTTCTATGAAAAGGAATTCAGCATTTGTTTTTCTCTGTAGTCCGAGCATCTTGCATTTTATTTTATGTATTTAGTGGTTTTGGTAATTTCAAATCTTGCTTTTGTGAGCAATGGATTTTCTTATGTTAAATGGCAAGTAAGGTGGGGCAGGAGTTGATCTTGAGAGATAAATTCCTCCACCATCCACACTGTAAATAGTATAAGGAAAGCATCTATTTTCTGCGATTTTCTAAACACTTGTGTTAAATAATATCTTCCATTCAGTGTAAAATGTTTGCTTCTGCCTTGGCAGACCTTAGTTAAATTTGTTTTGGTTTAATAACAAAACAAATATAATGACAGTATATATATATATATATATATATATTCTATCAGGTTTCTTTTTGTTTTTACTGTTATGAGGAGCATAACTTTTGAAAATGAGTCTGCCTCAGTAGTTCAGTCTGATTCTCTTTCAGTTTAATAGTCGGTTTCTAGTGACAAACATGAAAGCTTTTTCCACTGTGAAAGTTTTTTACTTTTTTAATGCACATAAATGCCCATGACAGTAACACTGTGTTAATTGTTGATGACTTGTTTACAAAAAATAATAATAAATTTTATAATCAGGTTTCAGATGTTAAATTTCCTGGCTAAATAACATTTGGCTATTGAAAATTCTCTCGATGTAGAAAACTTACCAGATTTGCTCATGAAGTCTTCTGAAATTATTCTGTGATAGTTTTATTGTATTTTATACTAGATAAGAAAGCTGGCAATATATATTATTTTAGTGGGATTTTGGATTGTATTAATAGTAAAAATTTCTGTGACTGTTACGTATGAAAATTGTTGCTGGAGGCTTTTGGATTATACTTACTGGGAATGGGAAGAAGAAGATGTAAGTTTATTTTCATTATAATGTATAACTGTAGGAATTACTGATCTGGCAAGATGCTGCTGTTCTAATCCTGTGGCAAGTGCACCCTTTTTGGTACAGCAACAATATTAAGAAGGGAGTTTACTATTGAGTAAACTTATTATTAGACAGACATGTTTTGGCATCTACTCAACTTCTGCAATTATTAAAATCAGGAGCATTAGTAAGATTAGAGCTTTTATTTGCTCGCTTGTCCTCTCTCTAGCTGGTAGTTCCCAAGTATTTAAAATTATAATTTATCTTTTATGGAATACTTCCTAATACAGTTTAGAAGCAATAGTTTTATCCTTAGAGCATTTTGTAAGTATAATGTTTGGATTTAAATTAAAGATCAATTATACATTTCTACTGTTACAAAACATCAGTTATTAGAAGACACATAATTACTGGCTTGTAATTATCTGGAAAACCTTTTTGATGTTTTATAGATTATGGAGTCAGTACTTACCTTCACTTCCTGATGAAAATTTCAGCATGGAATGTTCATACAGTGATGCTGCTGTGAAAATGACAAACACTGTGTTCTTCTTCACATGAGTTACCTCCTGCCTGATCTCTGCTTGCCAGTTTGCTTTTTATTTCCCCTCAGAATCCCTGGACTGAATTCTCATTGCTTGGTGCTTTCAGTTTTTTCCCTCCGTGGCTGCTGGTGGCATGGTTTCTTTGTCTCTTCCACTTAAATTCACGCAAGAGCACATCTTGTCTAAAGGTGTTGTTGCCTTGCTTTTCAAAGAACATGCGGGAGAAAAATATGTCTTTTTCCACCCCCCTCTCTCTTGCTTGCCTCCCCTTGGACAGAGTACTGCCAGAGCATCCCTATTATATGCTCTTGTGCCTGTACCAGTGATGCCGTGTGAGTGATTAATGTGAGCACTTTGATGACATCAGCAATTAGCAACTCTCTCTCCCCCCCTGTTTAATTTAAGTAGGGGAGGGAGCAAGCATACCTCAAGAAAAAAAACAGAAAAAAAAAAGAGAAAAAAGAAAAGAAAAAAAAAAAGAAAGAGGTCCCTCTCTGCTTCTTCTCCTCCCCCCAACTTTGTTAGTGGCTCCTTCCTGAAGGATTTTTATGGTGTTGTGCTTCCTTGGGGGTAGCAGCAGTGATGTGTGATGGTATTTTCTAAATCCCTTGTCACAGTTCATAAAGCTTCTCTAATCCATCATTTACAGGTAGACCATTTTAGGTGCTTACTAGCGAGGGTTACATTAAAGAAAGATATTTAGATACACTTTTAGATGGACTGGCTTCTTATTGTAGAGTATGTTTTACATATTTTAATTGTAGTGAGTTTTTGCATATTAAAATCATGGTTTTATGGCATGCTTTTCTATGACAAATACATGCTATGTGAAGAGGAGTTCCGTCCCCTTAACCTCATGACAGTAAAATGCTTTGACCTGGTGGAGTAAAATTCTTCTTGCTTTATAGGTGAAATAAATAGTTTGGACACATTTCACACAGATGGAAACAGAAGTTCAGGCATGTAAGAAATACAACTAAACCTTTAAGTACATTTCAGTACTGGCAACTCCTTGAATTTTCACATTGCAGAAATAAATTTCTAGTCATAACTACCTGTGTTGTTGAAACACCAGAAAAATTGTTATGTTTTCTCTGTGTGTGTTTTAATAACATATGCAAAGTTTCTCACCAAGGTCAGGAGTTGCCTGAATCAGCAGGTTGGTTTTGGATCTCTATTTCTCTCTCGTTATGATCTAGATACTCTCTTCTGACCTGGTGCTTTTGTGTATTTCTTCCGTAATGCAACAATTTTTGACCCCACAAAATGTGGCCAAGAAGTCTTGACCTGTTGCCAAATTTGCATTCACTATATGTCAGAACCTTATTTTTACATTTCCAACTCCACAATTAAAAACATGCTGGAAACTGGTGTTTATATAGGTGTACAAGACAAATAAAAATGTGTATCTTCTATCCTGAACTCTTCTGAAGATGATTTGTAAGCCCTTTTCTGAGTCTAAAATCCTCTAAGGACTTGGTAGAATTTCATGCCTTGAATTCCTAGTAGGTTTTTTGTGCAGTACCACATACTATAGGATCTGGTATTGACTGGCATGGCTAACTGGGGCAGGATCTGTGTTAGAGAGAAGGTCAGTGTTCTTCCTGGATGCTGGTGAAGAAAAAATTTGTGTTACAGCTGATGTGTGTGTGGAGTTTAAAGTGTAACAGTGTGCTGTCTTTTGTACATCTATGAGAGAATGAATGCTGCAGAAAAGGAAACATAACAGAATCCCCTGCATGAAATGTTGCCAAGGTTCCCTTTTAAAACTGTATTTTGGGTTATTAGGAGAACAACCCACATACAGAAGTGGAGGATGTTAAGTTAGCTAACTCCCCTTTAATGCACGGCTTCAGCAAACAGTTCCAAAATGCCTGCACAGCATCAGTCTGTACTATTGCATTTGCTTTGAAGAAATGGTCATTAATATGGCACAGCACCTGATCCTATTTGTACAACTCTGGAATGATTTCCATGAGGTTACATCCCAGATGTAGATTTGCTTTGATTTTGTGTACAGCTAAGAGATTTGACAAAGAGAGATCCTTACTAATTAGTCACAGAGAGCAGTAACTGCAGAAGGCTAGGGGGTTTTTTTGTTGTTTTTTGGGGGTTTTTTGTAAGTTTTTTTGAGTCCTCAGAGACATAAAACAGCTATTAGGAACTGAAAATTGAAGCAACTTCTTTCAAGATGTTTGGTGCATAAAATGGATGACAGGAAAAGCAGCTGAGCTTTAAACTCAGGGATCTGACCAGTGGTATTGACTACTTTTATCCTTTTATACCTGTGTAAATAGAAAAGTAAAAAAGAGGAAATGTTCATGGCTTTATAAACGGTAAGTGGAAGATGTATGGTGAAAAAAAAAAGTTCATAAGTTTTTCTTGCTAATCCAGACATTTTGGTGGGGTTCCTGATTTAAAGAAGGAAAGCTTTTTATTTTAACTTTCTGAAGAGACTGTGAGATAAAAAGTTTCTATTTTCAATATGCTTTAAAATGTGGTTTAAATGAGATTATTATACAGATGCAGTCAACTGAAATTGTCATTAATCATATCTGTTCTCTCATTTCAGGCTCTGAATCTGGCATATTCCAGCATCTACAGCAACTACAGGAATTTTGTTGGTCCCCCTCACTTTAAAGTAATCTGTAGACTTCTTGGGTATCAGGGTATTGCCGTGGTGATGGAGGAGTTGCTGAAAGTTGTCAAGAGCCTGGTATGCCAGTTATCTCTAATTTTCTGCTATTGCAAATGGCTTCTGATAGGAAGTGTGTCAAGGAAAAAAAAAAAAAAAAAAAAATCTCAGATAAATAATCAAAATGTTACTTCCATTGAAGTTCAGTATAAGCTGTGTTTGAAAGTACTCAGTGTCCTGTAAAAACAATAGATGATGTGCCTTGGTAGCCTGAACAGTGTTTTGAAAACCTTGGGTTCTGCACTGGAGATTAAATTAATTTATGGAGATCCATGCTGTTTAGGTCTAGGTAAACTCTGGAAAAGTACAGATCTTTCAAATTAGTTGATTTACTCTTAAAAGTTTTACTGTAAGTTCTCTTTCTCTGTATTTTTTTGAGAACAGCTGGAGTGTGCTTTCTGCCTTGCTTAACTTCAGGGCTTTCCTTAATAACATCATTGACAGATGACGCAAGGAAGGTTTAATCTCTGTGCTTGATCTAGCAATGGATAGCATCAAGCCTATTTGGAAGAGTGGTCAGACCAGCTGTTGAAGAAGTTATCCATACAGTCTGCCTGCCTTGTATTGCAAAGGTCCTTTTCTGTAACTAGGAGGATGCTGAGGGGCTGGCTGTTCTCTGTATTATTATTATCTATATACAGTCATAATGCATTGCAGTTAAGCTTAAGCCAAAGAATTGGTCTTTTCCACCCTGTCCCTGTTGCCTCTAGCTAAGGAGCATGCTGCCAAAATAATCCAGCTGTACCCCGGGATGGCTGTAGTTTTCATCATCTCACTTCAGACACTTGACACACTAAAGTAATACCCACAGTGTTCTAAGGTTGGAGTCTGAAGAGGTACTGTGGTCTGATCTTCAGGAAAAGAGGAAAATACAGATTTCTGTGTGTGGTCTGGGCTCAAATGTTGGGTTTGGGGGGGGTGTTCTTTTTTTTAATTATTTCTTCAAGTGGTAAATCATCTCATTTCATTAAAGGTAGCAGAATGTACATGTATAAAGGAGGTCATACGGCCTGGGGGCAGGTATCCTGCTGATACCTGATGCTAGTGCTCAAAGGTAGGGAGACAGGTATGAGATAGGAAAGCAGACTGACTGGAAGCTGGGTCTTTGTTTTGGCTGGTGCTGTTTTTCTGTTGTTGCTTTTGAAGGCATTCAAATGCAACTTTTTTTAACCCAAAATCTAAAAGTTGGTTAGACAATAGAGACAGTCTGCAAGAGAGCAACATGATTTCCTGGTTTTACCTTCCTGGCCTTAGCTGTTGCGCCACTCTTCTTGTAGCAAAAAGTGGCTAATGCCACATAAAGGAAAGTGCTGTATTCCTTCAAAGAAATTGCCTTTTTGAAAATGACTGACAGAATTAAATGCAAGATTTTTAGAGCTTTTTCAGTTCATTTGTAGTTTGAATACAGTATGTTTTAAAGTTTTTTAACTCAATAACACTGACATGTTCACACGCATGTATTTTCTTTTAGTTACAAGGGACGATTCTTCAGTATGTGAAGACCCTAATGGAAGTGATGCCCAAGATCTGTAGGTTACCAAGACATGAGTATGGTTCTCCAGGTTAGTTCATGTTTGGTGTTACCATCGTAGCCTTAATATGATTATACTAACCACTGTCTTCTGGATCATGTTGCATCTCTCTCCCTCCCTCTCTTCTCTCTTCCACTAATCAGCAGTTAGTATTTTTTTTCTTTTATAACAAGATTCACTGAATATTGGACTTTGTGAAAGTATTCAGTAAAGTTTTAAGACTTATATGCTTAGAGCAAATAAAAGGATCACAGTCTGTTTGTTGATACCCTTATGAAATAATTGATCTTGAGCTAAGATACTCATGATAGCAGCTTCTCTTTCTAGTCTTTCTCATAAGCATGTTGAGTTCTTCCCTCTGCAAGGTAGTGTCTAAAACCTTTTGTTTTTAAATGTCTATTTTAGATTTAGATAACCCTGATTCTCTGAAAAAGCCTCTATTCCCTTTTCCTTTGCCCTTACCAAATGTGAGAGAAAAGGAATGGTATTGCTCAGAGTCAAACTGATCCTGCCAGAACAGTTATGTCTGTGGCTTGTGTGGGGTGCTTCTTAACCTCTTAACAGGAGGCGTGACAGGTGCAGAAGAAGAAATGACTTTGAAAGCTGCTTGCCACTATGGAGAAATAATTGTTTAATTAGTATTTATCACATTGTTCTCTGAAATTCTGAAACTACTTCCTCCCCCCCCTTCAAAATATTCCTCCTCCGCAACTTCTAATTAACACAAATTAATACTTCCATGTGCCTCCCACCTTCTGAGTATATATTTATTTTTCCAGAGTCTCTTAGGTTTATTAAATGCCACTCCAAGTGGAATGAGGTTGGGTTTTTTCTGCTTCCCACTGCTTGCTTGATGCTCGTTACCAATGCGAAACGAAATCGAGGACTTACTAAGTGTTGCCTTCCTGTTTTTCTCCCTGGAGCATAGAAATGGATGAATCATGGTAGTTAGCAGTGTAAAAATAATCTGAGGTTTTTAGCCACTCATTAAGGTCTGACCGCCCAAGCAGTAGGTATTCTCAAATATGGTTTTGCATCACCAGGGACTGCGATGCTGCAGGTGACATTAGGAGCCTCATAGTCGATTGCCAGAAATGCTCACCTGTAAGGAGCATTTGGCAGATGGCCAGGGACTTAAGCAGAAACCTCCTCTCGAGGTTAAAAGGCAATCTGTCATATAGGACAGGCAAAGCTTTACTTGTGCAATGGTAGCCTTCATGGAATTGATTAAAGCAGTTATCACTTCACTGTTTTGTGGAGATAACAAACTGCTTTGACCTCGTATTTATTCTTACAAAAGAAATCCCATACGTTTAGATGCTTACTGAACTGAGAGGTCAGAGTAACTGGCTGGAAGACCATAGCAACTAGAATTGGATCTCAAAACCCCACCTGATTCTGTGCTCCTTCACTGCAGCAGGTTTTGTCTTGACAAGTGTATTTTTCCTGTTCTGCGCTATTTCTAGCAGTGGACACTTAATATCTTCCTGGAGTGTCTCTTCCAAGAAATGGCTGAGGCATTCTTTATAGCACTGTCACACTGCTTTCTTTGTAAAGATGCTAGACAGAAAACACATGGAAGCCCCAGGGCACCGCCGTTGCCCTCTCACATCACTAAAGGGTCAAGTTGTGCTTTCTGACATCTCCATCACGGAGCTCTCTGTCCTTGGAGCAGCTCTGACAGACAAAGGAAAACGTTCTCTGCAATGAGTATGTGCAGGAGATTTTAGCCCTCATCTGGCATCTTGAGAGGGGCTGCCAGATTGTAAAAGGGCAGATTGAAACCATGATTGATTTGAATCCCCATCCTCTCATTTCTGTGCTATTCTCCTCTGTAGCAGCCTCTGCCACACCTTGTTTACTTGGTTTGCTACAGAAAATGCAAGGTAATACATGTGCCGACTGCTGTCTCTTCCCTCCTCCACCTCCAAAAGCTTTCTGCAGTAGTTGTAGTAGTAAGTCCGAGTGTGTCTGTGTGCTGCTTCTCTTCCTTCATAACAGATTGTTTCTTTATAATTAGCACTACCTACACATACAGACCAAAACTGTGATTCTCCTCTACAGACGGAATATGTAGATTTTCATCTGTCTTGATGTAACATGCATTTATCAATTCAGAATTGATTTCCCCAGTCCATTCTCCAAATGCAAAGTAATTTAAGTATGCCCAGTAAGTGATCTGTTAGCTATTTCATACACTTTAGACTTCATATGGAGAGCTTTTTTTGGACTCTGTAATTCCTGGAGCCCTACATAATCAGCCCTCTAGAGTGGATTTCTAAATGGTGATTTATTCCTGCTAAAAGGAGCAGGGTACAAACAGTGGCATCAGACTTGTCCTGTTTGCCAATGGGTTTGTTTCCATAGGAACAGTCTAAAGCAGTGGGGAACTTGCTCTCTTGTAGTCATAAAAATATTTGTCTAAAAATATATTAAGCATAAGGATTTTTAAAGGGACCTTTTAAAGTTGCTAAATCCCTTAAAGGAATATTGGCCTATAAGAGTTTAAATTTGAAATTTCTTCTTAGAGGTAATGTTTTCTTCCACTGCTTTTCTAGTATTTGACTATGGCATTTCTGTGTTTGATAAGAGTGTTTTGTGTCCTGAAGTGGTATTGGGCATGAAGAAGAAAGTAATTTGTCAGTTCTGCTGTGCGATGCAGCTTATTTTTTTTGTCACTGCTTTATCACCCCCTCCAAAAGAAAGATTGTTTTAAAAAAAAAAAAAAAAAAATCAATGAGTTTAGCAAGATATCAACTTGGTGAGAAAATACACTAATTGTGTCTTTTTCCTAAGTATAGCATTTCTTTATTTCTTCTTTAAACAAGCAAACAAAGAAAAAATAATAGAGAAAACACCCAGAGATAATGCAGGAAAAAGCACCTATTATTCCAGGCCATGACCTCTTGAAATCCCACGTTTGTGTAGCAGTTTGGGGAAGCCTCCCAGTGTCCCATGCTGCCAGCTGGAAACACCTTCTCAGCTCCTTTGGCACAGCAACCTGACGAAAAACTGTCTTCCACCATGCTTTTTTCTGGAATTTTTCAGGTCTAGGGTCTAATAGGAACGGGAGCTAGCCTGAGCTGAGAAATGTGATGGAGTGCAGTAGTGGCTGGGGAAGCATCCCTTGGGAGATGGCTGAGAGCCAGGTTTTTGATCCAATTTGGATGACTAGGACATTAAGTTCATTTTTTGGTGGGGGCACAATGGTTTGAGTCCTCGTGGGAAAGAATAGTAAGGGAATTTATTCATAGCTTTTCCTGGAATATTGGAGAAAGGTTTGGTTGAGTATCACAGGCTACTTAAAAGAATTTGGGTGCAACCCAAATCACCTAGATGATTGTAAAAGGGCAGTAAGGACTGGTTAGATGTACTGAACACAAGGATATTTCTTCCTCACAAAATAAACACAGTGTGCAGGCTTGGTGATCATTAATTCCCAGATTCATCTATATGCTTAAACATCACAAACATTTCTGTTGACAGTAGTGCCTTAACTCCTGAGATGCAGGGTTAGTAATGTCTTTCATGAGCAAAAGAAGTATTTGTAGCTAGTATTTGAAGGTCTACATGACAGTGAATATAAACTAAATGTCCTTACAGCAGCCAGTTTCTTGGGAGTGGTTCTGCTGTTGCAGATTAGCAGATTTTACATTGTAATAATCAAGTCAGTACTCTGCAGTAAATAAACCAAAACACAACTAGACCAATAGTTATATTCAAGATCTAGTTTGTTTTTAAGAGTTCAGCTGTAGACTTAATAGTTAATTTTTGTCCTAATCTTTTAGGTACCAGAATTGTTATGAGCTCTAGCACTTGTTTGATTGGAGTCTGTAGGTGTGAACTGAGATTGTTTTAGAGAAAATGAAAGGTGACCAAAGTGAAGAAATCCAACCAGCTTTGCATCTGGCTTCCTAAATTAATTTTTGTACAGACTGTACACCTGAAACTTTGCATCTGCTGTTTGAGTACTCCTGAGATAGGATTTTGGAAGCAGAGATGGAACCTAATCCTTTATTAATCTTCTATATTTTACTGGTTCTGTTTTACATCAGCAGCCTTTGCTTTTGTTGAGATTTGTGGAAGTCAGAAACTAGGATTATAAGTTCAGTTATTATGACACCTAACATCATCCTATCTGCAGGCATAGAGGGATTGATTAATTGATTTATTGGAGAGAAGGAGCAAAAACTCTAGAGTCATTTGCCTTGCAAAATGCTATGTGTATATAACTGATTCAGTAACTTCTGAATTGTACCCACATATAAAATAAGAAGTAAGGGGGCATGCAGTTAAGTGAAATTAACTTTCCTAAGACACTTGCTCATCTTCCAGGGCTTCAGTAGGCAGGCTGAGTCTTTCATAAAAATGCAGTTCTGTGTATACTGTATGGTACAAGTGTAATCAGGAATGCCATTGCTCAAACATTAATGAAAATATGATGATATATTTCTGCCACAGGACTCCCCTGGGGAGCAGATCATGCTTTCAGTGTCATTTCTGTTCCATCAAAAATGGAACAGATTTTCAGTTCTACACAGAAATGTGTAGCTTTGTAAACTTTTGTCTGTTTTGATGCCCAAAAAGGCCCAGTGAAACTGTTTAGAGACAGAGTTTTGAGCCTTTAAACAGCAAAGGTATTTATTTCGGATCCGGGGAAACTCCCAGCTCTTGCTGGACAAAGAGTTCCAAGGGTTAAGGGAAAGGGTTAGGGTATATATACAGTAAAAAGAAAAGATTACATCATCACAACATAGAATTATAATATTCATAGCAGGCGGAGTCTGGGCGGAGTCCGGGTGGAGTCTGGGCGGAGTCCTCTTTTGGGGAGATATTGGGGGGTCTTCAGGGGGTCTTTGGATGAAGTAAGAAGTCTTCCTCAGACTTGAACTTTTTACCTTTCTTGATTCTTGGTGACCTCATTATATTGTTACAAGGCATTATCAGTCTCTGGCCGTAACTCGCCCCTTATCTGTTGGAAGTGACATCTTTATGTTCTTCTTGTGGAGGTGTTCACGGACTTTGGAGCGCAGCTGGCGCCTAACTAGCTTTGGCTGTTTCTTGTTTGATAACAAGACTTACACTTTTAATTAACTCCGAGGCAGAAGTTAATCCCTTTAGGTCATCGTGTTCTATGTTCACTTCTTTCTCAGTTTTAACCCTGAATTTTTACTTACTATGAATACCAATTCATTAACATATATTACAAGTGTTAGTTCTACATAAAGTAAA
>JAAWXA010000003.1:14677552-14757576 GCA_038090715.1 Florisuga fusca
GGGGGGGGGGTCACTCCATCGCTGTGGTTACATCTCGCTCTTTTAGGGCTGTTCTTCTGATCGGCAAAGAGATAGATACCTTGCAGCATCTTCATTTAGCCAGCAAAAAATCTGTTTGCTGCGGGAAAGTACAGAAATAAGAACTGTGTGTAAAGAACAAGTAAACAAAACCGCCAGATCAAGATAAGGCTGCTGGGCAAGACCGCTGTGCTGCTTACATGAGGGGTTACAAGTCTGCAGAATAAAATGCATTTCATGTGATCTGAGCGTCTCAAAACTGTTTTTATTGGCCTGTAATGTGTATTATCTGCATCACTTCAGTGCTGTTACACTGCCATCTAAAATGTCCTTGCTAGAACTTTACACACTGCTCGTTCAGTTATCACAGTTGTCATTTCAGTGTCTCCTGCCAATTTTTACATGTTCTGTCTCCAGTTTCCCATACCCTCACTAGCTGCTGCCTCTTTGGAGTCTTAAGCACTTGCACAACCTGATGCAGCAGGTACCCAAACAATTTAAAATCAGTGCTACTTATATCTTTCTAATGCTGTTTAAATCCCTCTTTTGGAGTGAGCAATAATATAACTGCATTGGATTAAGTTGGACTGTGAATCCTAACTACTAATAGGCTCAAATAAGCCTGTTCATTTGATAACCAAATAGCCACTGGTCAGCAGCAAAGGTCAGTCTGAGTGTGGGAGACCTGGGTATGACTGTAGTCAGTGTTTTGACAAGTTCAGCTCTGTTGAGTTCTCAGTAGGCTAGTTGTACTTATTTGGAATGTAGGAATATGGTAATTGTTTTCTTTATGTCTTTGTTACATTTAGAAGAAAAAAAATTATGCACAGCATCTTGGCATTATATTTGTTGGTTGTGTAGCTGTGTCAGAATAGTTGCTTGTAAGTTATTATCCTGAGTCTGCAGGATGGTTTGGTGATGGTAACAGGGTTTCTTGGGCAGGTAAATGTGCCCTGTCTTCATCTCCTCTTGTCACATCTTTTGGTGACCCAGTTGCTGGTGTAGCTNATCACAGGCTACTTAAAAGAATTTGGGTGCAACCCAAATCACCTAGATGATTGTAAAAGGGCAGTAAGGACTGGTTAGATATACTGAACACAAGGACATTTTTTCTTCACAAAATAAACAGTGTGCAGGCTTGGTGACCATTAATTCCCAGATTCATCTATATGCTTAAACATCACAAACATTTCTGTTGACAGTAGTGGCTTAACTGCTGAGATGCAGGGTTAGTAATGCCTTTTATGAGCAAAAGAAATATTTGTAGCTAGTATTTGAAGGTCTACATGACAGTGAATATAAACTAAATGTTCTTACAGCAGCCAGTTTCTTGGGAGTGGTTCTGCTGTTGCAGATTAGCAGATTTTACATTGTAATAATCAAGTCAGTACTCTGCAGTAAATAAACCAAAACACAACTAGACCAATAGTTATATTCAAGATCTAGTTTGTTTTTAAGAGTTCAGCTGTAGACTTAATAGTTAATTTTTGTCCTAATCTTTTAGGTACCAGAATTGTTATGAGCTCTAGTACTTGTTTGATTGGAGTCTGTAGGTGTGAACTGAGATTGTTTTACAGAAAATGAAAGGTGACCAAAGTGAAGAAATCCAACCAGCTTTGCATCTGACTTCCTAAATTAATTTTTGTACAGACTGTACACCTGAAACTTCACATCTGCTGTTTGAGTACTCTTGAGATAGGATTTTGGAAGCAGAGATGGAACCTAATCCTTTATTAATCTCCTATATTTTACTGGTTCTGTTTTACATCAGCAGCCTTTGCTTTTGTTGAGATTTGGGGAAGTCAGAAACTAGGATTATAAGTTCAGTTATTATGACACCTAACATCATCCTATCTGCAGGCATAGAGGGATTGATTAATTGATATATTGGAGAGAAGGAGCAAAAACTCTAGAGTCATTTGCCTTGCAAAATGCTATGTGTATATAACTGATTCAGTAACTTCTGAATTGTACCCACATATAAAATAAGAAGTAAGGGGGCATGCAGTTAAGTGAAATTAACTTTCCTAAGACACTTGCTCATTTTCCAGGGCTTCAGTAGGCAGGCTGAGTCTTTCATAAAAATGCAGTTCTGTGTATACTGTATGGTACAAGTGTAATCAGGAATGCCATTGCTCAAACATTAATGAAAATATGATGATATATTTCTGCCACAGGACTCCACTGGGGAGCAGATCATGCTTTCAGTGTCATTTCTGTTCCATCAAAAATGGAACAGATTTTCAGTTCTACACAGAAATGTGTAGCTTTGTAAACTTTTGTCTGTTTTGCTGGTAAATCAAGAGGAAGTAGTGCATCATTGAAATCATCATTGATGCACTGCTTGGAATAACTATGGGAGTAACTGCCTACTTAATATTGGGTGTCAGAAACACAAAATAAGGACACAATTTGTTCATTAATACATGTGCCCGGGTGAGTGTATTTATACATCTGTAGATGGAGACTGCAGCTTTGGGTGAAGAAATAAAGATCTGTGGTAAGGATTTTGAGTTTTTCTGGGATGAATCTCAAACCTCTTTGATTTCTTTGCTTTTGGGTGGACTTAGTGTCTTACTTTGTTTTCAGTTGCAACTTCAGTCTGGGTTTCAGTAATAGCATTCCTTGCTGCCCATCACAGTCCCCTCTGCTGCTTCTGGATTCTCTCTGTGCCATCCTGCTTCTTTATTTTTGCTGTAGGTGACATGGGTTATTCTCAGGATTTCACTGGAGAGCTGCCCATTTATGCCTGATCAAATTTTCTCAACATCATTCCTGGCACCAGTCTCTCTCTTCCCAACTCCACACAGAACCCACAGATTGGGTGGGAAATTGAGGGGATCCCAAACCCTCCCAACTCCTTTCCAACCCTGCCATGACTGGGGGTTGTTTCCTTGTTGCAGTAGTAGAATCATTCTTGCTGCCCTGCTCAGCTTCTATTTCCTACCAAATTGCTCCCCACCCGCTGTACAAGATAAAGGAAAAAAACATCCCCACATCTGTCCTTGTTGCCAATATCTTACTTGCCTGGGTAATTCTTTCTCACCATGGTAACTATGTGAAGTCTACAGTTACCATGTTTTTGGGAGTCTGCCAACCCTTCTGGCCCTTCACCATCAATCTCTGTGTACATGCCATGGATAGTGAAGCCAGAAGCATTGGTACATGTTCTAGTTTGATTTCCTGTATGGCACAGACCTAAGTCCAGGTTAACTCAATGGACTTCCCAGAAATTCTTGGTGTGAGGAAAGTATTTGGCTTGACTTCTTACAGTTGTTCCTTAGACCACCTGCCTTGCTTGGCCAGGAAGCCCTTTCATCAACAGAGAAGAACACCAAGAAAATATTAGGGCATGTAAATCAAACACACTGTAGACTTAAGGTAAATCTTGCTTCAGTGCGCCCTCACTGCATTTTTTCTCAAGCATTAGAATTGTTTTGGGAAAAAGTTTTGACACCTCTTAGAATAATTTGGGTTGGAAGGGACTTCTAGAGGTCATCTAGTCCAGCCCCTCTGCAGTGAGCAGGGACACCCTCAACTAGATCAGGTTGCCCAGAGCCTCATCAAGCCTCACCTTGAATTACTAGGGATTAGGCTTCAACTACCTCCCTTTTCCATTTTTCCACTGTTTTTCATGGTAAAGAAATTTTCCTAACATCCAATCTGAATCTATTCTTCTCTCAGTTAAAACCATTACCCCATGTTCTATCACTCCAGGCCCTTGCCAACAGTCCCTCTCCAGCCTTTCTGTAGGCCCCTTCAGGTACTGGAAAGTTGCTATTAGGTCTCCCTGAAGCCTTCTTTCCTCCCCAGCACCCTCAGCCTGTCTTCACAGGAGAGGTGTTCCAGAGCCCTGATTGTTATTGTGGCCCTTCTCTGGACCCACTCCATCAGGGTCCATGTTCTTCCTGTACTGAGGGCTCCAGAGCTGGACACATTACTCCAAGTACCAATCAGACTTTTCAGCCTTATCTTTAACAATAGGATTTCCAGTATCCAACAATGCAGCATCTGATTTCAGGTGTTAAACATCAAACACAAGTGTGCTCTGCTGCTTAAACACCTGGGAGTTGGAATTGGCCTTTTATACTGCATCACTGAATGGATGCTGGCAGTCTTTTCCAGGGGTTTTTAATAACATGGCCCCCTTATTATGGGGAGAGAAAAGCTGGTGATGGGCTGGCATTACTGGTTTTGTTTTTAGCTAGATATAAACATGTTTCCTTTGCATAAATCAGGCTAAGCAAGCACTCATTACATCTGACCTTTCTCTAATAGGTTTTCAGTTCAGTTTGTCTATTGAGTCACTAAACTGCTGAAGTTGGATCTGAAATTTATCTCCACTGATCATGTGTGGGAACACTCTTTAACTGAAATTTTCAATTGACAAGGAGTTCTTTGACATATAACAGAGCCAGCTCTGCATCTCCTCACCATGGATTTCGTTGTTATTTTGTTTTGCTAATTTAAGTGACATGAGGCTTTCTGTAGAAATGTGTGAGTTAGCTCCACAGTCCTTCCTTCACTGTGTGTTCTTGAGTTCCTCTGCTGAATTTGAGGGATTCCCCTGGTGTAGATACACTCCAGACTGGATTTTATGTTTCTGTGCTCTCCTCTCAGCCATTACCTTGCTGGGTAAATACCAAAATCTAATCTCCTGCATGGAAGTGCTCATCACCTATGTCCAAGGAACACATGGGAAGGTGGTGGGGGCATCTGTGCTTTTTCCTTGTCTCCTCCCAGTTGCTTTAGATGTGACTGGGTGAAGGTTTAACAGTCTTTATTTATTTTAGTGCAATGGAAATGAACTGCAGTATGTAGCATACAGTTTGAAAGCTTTGCATGATGTATTTACTTTTGTCATCAGTCAAGGTTTTTGGTGGCTTTTTTGGAGAGGTAGGCTTGTGCAGACAGATAGAAAAATGCTGCCAAAAATTACCTTCTAAAAAGCCAGAGAGGTGTCTGACTTACTGCAGTTCTCTGTTCTTCCTCTCCCATCCTGCACATGGCTTTAGCCACTGCAAATGCTGACCAGATCAGGTCTCTGCAGAAGCTGTCAAGCCTGGAGTTTCTTGGGCTTGTCTCTAACCAAGAAAGTGTGCAGTCTTTCTGGGGCTGGGGGGAGGGGGGGGAGGGAGCTGGAAATCCACCAGTGAATTAAATGTCACCGTTGTTTGGGAGAGGTTTGGTGGATAAATGCATATTTATGTAAATTACATGCTTTTTAAAAGCATAGTTTTAGCTGTTTTTAACAGCTTTTGGCAAAACTTTGACAGAGACAATATTCCCACTGTGTTTGTCAGCAGGATCTGGTGTGCCCTTGCCAGCAGAGCTTGACTTGGGATGACTGCATTTAATTGTTTTGTGGGGTTGCAGATCACCTTTGGCTGTCTGTGGCACTGTCAGACTCATAGTCTGGTACCACCTCTGTTCCCTGTGTCTTTAGCACTCTGCCTCTTTCTGTCCCTCTTGTCCCTGAGCATAACCACTGTGAACTGAACATGTCAGGGGACATGGCAGCTTGGGGACAGAGACTGGAGCAGGACTAACAGCAAATGAGACCCCTAGTTTCTTTTCCTGCTTCTGGAAATTATTTTCCTACCTCTTACACTGGCTCTATTTTCCAGGAGTGAGAAGCTAGGTGTTCCATTTTGCATGATTTATCCAGTTATAAAAAGGTCAGCACACCACTGGCTTAACGTTTCATAGTCTCTGAATTTTTATCTATTGAAATACAGCTCCTGTCAGTTTCCTGGAGGCTGCACGTCCAGGGGTAAAAAAAAAAAAAATCTTGTGTGCTCTTAAGGGGAGCCAGAACTCTAAACCTGCACCCTCGATTATTTGTGCTCTGATACACTGTATTTATGCATAGGCAGTGCAACCTTTGAGTCAGTAAATTGGTTAGAAAATTGCTGTGCTTTTGAGGCAGAAAAATTGATCCTATTCCATGTGACTCTTCTCCACATGACCAGAATCTTTTGTCTGCTTTCCCAAGGTAATAGTTGTACCCTGTGTGATAATCACTAGATTTCGTTCTTGTTGCTCAGATTTGATTTTTTTGCTTCTCTCTTGATTTCAGGTATCTTGGAGTTTTTTCACCATCAGCTGAAGGACATTGTTGAATACGCAGAACTGAAGACTGTCTGCTTCCAGAATTTGCGGGAAGTGGGAAATGCTGTCCTGTTTTGCCTCCTCATTGAACAGAGTCTGGTAGGTGCCTGCTGTGCTAGTTTAAAACCCATCTGTCTCTCAAAATGTGCTCTCCAATTTTTGTTACTAACATCACAAATAACAAGGTTGAAATCTGCAAGTTCACTGTTGCTGATGGACAGATGGAGAGGAACATTTCCCTGCTCTGGTCTCTTACAGTTTTGCAGAGGGGGTTGTGCCTGCTGGGTAGCAGGGGTGCCTAACTTTGGGTGAGAGGCATTGCAGGAACACTGTATTTGATCATAATCTATGATGAAGGTCACAATATTTGATCCTCAGGTACCATAGATGAGGCAGTCAGTCACAGGGTGGCTACTCTCTTGATGTCAATGAGTTGTGCAGCTGGTACTGTTACTTTCCTTCCCTGCTTGTTATTCCTCATGTCATCTGACATCACAAAGTTATCATGGACTTTTTGGACATCCTTCTTGCTGCTTGGAGGGCTGGAAGTGGCACCTGCTTTTGCCAGGCATTCATCTGTCTTAGCTTGAATGAAACTGTGAAAAGTGTCCAGTCTTTCATCTGTTTCCTATATGCCTTAGCTTCCTCCTACAGCATGTGAAGATGTCCACTACTAAGGGCATGGGGCTAGAATTGCTCTTTATCCTTACTTCTCATTTTCTTTTCCCTTTCTTCTTTCACATTATTCAATCTGGTGTTTAAAGAAAATGGCCAGACCTGTAATTTACTGGTCTTTTCAGGTGCTTATGGAGGGAAAGGTGGGCATTGCTTCTGGACTAGAAAAGCAACAGGTGTGCTGTCTTCTTTTTCTTGTGTTGTGCTTTTGAGACTTGTGTGGTGAGTCTTTCCACTGCCTGTGTGTACAAGGATGCTCTGCCCACACTGTGCCAACACACACTGCTGCTGATTCTGGGCTGCCCATCATTGAGATAACCAGCCACATCATTTCCTCGGCAAGCTGGCTGGGAGCCTTCCACTGCATAAAAATAGAGCCTCATGTAAGACTTGTTGTCTAGGATGTATTAAAGCCATCAATGCTAGATAAGGTAATGAAGACATGATGTTCCTGTTCATGGTGTTAGAAGATCACTCCCTCACAGTGGAGAATAATCGGAGGGACAGGTGACAAGCAGCAAACCCATACTGAGTAATGGGTAGCTGAAATAAAATGAGAAACTGGATCACTTTGGATCCAGGGCTAAACAGGGTACGCAGAGGAAAGCCAGGCAGGTGAGGGCCCTTACTGCTTGAGGGTGTACAGAAATAATATGAGTGCTAGAGGTGTGTTCTTTGGGACACCACCTTAGTGACATTTTCTAGTTATACACCCCAGCTTGCTGCCCCTCTTGGTTTTGTCCTCCTTAGTGCTCTGAGGTCTTGTCATGAGTTTTAGTATTTTTCCACTGTGGTCATCTTTCATAACTTAACTCGGCTTTACCCTGCTGCAAAAAATAAGTCTGGAGGTTATCTCTGCTAATGAGTGGGTCTTGTTAATGATGACTACCTAGGACATGAATTTTCATAGTGTTGACATAGAATCAAAGCATCATTGAGTTTGGAAAATACACTGAAGAGCATCAAATCCAGACATAAGGAACTAGATGTGGGAAAGGTGTATTAACCTCCAGTACCCTGGCCTGGCTGAGCGTATGGCTGATGAACATCTCTTCTAGCACTGAGGGGACTACAAATAAGCAGGGCCTTTGCTCCAAAAATCAGGAGAGAGGCTTAGCAAAGTCACACGTCTGCTTCTGATCATCTCTGCATCTTCTCTGCACCTACGTACAGCAGTCAAGAATATTTTCCCCCCTCTGTAAAGATGTTCCTGAGAGGTAGTTCACTGCTGCTGTCATGTGTCTCAGTCTGCCTGAGAAATGTCCCCAACAGGATGAGATGCCCCCATCAGGATAATGGGCTGTGGGAATAGCATGTGTAAAAATAACCAAGCAGAGAGTCATCTTATTCAGCGCTCTGGGCAGGAGCTGTCTGTCACTTTCACACTGAAATTACTCACTCTGATTTAGTCTTTTTTAATAAATACCCTGCCCTTTACAAACTGCCAGCTGAGCGTGGGAGGAGAGCTGCTGGAGTTTATTTGGGAATCCAAGGTAACCTGGTGAAATCAAATGATCTTTGGGAGCAATCCAGTGAGGAGAGCGAGCGGGCAGCGGCTCTGTGCGGTGGTGGCAGTGGTTGGCTGCCCTCTGGTGTTCCTGCGATGGTGACAGCACGTTTTGGAAACCTGTTTTGGGGATTTGATGTGGGTTGGGGATTCTTCAGTCCTAAATGCCTTTCATTTCCTTTCTGTTCCAGTCCCTAGAGGAGGTGTGTGACCTGCTGCACGCGGCGCCGTTCCAAAATATCCTGCCCAGAGTTCACGTCAAAGGTAACTGGAGAAGTGAAAACACCTTCCTGGGGTTAGGCTTTCCACTTCTCTTGCTGTGCTCTCAGTGACTGTCCCCCAGCCATCCTTTATGACACCACTGTTAATTATGACACAGAGGCAAGAGATTCAGGCATGTTTGCCTGGCTGAGAAACGTGTGCTTCATGGTGAGGCTCTGTGCAAATTAGAAGAGGAAGAGAAGGAATACTGTGACCAGTGAGATGGATACCCAGGGTGCTATTGCCCCTCTACATGAAACTGGCCAGAGGCATTTCCAGAAGGGCTGTTTAGCTGATATGATTGTCAATTCAGTCAAGGTATATAGGCATATATACCTATAAATATAGGTATATATTGATCAAACAGGGCATATAGGCAGTCTGTCAGCATAGTAAGTAAATACAAGTGGTCCCTGGTCCCAGTAGTCCTTTCACATGCCTTTTTACTAAACTGGGCATGCAGTGGTGAATGTTTGCAGGATTACTTCCTCTGGTATTGGATTTCCTCATCCTTCAGCATCAGAAAGGGAGTTATATTTCCCCTCATGCTTCTCTTCTTTCTGTGTTACTTCTCTGTCTCTTTTCCTCCCCATTTCTTGCTTCCACAGTAACTGATATTTTTCAGCTCAGAGAAAAATCTCATCAGTTAAAGATCTTTGCAAATATTTCCAGAATCACCATAGGTACTTGAGTCTCTGCATAAAACTACCCAGACCATTGTAAACAGTATTTTCCAATTTGCCAGAGAAATTTCCTACTTGCCAGTGATGAGGGTATGCCAACTGCTTTTTTAAGTCTTGCTATACGTAAGATTCCACCCTGATTATACCACACCTTCTGAAGTCAAGCATTTTATGTATGATAAGGATGATTTACTTGGCTTAGTACAAGTGGGAGTCAAATATATCATTATCAGCAGCATAATAGAGCCCTAGATTCTTTCTCAAATTTAATTACTGAAATGCATTCTATTACAAGTCCTTTTGTTTGCACATGCAATGCAATATTTAAAAATAAATATTTTTCTAAAATTGCATTGAAGACCAATCAGATATTTAGAACTGAAAGTACCTATACAAATAACTTCTACTTTTCTTCTGCACTGGATAAAGATTGTGTGAAAATAAGAATTTTCTTTGTTAATTACAATTTATTAGTCCCCTTTTTTTTTTTTCTCTTTTCGTTTCAGAGGGTGAAAGACTCGATGCTAAAATGAAGAGACTAGAATCAAAATATGCACCACTGCATTTGGTTCCACTCATTGAAAGACTAGGCACACCCCAGGTAATCTCTCATTTCTGTCAGAGGCAGCTGAAGAAGTTTCTGAGCACTAGAAAGCCTGTCCTTCCACACACACTGACAGCTGTGTCAGAACTTCAACCTCCACATTCAGCTTGTTCACACAACAGGATTTTTTTTTTTTTTTCTTTTTCTATATCCGTGGAGCTGGTACAGCTGTTAAAGCTCAGAAGTTTAAAACATTTGAGGCTGGGGTGGAATTGACATGTTTTGGAGAAAATGCTAATTTGCATCTATGTTGCCATGTGATACCCTGTCAGTATAAGGGTCATCCTGGGAGGTGCCAATGCAAATTCCACCAGAAGCAACCACTTTTCTTGTGCACACGTGTATAATTTAAAACCAATTTTTCTGCTCTCAACTCTTGGAAAGTGCACTGAGCTGAACTGACCTTCTCCTGGAAACGGAATGACTGAAGAGAAAATTCTTGAACTGTTTTTGCAGCTCCAGCAGTTTTCTCTCAGTGTGAGGGGTACATTAATTCCCTTCTAAGTGTAGCAGCTTACAGGTGATGGAGATATGAACAGTAGAAACTAAGAGCAGAGGGCTCTGGAGCTTTTATGATGCTGTGTGCTGCAGCTTGGTAAGTGCTGCTGCACTGTAGCAATGTGGTGCCACGAGCTGGGACAAGCCCTGACCAGGGTTGCCATTTGTGGGTTTTGTCTAACCCTCTTTGTGCTGTCTTTGGAGCTTTCCCATCTCTAACTGCAGCAGCCAAGAGAGACAGGCAGGAGCTGCTGCCTATACTAGCAGCAGAGCACTGAACTGTGGTTCTGCTTTCTGCCTCCACTCAGGCAATGACTTCTTTAAACTTCCCGGGGACTAGTCCAGGATTAGCATTACTGTAGTCTGTGTTACTACAGCAGTGGCCCGGCTGCTGGAAGAGGCTTTTACAGTTTTCTCTGAATGTTTATTCCACTGAACTGAATCCCAGGTTGGTGGCCTCTGACCTCACTTCAAGTCAGGAGGAGTGTCTCCTAGAATAAACCAAGTAAAACTGTAAAAACATGGTGCTGAGGGGCTTTATTATTTTACATAAAGTCTCGGTGTCGAGTGGCTTTTACCGGGGCTGTGTTCTCCCCTTCTCTCCCACCTTAGCAAATAGCCATCGCGAGGGAAGGGGACTTGCTGACCAAAGAACGCCTCTGCTGCGGCCTCTCCATGTTTGAGGTTATCCTGACGAGGATCCGCTCCTTCCTGGACGATCCCATCTGGCGCGGGCCCCTGCCCAGCAACGGGGTGATGCACGTGGACGAGTGCGTGGAATTCCATCGCCTCTGGAGCGCCATGCAGTTCGTCTACTGCATCCCCGTGGGAACGCACGAGTTCACTGTGGAGTACGTACTGCCGGCTGCCGGCCCTACCCCTGCGGGCAGCAGCGCGTTGCCTCTCCTCCCTGGAACTGGCAGGGGGGCCCAGAAAGGAGGGGTTTGTTCTCCCGTCTCCAAGAGCGTAGGGGGAAAACAAGGGAAAGTGCTGCTGCAGTCACTGGGAGGGGCTCACAATCCATGAACACAGATGTTATTGTATCTTTAACAAAAGTAACCCTCAGCTTTTTCAAGTATTGCCACTGTGTAATGAATGATCCCATGACAAACAGGCCCTGGCACACGTCTTTGAATAGTAGTCAGACCCCTGCGGGCACTGAAGTTGAATAAAAAAGCTGAACATTTGTGCATTTATTTCTAAAAAGTATTTTCTTCTCTGAATTAAGAGCAAGAATAAGCACTTGGAAGTTAACATGAGTTAACCAGGGAGTAGTTAGTTCTTGGGTTTGTTAATCTTGGTAATATCCTTATTTTGCAAAACTTCTAATCTGTAATGTGCTTAGTCTGGATATTACAAGCAACTTCTTCACTTGAAAGGGTTATCAAACACTGGAACAGGCTGCCCAAGGAAGTCACTGAATCACCATCCCTGGAGATGTTTAAAAGATGTTAATGTGCTGCTTAGGAATATGGTCTAGCACCAGACTCAGTGGAGCTAGATAATTGTTGGACTTGATGATCATGGAATCACAGAATAGTTTGAGTTGGAAGGGACCTTAAAGATCATCTAGTTACAATCTCCCTGCATGGGCAGGGACACCTCCCACTAGACCAGGTTGCTCAAAGCCCCATCTAATCTCTGTCCAGTTATCTTAAAGGTCTTTTCCAACAACAACAATCCTATGATTTTGTGCTTTTCATTGAGCAAGTATGGAGGCAACAGCATAGGACAGTTCTTCCTTTCATGCCTGCAGCACAAAAGAGCAGAGCAGTGTGGAACTCCCACCTGGTTTTCTTTGAAAATGTTGTTTCCTTCACAAATGAAATGTAAAGCTGCTGGACTCTGTTTTTATGTTGTGTAAAATGGGAGCAGGGGGGCCTTTTTCCTGTCGCTGGGCTCTACTGAAGAGTCTGGCTCCATCCTCTTTCTACCCACCCTTTAGATATTCATAGACATTGATCTCTCTTAGTCTTCTCCTCTTCAGGCTAAAGTTTCAGCTCGCTCAACCTTTCCTTGTAGGAGACACTCCAATCCCCCCATCATATTCATAAACCTTATTTACTAGAGATTTTGCTGTATTTTCTGGATTAACACCTGACTATACTAGAGTGGTATAGATGTTTTTCTGTGTAATAGCTGATTACTGGGCAAGATGTCGGTGCAACGTGCTTCATGCAGTGTGTTTCCTGTCTCAGGCAGTGCTTTGGAGACGGCCTGCACTGGGCGGGCTGTATGATCATCGTGCTTTTGGGACAACAGCGGCGCTTTGATGTGTTGGATTTCTGCTACCACCTCTTGAAAGTCCAGAAGCATGATGGCAAAGATGAGGTTATAAAGAACGTGGTGAGTTGAAAACATCTGTACCAGTTGCTTTTTTAGAAGGAAATGTTAAAAATGAGGGCACACACCAGGGTATTTAGGAATGAAAGATAAAGGCATTAGTACTGGAATGTAAAGGCTGGTCAGTGTGAATTCTGATATCCTGAAGAAGTGGGATTTTCTTAATGCTTCTCACCTCGTCTATGTGCATTCAGGTTATGACAAGGCTGCTGTAAATTGCCCTTTTTTTGTACAAAAAGCAGGCCTGTCAAAACCTAAAATGCACCTTGGATTTGTGCTGGATTAGCAGTGTAAGGGAGACATTCATAGCATTCCTGGGAGAGGTGACATAGCAGCATGTGTTGCTTTTTTTGTCTAAAACTTTTTATCTCCAAAGCTAACTCCTGTGTTTCTTTCTGTGTTTTTGCTTTGGTTTGTTTTTATATTTGAAGCCTTTGAAGAAAATGGTTGAGAGAATTCGCAAATTCCAGATTCTGAATGATGAAATAATTGCTATTTTGGACAAGTATTTGAAGTCCGGCGATGGAGAGAGCACACCCGTGGAACACGTGCGCTGCTTCCAGCCACCTATCCATCAGTCCCTTGCCAGCAACTAGACTTCCCACCTAATGATACTTTTTGTACCTGTTTAGGCTAAAAAGTGTGAGAAAAAACCAACAAACAAAACCAACAGTTTTAAGGAATACTTAATCTTCATTTTTCAGCATGCCTGTGCCATCTGAGTGCACTGTCCTCTTCAGTCTCCAAGCAGAGTAACTGTATACAATCTAGACTTATTTTTCTAGACTTAAATTTTATACACTTTGATTAAAAACCTGCAACTGTAAAAGATTTTTTAAATCTCTTTGCATTCCTGTACCGAAGTGGCCATTTTGGAGTGGACTGGCATAATTCTGCCCCGAAGCTAACGAAACAGTAGCTCTGGAGGATAAGAAACTGGGGTGTGTAGGAAAAAAAATTTAGAAATCAATTCCTAACTGTTTGTATTAGAGCATTAACTGCTTAATTAGCCTTTATTAAAAAAAAAAACAAACAAAACACCACAAAAAACCACACACACAAAACTTAACAACCAACAAACTCTGCTGGTGCTTTGTGAATAATTTTTCTAGTCAGTTGGTTATTTTTCCTCTTTGCAAAACTAATCTCCACAATCTGAGTAATTATGAAAATGAAGGCTAATTAAGGTGATTGTTTCAAAGTTATTTAACATGGAGGTGACTGATCTTTCTAAAATGCAGTAGCTTCATGGATTAGAACGGAGGCTGTTTGCTTTTTCTTAATGAGAGCTTCTAACAATTTACATTTTAGTTGGTGATACGCACCAAAATACATGTTTACAAGTGATAAGGAATTCTTGTTTATAAGAATCCTGAATACAGTGATCAGGTGTATTCTATCCCAGTACGTAAGCTCTAATGATGTTAATCATGATTTACTTATAGAAAGTATTTGTTTAATTACACTTACTGTATTATGCAAACACTGCATGAGTAAAATTGTTTGTAAAACTTTGCAACTGGAAACTTTGCATTTTAAAGCAGCCTGTTCAGCCACAAGTAGTTAACTCCTGCTTGCTTACTACAGGATCCCAAGAGAGCTTTTTGGCTGGCAGAGGATCAGCCCAGAACAAATGTGAGTTGAGATTGCTGGAACAGACACAGATGGATAATTATACATTTTATCTGGAATATGGATTTCTGGAGACGTTATTTAGTTAACGTTTCTAACCCATAGTGTAAAACCAAGAACCACATCCTTTTGAGATCCTATTTTTTCACCCTTCTCTCTTACTAGTTCCATGCTGGGTTAGAGCACATCTTTTCTCCTGCTCAGCTCTTTCCAGAAGTCTCACAGCAATGGAATCAAGTGCAGCAACAGAGAAAAATCTGTGTCTGACAGAGGAGGCATGCAGGAGATGAGGGGGTGGAAAAGAAACTGAAATTTCTCTTCAAAAGAGTGGGTAGAGATTTGCCAGGTGATCGATAAGCAAATTTTCACTCCCACAGCAAGTTTTTTCCAGGATGTCTGTGATTGAGCTGCCATGCTTGTGCTTTGTCACACCAGCTTACTGCAGTATTTCTTTACAAGGTGCTTAACGCAGTTTTCTCTAAGAAGCCTTTGTTTTTAGTTCTTCACAGCACTGCGTCAATAAGACCCCTAGCCAGCCAAACATTTATCTGTGCTTAAGCTTCCATTAAGGAAATTAACAAATTTTTAAACTTGTTGAGATAAATGACTGGTTTAGGGATAGGTCTCACACACTTGGGGCTCTAGCTTAGCACTGTAGTGCCCAAATGGTTTACATAATAAACACTATTTTAAAGAAATATTTTAAAATAATTAGCCTTGATGTGAGTAAATTGTAATTCTTACCAGTTAACTGTTAGCAGTAACAAAAATGTCTCTAACATCTTAAAACTACAAGCATGTTAATTTTTTTTTCTGCTTAGTCACCATAGGTTTGAGAGAAATCAGGCATTAGTCCTACAAGATATCTGCTTCACATTTTTAAAGGTAGCTTAATTTTTTTTTTTTTTTTTTAGCATCATTTTAGATTTTTAAATGAGTTAAAAATCTCTTCACCTGGTCTAACTGCTTCTGCTACCTAAAAAGAACTGTCAAGCAAAGTGCACAAAAGATATTTTCTCTCTCATCCGAAGTGGTGGGTCTGGAGGCCAAGGTGCCTATTACAACACAAAGTAACAGATCACACTCTATGAAACTGGAACCTGCTCTCCAGCTAGGCTGGTGTTTCCTTACTGGAGGTGGCAACCTTGTGTGCAATGACTCCTTAGCAGTTGGACTCCTTCCCTGGTGCTCTTGGTTATGCTCTTTGTTGCAGTAAGCATTTAGAGGGCTGCGTTTCGTGACCAAGTGCTGCTGATGAGATGTCCCTTAAAATTAGGCAGAAGTTCAAATCTCATTCTTCAACCAGAATTCAAAGAGTCTTTTTCTTACTTGACACTTTGGTGAATCTGCATATACAACATGTACCAAAGGAAGGCAGTAGAGTTACTTTCACAGGTGGGAACTGTTTTTTGTCCTAGTAGTAATCTTAAATTTTACTCTTAAAGAGTAAACACTAAACCTGACAATTTACAGCCAAAACTAGTTGTAAGTAGTTGTCTCAAATAATTTCTCAACTTGACATCTATGGTAGAAATGCTCTTACAAAAAATAAAGCACTAATTTTTATTTTTTGCTTTTGTGGATTTAAATTACCACCTCCCTGTCTTGCCCCCTTTTTTTTAAGCAATGACATTATGTTCCAATTATTGGCCATTTTTTAAAAGCTTAGTGTCACAGGGAGTAACTGTGTTGCTGGAACAAAACTGCAATCCTGGGAGTTCAAATGGTAACATCAAAAACAGAGGAGCTCTGCAGAGCTGGGGCAACATGGTACAGGAAAGACAGACCCTGACCTCTTTCCCAAAAGAGATAGTAGCTTTTTTTGGCTATTATTAAAGACTCATATCCTTCCTCCTCCATAATATGGCAAGTTTTAGTTAAGCAATCTTTTCAAAAGATTAGTCTTGCTTGGATGTAGCTTTCCCTTTGCTCTTCTACAAAACAGGACAAGAGTACTTACTGCAGCTCCTGTTCACAGTGTTCAGTCAGGGTACAAGTACAAAGGATCCAGGTTCACTGCAATATTTTTTACCACCAATGCAGAAATAAAGCGATTTATTTTTGATAAAATTGTCATTAGTGCAATACATCTTAAAACAGAAGAATTAAAGTATTTACACATAACTTAAGCGACAAAACCAACTGTGGTCTGAGGTCATTTTAGTATTTTTTAAAGTAAAAATAAGGCAAATAAAACCCCCTTCAGTGTTCTTTATCCAACCAAACTGAACTTAAAAAATTAACGATTGTCTACACATACTGTTAAAAAGTATGATTCCCCGACAAGCTCAGACATTTCACAGCAGAAATTTTTTTTTTTCCAGAGTTATAGAATTGTTCTTAGGTCAGAAGTAAGTATTTTCAGAAGGCTGACAGACTTCCATTTCTCCTGCCTGAGAGACTCTCAGTGGATTGCATTTCACCTAGACAGGCAGAACTTTCTTCATCATGATCAAAGCAGTCGTAGGTGCTCAGCAAAGTACCATTTGCTGCTCTATCATCTTTCCGCAAAGAGACAGGCAGATTTGCTAGGGTGAAATTAACATCTTTGAAGGCATGCAATAAAAAGATCCCCACAATAATAGTCAGGAAGCCACTGAGGGTGCCAATAATGTCATCAGCCGCCATGTGCTGCCATTCCTTGAAAAGGATGGCAGAACAAGTTAAAACAGATGTTGTAAAGATTACATAATATATCGGAGTCACTATCGAAGTGTTGAATATATCCAGGGCCCTGTTTAAATAGTTGATCTGGGTGCTCACACAGACAGTAAGACATAGCAGCAGAATCCAAAACAAAGGATGTTGCAGCACTGCTTTTCCGGCAAGAAGTTCCTTTATAGCGATGCCCAAACCTTTTACACAGGAAACAGATAATGCTCCAATCACGGAACAAATTGTTATGTACACGAGAATGTTGCTCTGTCCGTGGCGAGGTCCCACCACAACGATTAGAATTAAAGACACAATGACAACAAGAGTTGCGAAGACCAGAAAACCTGTGGTTAGGAGGGGGGGAAAGAAAAATCTTGTTATTTATGTACTCTAGCAAAAGCATCTTAAGAGGTACCATGAAAACACTAATGTGACCAGCTCAACTTATAGAAAAGAGCTCAGGATATTTCTCATTACTTCTCCAACATCAAGTTTAAAAATATTTTAGAGTGAGCTAGCTAAAACAAAGAATGAACCTGTAAAGTGCTGTATCACCTCAAGCAGTCAATCAGCAAGATGCCTACAGGATTAGACTGCTATATTGCTTTGCACACAGACTCACTGAGGTGTAGATGCCACTGGAGTGCATCTGAATGCTGTTTAAGGAGGTATGTTTTGGCAGGCTGCTACATTCACCAACAGATGATACACAATACTCAGGTCCTTCCTTTAGATGAGCTTTTTAATCTCTGTGCTTGGCTCTTTCCTCACATCGAAAATGAGATCTGACTTTGCACACACAGTATTTTGCAGATGTGTATTTGTTAATGCCTCATCTTCCATGTAAACACGGGAGCCAGTATCCACTTACCACAGCAGCTACTTTTCCCATTTTTAAGGCTAGCTCAGAGTAAGGCTTAGAGAATGACAGCTTAAATCAAAATTTGCAGAAGTTGTGATTACCCAACTGAGCTGCTGCATTTGTTTAAATTGTCATCTCATCGGTTCCTATCAAGACACTTTGTCCAAGGCCAGCCAAGTTCACTGGCATCATGCAAACCTTCCTATGGAATTAGATCACAGAATTCACATCTCCACTTCATCTTGACAAGATGAAACAGACACAGACTATCTTCCTGGAACATGAAAGCAGCAATAATGAAACTATGATAAAGAATGATGAGCTGCATGCATTATCAAGACAGCATTCTTCTTACCTGGATCACCTAGTTTGTGGGACATTTCATTTAAAGTTTCTACTTCCTCCTCTTGTGGAGCGTGAATCACCATCACAGTTGATCCCAGTATACTTAGCAAACACCCTATTTTTCCATGTAGATTCAGTTTTTCATTTAAAAAGAAAGATGACAGAATGGCACTAAAAAAAACAACAAACCACCAAGCTTCAGCAAACATGTCATTAGTAACATCTCATTCACTTGCTCATCAGCTTATGGTTGCTTTGACTGTACAGTACAGGTGACTTGCAATGTGCAACTTAACAACACCAAGATACTTTCCTCAGACAGAGCAGCCTGCTCATATTTGGCACCCAGAACCCCTATTGAATGCTGCCTCCTAAAAACCTCTGTATCTACCTTACCTTAGGAATGAAAACACTACTCTGTTATAGGTATGCAACATGCTTTTGAAATGCAAAAGATGATAGCTTTTCATAGATTTGAGGTGTAGCTGCATTGCTAGCACCCTTGTATAGCAGTCACTTCATATGTGGAGTTACTCCTGATGTTTATAAGCACCCTATCTATTGTTAAGAACAAACCACATTTACTACAACATATTTAGGTGACATATTTCTATATAAATATTTTACTCTCTGAAATTACGTTGCTTTCTGTTAGTTTCTTACCTTACAAGAACACTGAGAGCTCCTAAAGGAGTCACTAATGTAGCTGGTGCAAAAGCATAGGCAGCAAAGTTAGCTACTTCGCCAGCTCCCACTGCAGAATAATAAAAATAATAAAAATAAATAATAAAAATAATAAACCAAACAAACACAGAGTTAGGCAGTCTTACACAACAAACCTGTGAATCAGGGAAAGTTTTCTTGTAGACACAAACATGCAGTAAGGAAACAAGGGAAAAATCTAATTATGGTGTTCAGCTAACAGTACTAACAGAACACACCCACCCAGCCCCCAGTCTTGTATTTGAAGAACAGGCTGGGGAACTACAACAGGTATTAAAAATAAATAAACCTAATTAGAAGGTGTTCTTTTTTGGTGTCTATGTTGTAGCTCCCCAGCCTGCCAACCTAACTCGTGAACTTCTGCTTGGAGATATCCACAATAGCAGAATACAGGGCAATACCTGCATGAAGTCATGGTTACCTGAACACAGGCAGTAAGCTGAGAGGTTCAGCAATGAAAACAAAGTTCAGAACATAGACATCATCTGAAAATATGCTTCCCTCAAAAGAACCCTGTACCTTTAAACACCTCTCTGCTGAGACAAAAACCAGAATGCATGTGCTAGCAAAAAGATACAGGAAACCAACCTCTGGGTCTGGTCCTGTTGCCCAAAGAGGGAAGTTAAATTACTGAAAGAACCTCTGGTGTGTGAGAAATTACACTAAAATCATTAGAGCTGAACCCATCAAATCACCAGACAGCATTACCATACACTGTAGAATCCACATCTTGCTCCTTTTTTGCGACCACTGCTGCCATCTGTGGCATAGTTATTTACTTAAATATCATAATGCAGATTATACTTTTCATACTTACTTGAAAGAAGTCCAGCCCACCACAGCCACTCCTTGAGATATGCATGACCACCTTGACCTAAAATTGAAAGAATGTTGTCTACTCCACTGACAAACAGTAAGCCACATCACTTTTTGCCTTAACAATAAATAATCTTTGCAGCCCAGGCCTTTAAAAACATGGGCAACCTTTTGATACTTGGGTGTTACAGTTACGGGGGTTGAAATCAAGTATCTTTAATTTCTGATGTGCATATGCCTCTTACAGCCTACTTTGAAAACAATTAGATTTTATTTATTTCTTTTGTATTAGAAATGACACTGATGACCATATCTGCATTAGTCTGAAAAATAGTTCTTTCAAGTCACTGTAGTGACATAAAAGCCACATTATCTGTCTTTTCCAAGAATGCTATTTCGTGGAAATTGTGCACGGCCTACGTGGTTGATAACATGGTACATATGGTGTGAAATGTAGTCACACTTTCCCATTGCAAACCAGGGAGCATGAATGATGTACCTCAAGATCAACCACCTTTTAGAAGCAGAGATAACTGGTACTGCATTAAAATATTCAGATTCAACCTTCTGAATCATCTGAGGATGCTGCAACCTTTCTATCTAAATCTATCCTCTTTCAGCTTAAAACCATTGTCCCTTGTCCTGTCACTACAGGCCCCAGTAAAAAAAAAAAAAAAAATCCATCTTTATTTTAAGCCCACTCCATGTATTGAAAGGCCACAATAAGTTCTCCCCCCAGCGCCTCTGCTGAACAACCACAACTCTCTCAGCCTTTCCTCATAAAACAGTAGCATGTCTTTCCATGGCTCTCTTCCAGACTTAATCCAACAGTTCCATGTCCTTCTTGTCTTGGGGGCCCCAGAGCTGGACACAGTACTTTAGGTGGACTATCATGAGAGCAGAGGGGAGAATCACCTCCCCTTGATCTGCTGGCCATGCTTCTTTTGATGCAGCCCAGGACAGAGTTGGCTTTCTGGGATGCAAGGGCACATTCCTGCCTTATGTTGACCAACACAAGTCATCCTCAGGAACACTCTCAATTAATTCCTTGATCCTTCAGCCTGTACTGATTCCAGGGACTGCCACAACTCACTCGCAGGACCTTGCACTTGGACTTACTGAACTTCATGTGGCTTGCATATGCCTGTTCCTCAAGCCTGTCGAGGTCTCTCTGGATGACCTACCTTCCTTCTAGTGCATCAACCACCCCACTCAGCTTGGAGTCCTTCACAAATTCACTGTGGGTGCACATAATCCCACTGTCCATATCACTAATGAAGATATTAAATAGCACTACTTCCAGTAAGAACCACTGAAGGACACTCCTCATTACACAGTTATTAGATGAGATTTTTAGTGTTCTAAAATAACCTCCTGACACTCAAACAGTTAACATTCTCCTAAATTCACTCACTCAGGAGGCACAGATGTTAAGAGTGCTGCTTTCCAGTTGAATTTGCAAGCAGAATTAACTCACATGCAAAGAAATCTTTCAGAAAGCGTCCCTGGAGAGTGTTACATGCAAATTAAATAGCATGTATTGTACACAGAGTTAGATATACCAGAGAAAAAACACATCAGATACGTGTTTTAGATTTCATGTATCTGTAATGAACCAAAAAAGTCAAAACAAGATCTTAAGCTTAGTAATCTTCTGTTAAACAGAAAAATTTAAACATCAGCAAATTTCTTCAACATGTATTTACCTGCTCTCATGGAGCCTTTCCTAGCTAACCGCAGAAGGCCTTTCTTTTTCAGGATGAAACTTCCTCCAATGAAAACGCTGGAACTCATAGCCAACACCAGACCAATACAGAAGTCATATTTTCCACGAGTTTGGCTCATCTCGTAAACTGCTAAAGACCGTCACATTGATCAATGAACAGCAGAACTTCTGTTACTAAAGATAATGCAACGCCAAAACCTGAGCAAAAGAAACACATCAGAATTAAACTGGTAAAAATATACATGGATACATACTGTGTAAGAAAATCCTCAACAGCTCATGTGACTGGTTTCCTGTCAATGATCTCTGCTATGAGTGCTTAAGGAAAAAAAAAAAAAAAAAAAAAAAAAAGGCAATCTCTGGAGCATGTGTAAGTTTGAGTTGAGTGACTAACAGTTCTGAATGCACATAAGAAAGAGTTTCTGACCTGGCATATAAAAACTGAAAATCAAACAAAAAGAAGTTCTTTGAGAAACATTAAGGAAAACTTAGAGATGTGTGATTTATTGTTCTTTTCATTAAGCACACAGATCTAACTTGGACACACCACATAACTGACAAACTGATCAAACAATTACTTACCTTGAAATCAGTTTGTAAGAGAGTTTGAAAACAGCCACAGCATTTCTTCCACACAAACTCCCTAGAAAAATAAGAGACTAGAATGGGTATTCAGTCATATATAGTAGTTTCCTAAACACAAATAAGTTTGAGATGTATGCACAGGCACTTACTCTCTTAACAAACAGGGAAACTGGAAAAAACATAAGGCATCTATTTTTTGATCCATTTTACAAATAGTTTCCCACACCTGTACAAAGGCTCTTTTCAGCTTAGTTACAGTAACAGTTATGAGCTTACAGTTGAAAGGCTTTCACCGAGCCTGATAAGACTCCAAATTTAGTTAGGCAAGGCCTTCAACAGCAGCTTAGTAGAATATACTAATTTTCATACTAGAAATCAAGATTTCACATGCTTGATCTCCAGCTTAACAAGAAATGATTTTTCAGTTTATCTCCTGTTATATGCTGCAATGAAGATAACCTAGATACCTCAAAACCTTGTGTGTTAGATGGAATCTCTAACCTCTTTGAGGTTTAAGGTATCTCTGTAAATAAATTTTAAACTGGAAAAAAAAAAGCTCAAGGTACTCTTTATAGTAAAAAGGACAATGAAAACTATTCCTAGGCTTTGATTTCAAGACAACTGATAATTACGGCAGTATAAGGAAATATTCTAAAGGAAAACAACACCTATAGATAAAAAAATGTTTACTGGGAATACTGGTCACAGATGTGCCAAGACTAGAATTTGGTTCTTAAACATTAACAAGCTTTTAGTAAATGTTTCCATTTCAGTGCTTATTATAAACTAAATTAAATGGCTTTAATGTTGAGATACAGTAGCATATTCCCCACACAGAAGTTCAATGCTGGTGTCAGGGTACTGCAGTATCAAGCAGTCTCTTTCATGCCCAGGCAGGGATTGATGCACTGGGAGTTCAGGACTAGATAAAACCATATTCTCATCTCCACACCAGGTCACAGTTCTGATTCTGGCACTTGTTCCTTCAAAATCCTGTTTTCTTCCAGTGCTACCTTTTCCTGTACTTTCTTCCTTCCTACTTTGATTAATTTGCTACAACCCTAGGAAAAACCTAGGGGAGCACTTCAGGTAGGTTAACGTTAAAACTGAACACAGATCCTCTGACTGGCATTCAGACCTGTGAAAAAGTATAGGAAAATATTCCCATTTTAAAAGCATTTAAATTGGCACTATTCAAAATGCCGCAAAATCCACAGTTCAAAATTCCCGAAGTCTCTTCCCTCAATTCTTGCATAATAATTTTTAGCATCTTATTTTGTAGGAAAAATAAGTAAATGAACTCCAAGATTCTGCTTTCATTTTCAAGCAAATTTAGAAAATAAATTTAAGTAGGTTCTTGCATGAGAGAAAGTCACCTATCAAACAAAACCAAAAGAGACAACTCATCAGTGCAGGGGACAGACCAGAACAAGATCTAACCAACTCTATCTAATATTTCCCTGGTTTTGAACTCAAAGCAAGACTGAAGAATAAAGACATTTTTTTAACGCAAGGAAAAGACACCAAGAAACTTGTCACTGCTCTCTCCACCATTTTTTCTAGAAGTCATACACCACACTATTCAGGCAGTGATGATAAGAATGTTCTTCTAGCTCTAGCTGGTTTAAAATGTGATACTGATGTGATGTGATACATCATCTGTGCAAGGGGCCTCTGCTGAGCTTTCTACACTACCAGCATTTTCAGTAGTTGCTACTCTAGGTGTATTACTAATGGGAATGTCTTTACAACTGTAACTGTTTACTAAAACAGAAGTCACCATACTAACAAAACCTTTTTTCCCCCCACTCCAGGGCTAGAGTAACTTCATCTATACAAAAACACTTCTGACAAAGAGGTAAAAAGAATCAGTCAGTCACATCCTGACATTTTTCACCCACTGCATTTCCGAGACAAGGGAGAAGCACAGGCCATTTATGCCAACCCTTTGCCATGTACAGCACCATTTCACAGCTGCTCCCCTTTACACAGCATTCAGCCAAGCCTCTCCCATGAAATAAGTAGAAAGGAAACTTGCCAAAACCAGCAGTCACCCTTTGATGCTGTTAGTTAGGAGCACTGGTTATCTGATAACCTTTATCTAGATCTTCACTTTGACTATGCAAGCCTGTTACCCTTGTCCACTCTTGCTACTTGTACACTTGCTACTCTGCAAGTCAGCTGCTTGGCCTTTCCTGCCCTGCCACCCTCTGGAGCCTTTTCCCACAAGTCCACTTTTTTTCTTTCTTAAAAAGTGCAACTCTCAAAACTAAATATTTTACCCAAGTTATTATTACTTTTGCAATACAGTAGACCATACTTCTCCCTTTCATACAACCCAAAACAGGTTCTTTTCTTAGTCCCCCCTGAGCCATCATCTACAGTTGACTCATCTTCAACTTCCCTGTTAGTATAACCTCTAAAGTCTTTTCTACAGAATGACTGTTCTCTAAAGATCACACGTTCAGCAAGCTATTCCTGTCTGCGTGTAAAAACTTTCACTTACTCCTATAAAAAGGATGCATTTTATTCAGAAATGTTTCCTGAAACTATTAACCTGAGATTACATGCTAGCAATCTTTCCTTGCTCAGTACCATTATTTCTTTTTGTTCTTTCAGCCAGGTCACTAATACTAAGCAGCAAAAGATTCAGACATGATTCACATGTAAGAATTTTTAAACAAAGGTCTGGTTAGACAATAGGTTAGTAATAGTTACTCCAGGTACAGCCACTGAGCATCTCTGGAACTGTCCTGTGGCATTTTATTTTCAATTATGCTTACCTACAAGAGCTTCATGAGAAGTTTTATGCTTAAGAGCTGAATCAACAAGCTGCTGCTAATAAATACATATTGACTCTTCCTTTACACAAAACCCAGAAACACTCCCTAACAACAAAAATGAAAATGTTCAGGGATGAGCCTTTCAAAGGCTTACCATACATAATTTATCATACAAATTTTATCATACAAATTACTGTACAATTTTTTTCCAAAATCCAGAGGTATTAATTTCTTAATTCACTCCTAATTTCAATGTTATGTTTCTAAAATATAAGTTAATAACACCATTAATTGGCATTTTAAGAGTTCATCCTAACTTGAAAAGATAAATGCATTTTTATTTTTAATTTTTATTTTCGTGCATCACAAAAGACTGCACACTGTCACATCTGTGCTTTAGAAAGGGACAGAATTTTTGTTTTAAAAAACATTTGAATAACATACATTAATAATTCTAAAGTTGCCTACTTTTAAAGTTTTAGTTAAACTGAGAAGAAACTTATCCTTCATAGCAGATTTCTATTAATAAAAAAAAATAAATGCAACAAGCATTCTACTTTAGGAAACTGGGAGAAAGCAAGAGAAATGCCACACTGAAAGTTTTTTTACATCTTATTATTTGCTTTTTGTAGTTATTCTCTTCTGTAAAAAAAAACCACCTTAAGTTAAAGCAGTTTCACATACAACTAAAAACTATCTTCACTAAAACAGAGTGTTACTCATTAACTGAGTGTAAACTAAAGATGATGTTTTGTAGCTGATACTGTACTGACCATTTCCTGGAAGGTCAGCAAAATAGACTGAAGATAAGAGTAGAGGACATATCTTACTTCACCTTTGCTGTACATGGTACACTAGCTCCACTCTCAGTAGGATGAGTCACCAGCACAGGTTCACTGAAGTTCTACATTAAGCATTTAAGGTAATTTCAACTTAAAGATAAGCCAATAAATTAGCCAAACCTAGACATTAGTCACAGTTATTCCTTTGTCCTAACTGATCATGTGTTATAACCCACTTTTTGTTTGCTGTGATTTCATCCTGAAAATTAATAGCTTCAACAAAAGCAGAACTGGCATGACACTGAATTCTAAACACGACACTGATGAAAGCTTACGCAATAATTTCCTGACAATGTACCTGTTACCTTTCAGTGGAAAAGGTACACCAAGAGGCACACCAAAAGCATTCACCAGGAGCCATGATGACTTACCTTTATTACGTTTTAATTTAAAATGTTACATATATTGCTGGAAAATGGAAAAAGTTAAACGGTTGAAAAAAAAGAATGGAAAAAACCACCAGGTACTAAGGGGTAAGATCCTGCCTATGTCTTCACAGTATGAGAATGAAAATAAATCAGCACTCTGGAATAAAAGGCAAAACTAGATTTGGTTTTTTTCCACCTCAAACTAGAGCACCGTCAGGGCTCTGAAGCTGATCTGGAACCAAGCTGAACAACCCTGGACTTCAGCTGAACTCAATCCTGAGCCAAACAGAAGACAAACTGGTTTCCCTCCCTGATAAACAACACGCACGCTCCATTAAGAAGCACAGCAGCTCTGGCAGAACTAGAACACTCTCACTTGCTAGTGCTGTCCAGTTCTAGAACCTGACAAACACCCAGAGTTCTCTTTTCTAATCTTGTCTTTCTAAACCCAACCCACAGCAAGTTTGCCACTACGGAAAAAACCACACGGCGAAGCCCTCCTTGGGCTTGAGCAGCCAAGTCCAACGCTCGGAGCCTGACAGCCACGCACCCATCACCACCACCGCGTCCGGAGGCAGCAACGGCTCAGCCCGACCTGCAACAGGACGGTAGCCACAGCCAGAAGAGCCGGGCCCAGGCCAGCGAGGACGGTCCGGAGAGCGGAGGCGCGGGCAGAGAGCCCTTCCCAGCGGAGAGGCCCCCTCGCTGCGGCTGGGCGGGCTCTTCTGGCTGTGGCTACCGNAGGGGTAAGGGAGGGAGGGGGGGGGGAGGGGGAGCGGAACGGGCAGAGAGCGGCAGCGGGGCAACAGCGCCGGTGTCCCGGGCCCAGCCGCTCCCTCTCCGCAAATTCCAGCAACGCCCACCGGCTGTGGCGGGGCGCGCACCGGCACAGAAGGAGGCAGTGGCGGGGCCCCTTCCCCCCTCGCCTCCGGGCCGCGGGGGTCACATGCGCCGCGCTAGACCCTCCCTTTCCCTCCTCCGGGGGCTCGGGGGCGGTGCCCGCTGCCGCCGTTAACGGCCGGTAACCGCCGGTAACCGCCTCTCTGCGACGCCCCCCAGCGGCCCCGTCGGTTACAGGTGAGCGGCCAGACAGAGCCGGGCAGCGGGCGGTACCGGGGCGGGGAGAGACTCGTCGTGGAACCGGTTCGGCTTGACCCAGCGTCAGCTTCGGCCTGTAAAATACTCTGTGGGGGGTGGCGGGGAGCGCTGTGACAGCGACGCTGTGCCCCTGCAGCCCGCACCTCCTTCGTTCCCGCCTCTTGCTTCAGGCACTCCTGCCAAAACTCGCCTTTCCTAGTTCTTACATTTTTACAGAAAAGAAGGACTCAAACTGACAAACCATATGCACGAAGGGAAGGAGACATTTTATGTAGCTGGGGAAATTGCATGGTTCATTAATCCCAGGTCACACACTCTTGCATACTTTACCAACAAAAAAGCTTTAATATCACGTGAAGTATACGGATAGACAAAGCTTTCTTCACAGATTATAGTGAAGACTTTGAAATGGTCGTAACAAGCTTCAGACTCCTTGGGTTTCTTCAAAACCATTAAAAGAGGCTTTACAAAGCTGCCTTGAAACACTAGGTCTAAATAACCAACGCTGCCAAAATAGGTGTGATAGCTCCTCAGTGAAGATGCAGCTCTACCTTTTTCAAATGGGATGGGACTGTGCTGTCACATCTCTTAGTGACAATGTTTTTTTCTTGTTTATCCTTCCTCAGCATTTGTGTTGAAATTACCACAGTCTGCACAACCAGCTGATTCATTTTTGCTAGACTTGGAAACAAGACAGAAAATGCAGTCTTGGCTTTTCATCACAGTATACCCAAAACAAAGCTATTCTTCATCACATTACCTCTGATGTTCTTCCTCATTAAAAGTAGCCCCTCAGTCCATTACTAAACCAATTTTTTTTAGGTTGTGCAAAGCAAATAGGGAATAAGATGAGCTTAAAATTTATCTAAGACAAAATTCCATTCAGGAATTTAGAACTAGTCTAGTACTCATGACATACACTTTGCACTTGTGAAGTACTTTTTTTTTGTGTGTGTGTATAAAAAATAATATATATAAAACCCACTAAGCAGTATGCAGTTAGTACCTATGTAATTACACAATATAAGCTGATTTTTCTCTGTTATACAAGATACCAAAACCATGGAGTCTCTGAGAAAATTTGACAGCTGGTGAAAATGGACTTGAAAACCCCCAGAACTTCAACACCTAAACCAGTTAAGTATCAACAGGAGTATCTAAGTACCAAAATCTAAGATTCCAATGTTTACAGGAGCCAAATTTTAGAAACACACAGATATGTAATGAGGAATTGAACAGTAACATCTGAAGCCAGTCTATTTGTTTTCTCCTTCCTTTCTACTTCTACTCTCCTCCTTTCAAAACCACCTCCCAACCAACCTAAAGCAATAATGATGGGAATAAACATCTGAAAATACTAACTGAACTCCTTTAAGCCTTACAGACTCTTTGTGGGACTTCAGTCATTGTCTGTTAATCCTTGTGGTTCTTCAACTGCTAATTTGATTTAACATACTGTAATCACACAAAATAAGATTTTTTTTTTAAGTGCTCTCAACTCTGCACAGATCATTAAATCTTAACTTCAAAGCCAGGGATTGTTCTCAGTAACAGAAAATACTCAAAGCATCTCTGAATAATTTTCAGCAGCATGGTATTTCAGACTCATTTGCTGAGTATCTGGAGAGAACCCCAGGTATCAGAGAAAGGGTAACCTGCCTAAACTCATCCTTGTAGGGTGACTCAGCAGCACAAGCCATCTGAGCTCAGTGAATTTCGCAAGAGAGGCCAAGCGAGGGTAGGTGCTTTTGCAAGGCCACGGACAGGGTTCTTCAGGGCTGAGTATCTATCATAAGGTTTAGAAGGACAAAGAGCAGTGGTGCCACACACACAAGCTCAGGAAACATTACCGGGTTAGCTGGTGGTCCAGCTGGTGTTGGATATCAGCTCCTCCTTGGGGGGTAATTTCCGACCACGGACGCGCTGTGAGGTGTTGCAATGAAAGCCACCACTGCCTGGCTGCCTAGAGCTTCTCTCTGGTACGTGGTGCCTGGGCAGAACAGTGTCTGCTGGCAGAGTTTTAAAGCATCCCAACAGGGTCGTGAACCCGAGGAAGTCCATACCTAGTAGAAAATTGATTAGGTAATCAGGCAGCTGTAGCAGAGTCTCTGGTGGCCACATCTCTGCTGCGTTTAAAGAAGACAGCAGAGCAGAACAAAGCCACATCTGCGAGTCTGCTCATACAGCAGTCATGTACAAGGGACTTAAGAGAGCTGAAGCCTTAAGCTCTCAGAATAAACTTCAGAAAAATCATTGGGATTTTTTTTTTTTTTTTGGCACTACCAGATTTTGGTCTTTAACACTTTTCACATATGATCTGTGAGTGATAGACATACAGTCATGATTGGTTACATCCCAGTCTGTCAATAATGGTGTAAATTTGGCTTTATCACAATGCATAGAGGCTTAACTACAGAGATGCACAAGAAGAGAACAGTTGAATTTTCATGCTAAATGTATGTTCTCAAAATCCATACTTGCTCTATTTACTAAGAATCAGAGATGCTGCATGAAAGCTGCTCTAGTTTTCTGGTCTTTGTACATTGCACTAATATCATCAACACCTTTAATAACAACATTGCAAACCATTTCTTGATCATAAATCCCACAATTAAAAAACAAAACCCAAAAAACCAAAAAAAACGTCTGAATTTGCCAGTACCAGATACAAGGAGCTAAGAATTTCTGATGAAGGATTCACAGAATCACATGTTAGGGGTTAGAAGGGACCTTGAAAGATCATCAAGTCCAGCCCTACAGCAGGTCACACAGGAACACATCCAGGTGGGTTTTGAATGTCTCCAGAGAAAGAGACTCCACAACCTCCCTGGGCAGCCTGTGCCAGTGCTCTGTAACTCTCACGGTGAAAAAGTTTTTTCTTACATTTATGTGGAACCCTCTATGGTCCAGCTTGCACCCATTATCCCTCACCCTGTAATTGGACATCACTAATAAGAGCCTGGCTCTATCCTCCTGGCACTCACCCTTTACATATTTATAAACATTAATGAGGTCACCCCTCATTCTCCTCCAAGCTGAAGAGACCCAGCTCTCTCAGCCTTGCCTCATGAGGGAGATGTTCCACTGCCTTCATCATTGTGGCTCTGATTAGATGTGCAGACACTGTGATATTCCAAGTGATTCCTTCTGCAGGAAGCTGTTGTGACAGTAAATTAGATCTTCCACAGACTTCCTTACAGCTGTTGCCACTCGATGCACACCCAACTGTGGAGTCATGTATCTTGGAAGAAAAGGTCCAGCAAGCAGCCTGTGTACAGGAACACAGGAGTAGAGCACATATTAAACCTTAAGATACAGTCTGAAGTGGCTCAGGCCCCAACAAGCATGAGAAGTGTTAGTTTTTCCTGTGATCCAACTACAGTTTTCTACTAGACACCACTATACCTCTAATCCCTTTGTGTGGCAACTGATCTGTATAGATAAAAGAATCTACTACTCTCAATAAAAGCAGGGCTGCTATTTTATTAAAGGGTAATAGAAATAGATTTGGCTTCGGAATTGAGATTAGGCTGTTGAGCAGCTAGATGTATGGGAAACTGATTTTTTTTAGCATGTGATAAAGAGGAGGACTCACGAAACAAGCATTGAGCTAGAAATAAATCATTTATTTCAAAACAATACAGGTTAATAAATAGATTAGTTATCAGAAAACTTAATAAATAGCCTTTTATAATTTACACAAGGCAAATACAACATGCCTATAACTATTTCTTAAAAAGCAAAAAGAGTAAGCTTGACTTGTAAGCCATTAACAAATCTATATATACATTATTTGGAAGCTAATAAAATAAACCATTTTTATGTAATCTGTAGTAACTATATTGCAATAGCGTCGAAGCAACCAAACGTGACACTGTATGTTTGTTGCCATCCACCTTTTCCCCATATTTTTTACATTCAGGGGTGTGTGGGGGAGTCAAAGAAAAAAAAAAAATAATCCTTTTTCAACTGTGGAGCTTTCTCCGTAACTTAAAAATACTCCTTTTGCGTAATATTTTCCACTCTGTAGAGCAACCGTCAGGGGTGGGGACCACAACAACAATAACAAAAAACCCAATAAAAAAAACAAACCCAAAAAATTTACTTGTAGCTTTTAAAAAAGATTTCATAATCCGTAACATTTCAACACTGCTGTCTGAAACACTTGGGCACTAGTTATAGTAACTGTTGACATCATTGGTGCCTAACATGGTACACAGAACAGTCTGCATCACTTAAGCCCATATTCAGTAGCACCAAAGAATTATTACAAAGACTAATATCTGTAAATAAAATGTAACAAGTAATAGATAAACATTTGATAACATTTGATAGCAAAGCTTCAGTAGTTACACCATCTCAAGACAACCGAGGAAGATATGCAGAATCCTTGATGTTTTATAGTTGTGGAACAGGGTGAGAAGGGTATAATGTGCAAATAATGGCCCATTTTAAACACCCCACATTTAATAACCCCAAATCTGTCTTCAATTACAAATCCTTTTTTTTTTTTTCTTTAAACAAAAAGGAAAGCTAGATTTCATATTCTAGTATTTCAACAAATAAAAGCTAGAGTTTTTATTTTTCAGTGCTAGTTACTTCAGGAAAATATGTATGTTCAATATAAACTGAGCTTATTAATAGGAAGCCTCTCTTGTCAGACTGTGATATGACAGGTTTTTGATATTGTTAGTTGCAGCTCACTAGCAAATAGGCTTTATTTACACATACAGAGTCCTGGAAAGTTAATACAGCAGTTAACTTGTTCAGATATTTTTCTTCTTAAAGTATTTAAGGTGTAACAAATTTTTTTTGGTTGTATAAAAAAATGTTTCTATTCTCCTACTGAACATGAGGGATTTTCGTGTTTGACACCTAATTAAGATTGTGACTGACATATGTAAATCCTCCATACACTGAAGGGATAATGATCAAAAAGCTATCTTCAAGTGAGTACCAAGTAAATAGGTTTGACAAGAATAATAGAAGGCAGACATACAGAGTGAAACACCTTTCATATGGATCTGAATTTAATTCAAGTGCATCCCACCACTCTAACGAGTCGACTTGTTGTATGTGTAGCCTCTCCCCTGTCTACTTTTGGAATCAGAAATCATCTGGCTGGTGACTGTCAATAGACATAATTTAAAAAAGAAGGGGGAAAGGGCAGACTTACAAGGGACACCAAAGCTCAGGAGACAACTATGCACATTTGCTCCCTGAGATGATGGAACTCAGCTATCTGTCTTATTCTAAGTGCTTACTTGTCAAAGGGGTAGGAAAAAAAAAAAAAAAGACAGGGAATGGCTAAAATTCAAATTCAGGAGTGCCTCCTTTTAAATCAGAAAAGCAATGGGACAAAAAAAGGTAGGACACCTAGAATGTGGAAGGCATGGGATGGAGGGGGAAATAATCATACCAACCATAATCATGACAACATAAAATGCTAATACATTTCTAAAGTTAGAACTGATACAGGTACAGCAGAACTCAAAATAAGTTTTCTGCATACTGAACAAAGTAGAAAAAATTTTAAAAAGTTTCCATTTTTTAGCATTCATCACTTAAAAGGCTGCAGACTAAAATGATGTGCAAGGCCACAAGAATTTCTTTCATGTTATGTGCTGGGTGTTGACATTCATGTTTTAAACATGGTTAACTAGACATCTCTAGAAAGCCCATCACCGAGGAGGAGCAGCTGGGGAGAAAAATCCTATGCAGACATTTATGAGCTGTAAGAATGGTCAGAGGACCACAGAACACGGCTGCTACTTCTTACTCTGCATAGTGAATCCTTGTCAAGTAAACTTGAGTGTGTGGTGCAGAAAATGGCAAGGTTTAGACAGGGCAGTCAAGTTATTTTGGATCTAATATTTACTAATAATTTGCATATGCAGTTAACACACTAGGATAGGCACTTTCTAAATAAACTGGAATGGATTTTAAAACAAACCAAGACAAATATGGCCAAAGGAGGACAAAGATGAGACAGCAGTAATTTCAGTTTTAACCTAAAGATTTTCACAGAAGTCTTCAGACAAAGGCTAGCACAAAAACAACATGCAACTCATGATCTCTGAACCTTAATTTTGAAAAGACAACTTGACTGCTTCAGAAAACAACTAGTATTTTTAAAAGATGGTCACTATAGGCCTTATAACCTATGTCCAATTCCTGTTTCTATCAGAAAAAGGGAATGAGTAAGACAAAAATAATTGTTTGCTGACAACCATCTTCCAATCAATAATGGACAGAGGCTCATTTTAACCAGCTTTCATAGAACAATTCCCATCATCCGTGATTATCCAACTTTCTAGAAACCGTACACATCCATATGGATGGCTTTTTCTCTGCTAGCACTGTTTTATTTCACTGAGATACCCAGTTTCCATGCTGGACTATAACAATGGGCATTTCTGCCAACTCAGACTTCTTCCCCTCAGTTTGGAGCTCTGAAACAAGCTACCCAATAACATAGTAGGGCTCTTACTCCTTCAATATTTGTCCCTGCAGAACACTGAATGTTAAGGATCCTCTGTTCATGATTATTGCTGCCATCAGAAGGGCTTCTGACATTCCTTTTAGAATCATAGAATCATCACAGCTGGAAAGGCCCTTCAGAGATCATCAAGTCCAACCATCAATCCTACACTACCTTAACCACCCCAAAGTGCCATGTCTACTTGTCTTTTGAATACCCTCAGGGACACTGCTGCCACCACCTCCCTGGACAACCAGTTCCAATGCCTCATCATTTATTCACTCTTTCAGCAAATAAATTGTTCCTAATATCTAATCTGAACCTCCCCTTGCACAACTTGACCCCCATTTCCTCTTGTCCTACTGCTAGTCACTAGGGAGAAGAGGGCAACACCAGCCTCACTACAAACTCCTTTCAGGTAGTTGTAGAGAGCAATAAGGTCTCCCCTCAGCCTCCTCTTCTCCAGGCTGAACAGCACCAGCTCCTTCAGCCTCTCCTCATAAATTAATTTTAAATGAAAACTGAGGCTGAATTCTAAGGTAACGTTAATTCAGGTCAACAAAAAGCACCACGAGAGTCGACAGTATTACTCCCCGTAACTCCCCATTCCTGTCAGCCAGCCACATTCATGATTTCTTGATGAAGCGTCATGAACTTTTTCAAATGCTGTCTCGGAATCACACTGGGGATTGTTTTTATTTCAAGAAACAGGCTGAAGTAGAGATGCTAAGTTCCACTGTAGCCTTTGTTCTTCAAATGGAAACCAATGTTCATTGCTTTTCAAGCTTTCCTTGTAAGTTTCTGACTCGAGATGTTTTAACTAGCAAACAGAAGTACAACATGAAAATTAACTCTTTCTTTCTTTGACATACCAACATTCTCTAAATGGCTTAAAGCTAACAGTTCAGAATCATTCCAATCATAGCTTAAGCTATTTTTACTACTTGTCAAAATATTATTGCTGAACTGCTCACACAGGTCTGTAAATTACTGGATCTGAATGTATATCCTTGTTGGCTGAGACTTGCCTCTCTGAATGCCTATGCTTTTTCAGTCATTTCCCATGTAATAATAGGATCAAATCATCATTTTTGAGCTATGAAAAATCTCATCCTCTTCTGTCTCTTACGTTTTGGGGTTTTTTTTGGTGGTTGCTGCTTATTAGCTACTTCACAAAATGGCCTCCTGTATTTGGTCACTTAACTAGAATAATGGTATGCTGGACTGCTTTAAACAGCCCTCCCACAGATTACCTCTTCCCACTAGGACTACGGGTTTTTCAGAAGCTGTCAAGGCATCTAAGGGTTTCAGTTCAGGTTTGTGAATTCTTCCAAAAATGCATGTCTCCTGGATGCTTTACATGTCTAGAATTTGAATACAGTCCAACATTACAGACAGTGAAACTGGATTATTAAACCAGCACAGGCCATCTGAAACAGATACATTCACATTTATGCAGTATTTTTTGGATTACAAAGGCACTGAAATAGTTCTGAGCTGCTTACAAATAAGCCACCATATAGGCAATGAGTCTGTGCATCATCTCTACATCCTTCAGTCTTTCCTTCTTCTCCCAATTACAAATTCTCAGATTAATGTGATATGTCTTAATGCACTAAGTTACAAAGAAAAATGCATACCTGGGCACTACCATCAGCTGATGAGTAATTAGTGAAACATTTTTAATGGTCTACTGCTCTGTATAAATAATTTGATTTAAAACTCCCCAGTGTCTTCACTGCATGACAGTCCAAGTTGCCACAACAGTCACTAAACAAAAGACAAATCTGCAGTCCATGGGTCAACCAACATTTGTCTCTGAATTCACTGCCTTGATGGTGAACGCATTGCTATACTGAGATTAACAAATTGTTCCACTCACTTTTTTCCCCACATATTTTAAGGTATACATCACTCATGAAAGGTGTAAGATTGAGTGCATTGGAAACTGATGTTCTCTGCCCACCCAAATGGTACCTCAGAAACTGCAATACCAGCGTTCACACACAGGTCTGCCAGAACATCCCCTGATCTTTTCTGATTAATTACCTTTTACAGTATGGAAGTACATCGGTCTCTATGCTTACTCAATCAGTGGTTCAAATTAAGGTCATTTATTGTGCTGACTGGGGTACATGGACAACTGTTCCTTTGAAACTGGATGGATGACTCCAATTCATTTCAGGTAGGCCACCAAATCATAGGAGGGTAACTGCCAACCTGAATCATATTTGAATCAGTGACCTAGAAATGAAAGGCTCTGCATTCTTCCCTGAGCCATCCAGTTCCCCCTTTTTTTTTTTTAATCTGTTTTCATGTTAGGTTTATTTAAATCCCCAATATTGAAGTTGAACTCCTTGAAGACTTGTATAAGAACAATCCCAATAGATACTGTGGTGAATCCACAAGCCATTCCCAAGAAATCTACAACTCCTACATTACTCCATTCCCTGAAAAGGATGGCTGAAGCCAGCAGGACTAGGGTGGTAAACACAACGTAGTAGATGGCACCAAACACAGAGGAGTCGAAACATTCCAATGCCTTATTGATGTATCTGAACTGAATAATAATGCTACATCCTAACACGGCCAGAAGTACCAGACAGAGGTACAGAGCCCTTTGGCTTGAGGGGTTATTGTGAAAGATATCTTGAGCAGCCAGCCCAATGCCTTTTGTGCTGGGAACAGTGAAACTGCCCAACAGAGAGCAAATACTGATGTAGACCATGATATTAGTAGGTCCGTGAGCTGGAGCTATCCAGAAGATAAGCAGGAGAAGCATTAGCAGCACTATGCAGAGATAACCCACGAAAACTAGAAAATAAAAAAGAAAACAAGATAATATCAATGTCAGAACTCCTGGTCTTCTAAAGATTTCAGCAGGCAAATCATATCATGCCAATGAACTTCATGTATACAACACAATTAAAGTTTCCTATTGAATACAGATCCAGACCACAGAGACCACTGATGATGTTGCCACATTCTTTGTGTAAAACAAATAATTAGGTAGTAAGATACACACTGTTGCACATCTGAACTGAATTTAATATAACTTTTTTTAATCTCTTTTCCACCAGGATTATACTCCTTAAAGCTCCCTATGACAGATGACAGTAATAACACCTCTTAAAACCATGGTGTGTGGATCCAGCAAGGAGCATAAATATAAAGTTAGATGCCATTAAGGTAAGTAGGAAGAGCTGGAAGAACTGGGAGGCTGTATCATCAACATTACAGCAGCAGTACACAGATTAGCATGATGAAAAAAATTTAATGCTTCACAATTTTAAAGTACTATATTTCCAGCTCATTTTGGTCAGATCAAAATGGCAAATTTAGACCCTGGTATTTATTTTCTTTTCTTTGTTTGTAATTTTTTTTGATAGCTGATGTTACTATATTTGTATTCTTTTAACACCTGAAGCAATTAAATAGCAATAGTTGGCAGTTCAGCTCTTATGGCAGCAAAAAAAAAAGTGGGTCTGGCACTTATTAGCATTAGTATGTGTCCTCCAGGAACCACTGGGTCTTTACTTTCTCTGTGAGAATGAACAAGCATTTCAGCATATGTCTCAACGGTGTATTTCTACATACCTTTATTGTGCAAAGAAATGCAAACGGTGCAAATAACATGTGTTTGGAACATTCCTGGTATCTAGTATGAACTCTTAATAAGAAAACACCACAACAAATGCCAGATTAAAGAACGAAAGACGATCAGTGTTTCTCTGACTGTGTGAAACAACTTAAATTGAGATCCTGCAGTCTTTCCTTTCATCTCTATGTAGCAAGATGCACTTTCTCACAATTACAGAAAATACAAGTTCAAATAGCCATTGTTCCGAGCTTACTGTGCAGGATATTGTTTGAAAAAATATCTCCATTTTCCTTTCTGTGCACAGGTATCAACATATCTGCTGAGTTCCAAGTACAGTGAGGCACAGTGTTACCACACAAAAGCTGTATTGGTTTACCTCTATCACAACATGCTTTCTTCAGAGGTCAATTTTCCTTCCTGATGGCTGTGGTAAGCCTCTTCCTCCTATGTACTGTTGATCATTCTCACAGAATCATTATCAGCTAATAAAAGAACCAAGTACCTGGATTCGTGAGCTTCTCCTCAAGCTCAGCCTGAGTCGTTACACTCTCAGACTTTGGGGAATGGATGATGAGAACAACAGACCCAGCGCAGCTCAGCAAACATCCCAGCTTGCCAAGAATGTTCAGTTTTTCTTTCAGTAAGTAAGAAGCTAAAATAGACCTTTCAAAAAGAGGAAGAAAATTAAAAGTTTGACCTCATCCTGTTAATAATGTTCCAACAGGGATGTCCTGCATGAATTTCCCTCTTAAAGGAACAGTACCAAATGCTGGTGGAACCTTGAAAAGCGTTTCTGATCTTAGGAAAGATTAATCCAGTCTCAGTGTTATCAATCCTTGATTTTCACCTTAAGAAAAAAAAACAAAACAACAAACCGAAGCCCAAAACAAAAAAAAAACCAACCAGAACACCCCTAAAACAAATACACACCACCCTCTCTAAAAAAAAACCTAAACCATTAAACCAGGCATCTGGTACCCAGGGTAGATATCTACCCATCAACATTTTGGTGAGCTGTCACAAAGCCCCATTTTATAGGTGCTACACAGTCATGAGATAAAAGTGGCCTCTGGTTACAAAGACCACAGGGCTCAGCTCAGACATGTAGCTGACTGAAACACACAAGATTATGTGGCCTAGGGTAAAATAATAGGTAGTAAATAGAGCCCCAATGGTGGGCTTCATAGTGTATAAAACTAAAGAAGCCCATACAAAGCAATCTGCAATCTGAAGTAGATGACCAGTGCAGTCAGACACACAATTCAGCAGCCAACAGCAGGCAACAGAAAAATCTCGATGCAACACACAGCTTTGTTTTCAAAGAACTGTACTTTTTCACTGCAGTAGGGTCACAACAGTAGTTCAGCTATTCACAAAACATTTAGTTGCATATTAAACTCCTTTTAGGAACAGTCACTGCCTTTTTTGTTGCCTCCCTTCACATGAACATGACATTCAAGAAGCTGTGGGTATGCATGTGCAAGGGACTCCATCGCTTCAGGAAACTGGGCAAAATCCAATTAAATGAAAATCAGCACCAACAGACACATCTGGCTTGTGGATAGCAGGGCAGAGAAAGAATGTGAGACAAAAGGGCAGATCTACATAGTAAGAAAACCGTAGAACAATGCAGAACAAACAACAAAACCCCCAGATATTTATCTGTTTCACATCATAGTGATAGTTAAAGCAAAAGATACTCAGGAACCCTTTCTTCACCATTGCCTGCCCCCTTCCCCCCCACTTTGCTGGGGAAAACAGTAACAGGTGACGTTATAACACATCATTTACGCTCACAAACCTGACATCGTCCAGTGGACCTCCAGTGATCATTTAGTCTATCTGACATTTTATTTAAATAACAACATTCAGATAAGGATAAGAACAAGAAAAGCAAACTCTTACCCAAATGGAACGCCAAGAGCTCCCAAGGGCGTTACTAGCACAGTTGGAACTGCAGTGTAGGCCAAGAAATTCCCTATTTGACCCAAAGCCACTGTTAAGAGAACCAGAAATAAGCCTTTAAATCCCTTTGTAAAAAGAAGCAATGAAAGCTTACTCAATACTGTTTGGGAAAGACTGACCTAATGGGAAAACAGATGTTAGAAATTTGCTTAGCTCTGTTAATTTTGCACTTAAACAAAATGGCTGGAATTTTTCTATACTTAGAATTATTTTTTTAATATAGGATTCATATTTGCCACACAAGAAGATCCAAGAGGGCACAGTAAATAAATCTGCAACTTCTCTTATTTGAATATGAAAAAGACAATTAATTAGAAATGTTCATAGATTACACTCAAATATCTCAATATGATGCTGGAGTATTTATATTAAGAGTGCTAAAAGATATGTGAGACATGATTTCAGTTTCTGAGTGGACACATGTAACACAAATGCATTTGGTTATAGTTGCTAACAGCAGTATCATATTTTGTGAGGGGAAATAAGGACATTACCAAGGAAGGGAATCTATTAATGACATCCTTAGCATATGCACAGGGGCTCTTCAATATGCAATAGATGACATCAAATTTTCACAACAGTAATTACTGATCACTGTAAAAAGAAATGATCCCTGACAAGTCAGAATAACAGCCTCACAATATTTTCTTTTCTTTCCCCCCAAAAAAGCAAATCCCAAGATGTACCACACTATTGCACATCACAGCTGTGATAAACAGTTCATGCATACCAGCTTTCAGTTCAAATAGAAAAACTAGATGGTTTTGCAAGTGCTGGCAAGTTTATAATAAGTCAACATGATGCTTGCATAGCTACAGGGTCTGTGGTAACTGGCAAGAGCCTTGAGATTGAACACAAATTATATACAGCTCAAATTTCCAGTTGATGTTAAGGTCATTTAAAAACATTTCAAGAATTCGAGCTGTCTTTATGCTCAGGCTGGCACTGCCCTCAACTATCAAATATCCTTACCATCATCCTGTTCTTTACACCTGCAAAACACTAGGCAAACATTAATTAATTTACCAAATTAGCTCACATTATCAGTTGAGCTGAATACCTGCCCAACCCACAGGAAACTCAAAGGAGACAAATGAATTTACAAAACAGCAGAGTGTGGCAGAATTATACTAATTCAGCTCACTGAGGCTTTCTCTATGTGCAGGAGTAAGCCAGAGAAATCAATAAGCAGCATTTCTGGAGCACAAGTGATGCTTTCCTAAATACTCCCTGCCCCTAGGAACTGAGTAACTCAGCTATCAGCCTTGGGTTTGTTTTTCAGCAGACATATGTGGCAACTCTGGCAATATCCTCAAGGCATTTTAAGGCACTGGGGCAGACCTTGCAGGGAGGGCAGGACACAGCTAGCACACTGTGCTTCTGCAGGTTACATGTATTTCCAAGGAACTCGGAGAAAAGGCTGCATTTTTTTGGAGGTCAGCTGCTTTAAGTTTCTGTTGGAGGAACCCTAACAGATGGCACCAACACCAATCCATAAAACAGGTCTCTGAAGCTTCAAACAGCTCATATTTTAAGGAAACTGAACTTAACAGAAGTTTTTGGTGTCACCATGGAGTAACAGTAACAGTCTCTTACTGCCATGAATGACACACCAGGACTAATTAAAACTAATTAAAGAAAAGAATCTCAGTAATTGTTACCACCTCCCTAATGTTGAGCTTTGCTGACAACCCACCTAGGCCTCTCTCAATAGGAATTCCTCTCCAGATACATGAATGTTAAGTCAGCTCACAGCTTCAGTTCTTGAAGGCACACCAAGCTTTAAGCTTGCTACAGGAGTGCCAATATCCCCTAAGTTACTGCAACACAAACTTTGATGCACACTAACATACCTACATTAGCAAGGAGATCAGATCTGTACAGCAAGAGATGTCACATTTATGCATGTCAGGGGGTTTATTTCAGACTAACTTCAGCCCGCTCCCAGAGACTGAATGTCTGTCTCCAGCTGGTGTGCATTAGGCAGGGTCCTAGAGTGCATGTTCCAGCCTAGTTTCATCTTAAAGTCCAGTTCAGGAGCTCCAACACTGCTCCACAACATAAAAGAAAGCCCATTCCATGGAGACAAATAGGAGATTTGCTTCACAAGCCTGTTCCCCATCTGCAATAAAACACTGACATAGATGCATCCACTATAAAAACCAGCCACATCTATGCTGCTATCAAAACCTTCACTGAAACTAATTAATTAGCCAATTAATTAGTTTAATGCTCATTGAAATACCTGTACACATGCTGCAATCACTCTTTTGACTTTAAAAAAAAATCCCTTAGCAGAATCTGTAGCCCTTCCTTTGAAGTCTTCAGTAATCCAGAGGATCCCAAGGCCCCAAAATGGGTAGGCAGTGTTATGCTGAGTCAGCATGCCAACACAGAAATGCTTGTTCACCATCTGAACAAATATTATGAAAACAAGTTGACAGATTTTATGCAGGTTTTGTTAGTCATCCAAACTCCAAAATCCCCGCTTGAGAAAATTATGACAGCTGTTACAATTTCACCCAGATCACTGAGGATTTTCCTAATTCCCCAAACACTGCCTTTCTCTGCATCCTCTAGGTGCCTGCCTGGCCCTTGCTATTGCTGTTTGTGACTCCTGCAATTCTGAATATTTAACATCCTTAGGCAACTCTTCCCTTGGTTCCTTTGTAAACTTACTGAGGCTTTGTTTTGAAATACCTGCACCTAGCTACTGGACAAAAGCCAACTGATACCATTCCCTTCAGCTATTTTGCCTTAATTTGATTCAGTCAGCTCTTCTAACCATGAAATTGTTTTCTCTGATTCACCAAGATTAACTCCTGTAATAAAATCTCTTATTTTAACTCCTTCTGCCTAAGGCTTCAAGATGGGAACCCCACAAGTGATAAACAGCAGTGATTAAGAACAGATTTATTCCTACTTAGGCAGCTGTGATCGTGGCAGAGGAGGAAGGTGACAAAGAACTACTTAAACTCAGGTTAAATTAGCTGAGGACTTTCCTCTGAAGCTTTGCTGGCTTCTACATTTGCTGTGAACTTAGTCCTTCAAGGGTTCTATCAGTTGCATAGCTTGAAGACAACAAAAACAGAGACTTACCTTGTTGCCACAAAACAAAGGCCACAACTGGACACAGCTACTTCTCATAAACAGCACCAGAACATTTTCAAATAATTTGCAAAAGGCTGAATTAAATTCTTAGAGAGGGCTACAATTTTAAGCTCATGGGTGGAACTAGGGCTGAACTGTAAGAGGAGAATCCTAGCTGCTCCCCATGCTCTGGACTCCCATCAGAGAGTGAACTTGGCCTGAGTAAAGTTTACAAAGATACTAAGAGTGAAATTACACTGATCTCGTATCAGCAACACACAAGGCTTCTACATTAACCTTGTAAACTAAAAGCAAAACTGAAATCATATCTGTCAAACTAGAAATCAAAGAGGATTTTGTTTTTTTTTTAATTAAGACGGGCTAAGTGCTTTCTGATCTAAAAAAAATACGTGCTCAATGAGCCCTTTTGTGCAGAGCAACAATTTCTTATTTACCTTTGACTCTTATTAAAAACTGAGTGGACTGGCACAATTCAGAGACACAAACTGTGCAGGAGCCCAGAGTCAGAGTAGCACATGGCTGCCAAGGGCTGCAAGTACCAAAAGGTTCAGAAATCTGGAAAGATGGATGATTTGGGATTGTCCCAGCTCTTTGACTTTTAAAACACTCTCAGAGATTACTAAGGGTGTGATATTTCTGAGGGATAGGAATTTCATGACAAGTGAGCGTGAGACTCAAGATGAGAATTCAGATTTCCTGATGTCTCATTTCACCAACTAACCACAACTTTTCCCCCATATTAATAATAATAGAAAAGTAAAAATCAAACCTTTTAAAATACTTACTTGCAATAGTGCCAGACCACCATACTATATCTGTTAAGTACGAAGTACCTGGAAAAGGAAGTATATCAAGGCGTATTAGAAAAATATGAAGTTGCAGTAATGGAACAATGCAAAAGAATAATGTCATCAGTCTAAACTATTAAGGACCTTCATCTTTTCTTCAAGGCAACTGAATGGGAGGAAAACAAGATGCTCGGATTTGGCCTAGGGTGTCCAAGTTTGATCTTAAGACAACGTTAGTCAGAACTTCTGGTTTTCAGTGAAGTCCCTATGTGAAGCTAACATGTTATTACTTAGAAGAGCATCCAAAATGTCACCAGATGCTTCTGAGGGTACCACTGAAACAGAGATTAGAACCAGTACTACGAGAAGAGAAAACCCATGGAAACAAAACATGATTTGGATCAATGAGTTGGGTAATAATAGCCTAAATGAAATTATATCAGACAGATGTGCCAGAGAAACTGCTTTGGCACAGAATTTTGGCAGTACCATAGCATGGACTCCTGCATTTGAGCACTGGAAAATACTGTGACTTAAGTCTCTGAATTCTAGACACAAAGCCACATTTCAGAGAGGAGCAAAAACTCTGGATTGTCTCGTAGTGTCTCCTAAGATCAAAGATGATTATTTTCTTAATCAGATTATAGGCACCTGCCTTGGGATTCTCCAGGGGAGTCTGCACCACATTTCCTAAGTTCTGTTTCTGTAGAACATCAAGGCTAACTACCACTTACTAACCTAAAGCCCTTTCTTCCCTGAGCACAACCTTGGCATCACACTATGCTCTTGCATTCTGCTCCTCTTTCTAGCAAGTCAGCTCTGCCTCTATTTGTAAAGATGCTCTCGCAAGAGCTGCTGGAGCAACAGGCAATATTGTACCTACTCTGAAATCACAAATTAAAGAAAAACACAGTAATCTGTAACTCTGGAGATGTATAAAATATTGAGCCCTCAGAAATCACACTATATAATTGAAATAAGATGGAAAATGACTAATGAAAATGGCCAGCTTTAGAGTGGGTGTAATAATTTTTTAGACTTTGTTATGCATATAAAATAAAAACTGTTGGGGGCACAAATTATAGAAAATATTGACTCAAGGAAGATAACTCTGCAAAACATTTGTCACTTGCTGCTATTCCTAACTAAGCAAGGATTACTAATTGCATTGATACTATATTATTGATTCAAGAGAGAAGACAGAAAAGACTTGAAGTGCCTCCTTGTTAATTATACAGCACTTAAATTTAAGTCAGTGGAAAAAAGACATTATCTGACACAGACCATCTCGGGCTCACAGCTCCAACTGGTAAATTCAAGCTCAACCACACTGCTTCACACCATTAAATGGAGAGAAACCTAGGGCATTTGGATGTCTCTACAGTGAGATACACAAATAAACATCAGTAGTATCTTCAAAACAGGATGTTTTACAGCTGCCAGTGCTGAGACGGCAGACACACCATCACCCCCTTAACCACTGAAAGCTCTTCAGGAGTGTTTAGACCCAGCTACAGTGCAAAATGGAAACTTCTCCAAATGCCTTTGGAGAGAAAGTAATTTATTTGACTCTCCCGTTTTCTCATTGTTTCCCTTAAAAAAGAAAAAACAAAAACCAAAATGTGTACTTTTGATGCAAACATCTCTGAGGATTACAGCCATTCTGGAGGGAAAGGGAAACAGACAAACAGTAGAGGCGATTAATGGTAGGATCAATGCAGAAAAAGCAAAATAAACTTCTTTGAGAAGGCTGCCAGCTGTAGGAACATAGTTGCAAGCTTGCTCTGCTCTACCCCATCCACTCTGAACCTACTGGATGTATTTCCACATGGAAATGCATTGCTCCTCTAACAGCGACCATCTCAAATACATGTATGCGTATTTATATACATACACTTTTGTATACAGAGAAAATACCAAGCATGTCCCAGTTGCTAAAAAGGATTTTTCATAAGAAAGACCTCCCAGAACTCCCATGCTCTTACACACACAGACACCATTACCTGCAAAACAAATGGCTGTTGGTCACAGAAATGCAATTAAAAGGTCTCATGCAACCCATGTTTACAACTTTTCCCTCACATAAGAGCACGACATTAGCAGCAAATAAATGTGTTGCATTTTCCTATAGCCAGAGAGTCAAGAAGCAACCAGCAAAATGCTATTCAGAGGCTGTGTGCTTTGGGGAACGCCAGTTTCAGAATAAAATACAGAACGTCTTCATACCCTGTGAATTTACAGGTTTGGTTTGGCTAAACAGTCTAGATAGCACAGTCAGCTCCTGCATACACTCATCTCAGAAAACAATAAGGAGGTATGGGGATGGCAATAAGAAAAATAAAAAAGAAATTATTTCAGGTAATTGGTGTGCCTTTATTCTCTACATAAAGAAACTACCACATAGGTAACTTGCAGTGCGTGGCTACAGAAGAACTAGAAAAAAAAAAAGTGTCAAGATGTGCCGGTGTTATTCATTACAAAAAAACTACCCGAGCCAGAGGAGGGGGCAGAAAAATCCCACATGTCCATGAAAATGCCGCAAGGGACAGCAATGCCGGCACCCAGACGCGTACACACGGGTCCCCAGAGCCGTATGGCATCGCGGCAGCCTCCCGGCCAGCAGGCCATGCCTGGGGGAGCTGTCGCCGATGGCCACCTCAACGCGCCCCTCCTTGCCCTCCACCTGCCGATCCTCCTGCCACTCATCCCACGCCTTACGCCGCGCTCCAACTCTGGTGGCAAACACGCGTCAGGTGACAACCTAAGGCCGGCTACCGAAGGGGGCCCCTTCCCCAGAGGGAGTCCCACCGTCAAACACCCTCAGCTGAACATCTGCCAAAAGCCAGGGGTACCGCTCCTCCGCGCCACAACACCCCTCCCCCNTGGCATCTCTCTGCTTCCCCCCCCAAGCACCGATCTGACGTCACGGCTTTGTGTCACCGCTTCTCTCCGCGGTGTCACGGCGGTGTCAGGGAGAGGCGGTACCGGGCAGAAGGACGCCGCGCTGGGCCCGGTGCCGGCGGCTTGCAGCGTTTTGAGGCGCGGGTGGAGAGGGTGGCGGTGGCGGTGGCGGTGGTGTCACCGCCGTGGGGGAATCCTGAGTAGAAGCCGCGGGCCCCGCCGGAGCGAGCTGCGGTCGTCTGTGGGCAAAACGGGGCGTGGGAGGAGAGAGAGATGTGGGAAGATGCGCAGGGATGTTCGGGCTGCCCAGGGAGGCGGTGGAGTCCCCATCCCTGGAGGTGATGAGGAAAAACGTGTGGAAGTGGTACTTAGGGACGCTGGTTTAGCGGGGTGGACTTGGCAGAGCTGGGTTAATGGTTGGGCTTGGTGATCGTAATGGTCTTTTCCAACCCAAACAGCGCTCTGATTCTGCGTGGGGAGGTGTGCAGGAGAACAGAGGGAGTGCTGCCGGGCCAGAGTTTCTGATGTGGGGGCAGTGCTACTGACCAGTGCTCTCGCTTTCCCTTGGGGATTTTAAAATCTGTGTAAGCTCCCTGGTCTGGCAGAGAGTATGGTGTGTTGCAAGGGCAGGGCAGGAGCAAGCTAAAGGCCAGACAGGGGCTCAAGGCTCCCACTGCAGCCCCCACCCATGACTTGGAGCTGCAGCTTGATTCACTCCACCACCAGCTGGGTAAATGCCACTTAGAGCTGGAGAATCAGCAACTGAGCATGTGGCTACAGACTATGAAAGCTCAGCTGCTGCCAAGGGTCATGCAGATTGCCTGAAAAGGGTGGGATCCATAATCACCCTGTTTTTGTCCAGCAGTAAATCCTGGAATCTGCATTTATTTACAGGAAAATCTTCACTTTCCCCTAACAGCAGCTTCTCCAGATCACAGCCTCTCTCAGATAGCATTCAGCAACTTTCAGGTTCCAGGGGTGCAGAACACAACTTAACCTGCCATCACAGAGAAGGCCTGAAGGTTCCTCTGGTAGCAGTATCCCTGAGTCCATTGATATTGATGTGGATATTGAAAATGGTGGTTAGAACCTATTCTCTCACAGCCAGAAGTGCTGAGCTGAAAGCAATCTTCCTTGCTAGGCAGAAATATTTTTTTAGCACATATTCCATTCTCACCATTCCCAGATAGGTGTTGAAATAGATCAGTCCATACATAGAATACTGTGGCAATATCCAGTGAAGGAAATGGGACACATTATCTCGGCTTGTTCATTTCATTCATGAAAGTGGACACTTGGGAGGACTGGGATGCTTGGGACACTGGGAGCTGGGGCTGTTCAGCCTGGAGAAGAGGAGGCTCAGGGGAGACCTCATCACTCTCTACAACTCCCTGAAAGGAGGGTGTAGCCAGGGGGGGTTGGTCTCTTTTCCCAGGCAACTCTCAGCAAGACAAGAGGACACGGTCTTAAGGTGTGCCAAGGGAGGTTTAGGTTGGATATTAGAAAGAATTTCTTTACTGAAAGGGTGATCAGGCATTGGAATGGGCTGCCCAGGGAAGTAGTGGATTCTCCATCCCTGGAGATATTTAAAAAGAGACTGGATGTGGCACTCAGTGCCATGGTCTGGTAACTGCAGTGGTAGTGGGTCAAGGGTTGGACTTGACGATCTCTGAGGTCCCTTCCAACCCAGCTGATTCTATGATTCTATGATTTGCTATTTGTAATATTGGGCATGCTTCAAAGTAAATTTTAGCATTCCCAGGAAACATGAGTTTAGAGAAGAGGAAAACTCCTGAAAGGGCTTTTCTTGCTATCATGTTTCTCAGATTGCTGACACCGTTTGAGGCAGTTGTCCTAGGAAGGCACAAGAAGGCTGCAATATGCTTTTGTTGAGGTTTAACAGCAAGCAGATGCAGTACTTATTTGCAGCATTGCCTGTGTTTTCACCTAGGCTGCTTCATCAGGTCATTGTATAAATATTTAATGCTATGGAAAAGTGAATTCATCCTTGTGAGATTCACAAGACCTGCAAAATGAGAATACAGGAGGTGGAAGAACAGTTGTCCATAGCAACACTTGGAAACAAAGATAGAGGTGAGGACAAATACAGGCTAATTATAAATATCCAATTCTATATACAGCCTAGTAACATGTACAGTGAAATTTATTACAGGAAATAATTTATGCTTGCACAGTGGAAAAATTATATAAATTTAACAGCCTTTGCATCTAATTATCAATCAGGTTCCTAAACAAAGCTCAGATCCGAACAGTTGTTATGTACAATTTCTCGTTGGTGTGGTTGAACAAAGACAAAAACAGGTAGCAAAGATCTCAAGAAAGCAGTTTATTTCTCTCTACCCATGTAATTTTACACTCCTAATTGTAAAACTTATATATGCCTTTCTGAAATACATATTTTGATAAGTTATTCTAAAGACACTTAAGTGGCCTTATTCAGCTAGTTACTATTACACTTGCCATGTAATAGTTGTAGTGTTCTTGAGGATTAGTCATAGACTAATATCACATGGCTGATAAATATTAAATTTGCACAGATCTTGGAAAATGGAGCCTGACTTCACTAATGCCTTGTAAGATCACTGACTTGATGCAAAAAATCTGCATTATCTAGTTTACTAACACTATGGACCAAAGCCATAAAGATGCCTCAAAGATAACAGCTATTATAATTATTTAAATTGAAATTATATGTTTTTCCTTAAACTATTACATATAGAGAGTATATAAACTCCTAGTCTTCTGAGACAGTTTCATTGTGATAGCATCATTCCTCCTGCTGAGGTTGTGTTAGCAGAACTGCAAAACAAGATGCTTGGGGTTAGTGTGGCTTGTACCTTACAATACTGCAGTATTCCTGATGTCACAGTGATCTGATGTCTCACAAACACTTAAGTTGCATAGGACTAACCTCAGATTTATGTGTCATTTCCCCCAGCAGACTCTGGCCCTCTCTATCAGTCTTATCCAACTCCAACCTAAGCAGTCATGCTTCTAGTTCCACACTTGTTCCACTGGTTTCTTAATTCAAGCAATATGTGAGAGTTGGTATAAAAAGTATATATGTATGGGTATATAAAAAAGTATATATATATGGGTTGTTTTATAAAAGTAGCTAACTCCAGTCTGGTAGAGTATGGATGTTCAGGATCAGTCAAGAGGTATGAGCAGTATTTAATAGATTTGTGTAGGACTCCTACTTGGAGGAAGGAATGTGTGATTGAGGTAGGGATCTTGGAAGTGGGTGAACAGAGTTGGTAGAGACTGGTGTTTTTTGGTTGGGTTTTTTTTTGTGTGTGTGTGTTTTTGTTGGTTTTTTTGTTTGTTTTTGGTTTGGTTTGGTTTTGTTCTGGTTTTTTTCTGGGATATTTGACATTTTCTGGTAAGGATGGGTTCTTCCCTGATCTGAAGGGGAAGAAAAATGCTCCTGCCTGATCTAAAGGAGTGCATTGTTTCCTCTGTAATGGCTTGTATTTCTCTGTTTGTTTGTATTATGTATATAATTTTTTTTTTAAATTTAAAGAGTTGTTAGACTGTTTTAGCTGGGCTAGAGGAAAATCAGATCAGCCTATATGTGACACAGAATGACAATACAGTAGCTGTGCCCAGAAGATAATCTGAAACTCCTTATAAAAGAGCAGGGTAGAAATTTACCAATAGCTCAGTATCAGTACCAACAGTATCAGACCCTGAGGCAAAAGCAGTAATTCTGCTTGGTGGAAGCACTACAGAGATCTTCTCTGCCTGCAATTGAAGCAGTAGAAACTCAGACTTCAGAGAAAACATCAAGAAGACAGTGGCAATCCTTGCAATTTTTTCTGGCTCTTGAGAACCAAAGAAAAAAAAAGGGATAATAAGGGCAGCTTTATGAAGACTTGTGTAATGGTCCACTGAAGAGGTCCTAAAAATCCTTTCTCAGGAGACTTGAACAGTTGCCTGGGGTATAAATGTGGTGTAAGTGGGCTGGTACTGCTATGAGTGGATCCTGCTTTGTCAAGGAAGTGACCTGAATCTTTCTTGTAATCTAGCTCGTGGTTTGCTATTGGCATCCATACCTGTGGAGAGGAGAATGAATGGAAACCTGCTGAAACTGCACTGCACTGATGGGTCAGGTTTTTTGCTTGGTACTTTATGAATAAGGGCTTTGCTGAACTGGACCAGAGATGACAACATGTACAGTCTCTGGGTCCAGGTTTGGGCTTTTAAAGTCCATAGTGGTCTTTGTGAAGTGAAATCATAGCACTGAGTTCTACTGCACTGCAGGCAGTGACCACAAGACTCCTGAGAACATCCTCTGGAGCTAGAAATAATCCATATGAGCCTTGATGTCTGAAATTGAATTACTAAATGCTGCCTTACATCCTGTCTGTAATATAGGAGGCCACACAAGCCTATAGATTACAAGAGGAAAGGCAGCCCTTAGAGTATAGTGGCTTCTTTCAGAGCAGAACAACAGGCTGCAAATCATCACAAGCCAGTGCTATGTTGAGTGGAAAAGTGAGGGCAGATTAGGTTGCCTTTGTTAAAGGGTCCAGGGTTCATGCAATGGAGTTTTGTTACTGATGTACAAGTCTCGTCCAAATGAGTAATAGAAGCTTGCTGTCACTTTTGCCCACGAAAAACAAATTCTTTGTGAAATGATAGTGGCCACATATAATTCAGCATCCTTTCTGAAGACGTGATGCAAGACTGATGTTAGGCTATTGACACAGAAAGCCTGTCAGGTGTACTGCAGACAGATCATACCCATCTCAGCTCTCCTGTGAGGAAAATGGATCTCTTCAGAGAGAATCCATCCTTTGTGTGGCAGGCAGAAGCTCTTAAGTTCATTCTGATGTATGTTCATGAGCAGGCTGTGGAGAACCCAGGTTATTTATATCAGGAGTGCTCACATTTGCTGTGCAGAAATCACTTCAAGATCCTCAGTGACTAGGGAACAGAAAAAAAAACAGATTTTCCAGTAAATCTTGTAGCAGATGATGTACTCATTAGTTGCAAACTCTGACCAGGGCATACTCTTCTATCACAGTTTCCAGGAGTTGAATACACCATCTTAATGTGATGGATATCACGTTAAGCATTTTGTTTTCATACATTAGAAGTGTGGTGAATGCCTCGCACATGCTAGTATTGTAACATGAACCTTTAGAACAAGTCTTTCAATGGAGGTATGGTCATTACCATCACCTTAAAAAAACAAACAAACAAAACCAAAAGCACCAAAAGACCCCAAACCAGACTCTATCACAGTCTTGCATGCAGACAACTTGCCTATCTTTCCTGTACCTTAACTGTTAATTAGCTACATGAATCTTCTGCTCAGGTAAAGAGAGTTCTAGACCATGTTTCAGCTTTATAGATGTTGCCAGTATGTTATTGTAAGCTTTGACATAGTGACCTACGTCACTTCTATCCTGGTTTGAGCCAGGATGGAACTAATTTTCTTTTTAGTAATTTTACTTCTCAGTTAAATCTGAGAAGTTAAAATTAGTTAAATACTAGTTAAATCTAAGTAACTGCACTTTCCAAAGTTAACAGCACATTTTTCAGTCAGTGTCTGCTTCTAGGACTGATAAAGCTGGATGTTTCTATCTATTGCTGGAGAATGGTATGCAGAACCAAGGTCACTGCTAGATTCTGCTAAACTTCTGAGTCAGAAACAAAAGGGAGGAAAAAGGGGTCACATCTCTGACATGCCTGTGGGAGGATCAACAGGTAGCCAAAACTGAGCAAATGGAGTATTCCATCTCATACACATCATACTCATTATAAATCTGAGGGATTTTTTGTTGGTGGCTGGTGTCCTGGGAGTACTCTCTCCATTCTTCTGCCTTTGATCTCAGCCTGTGCATTCCTGATTCCAAGCTCCTACCTGCTGCTGGCTCCAGACTTTCCCAGAGCTGCCCTGCAGCCTTGGTGATGGCATGAGCATTACTGTGGGAGTGATAGTGGGTTTGGATGTACTTGTATATATTTGTATGTATTTCATTGTTTTCATTGTTACTGTTTCATTACAGCGGTGTAGTTTAGTTTCCAAGACATGTTTCTCTCCCTTATTCTCTTCCCCCTTCTGAGAAGGGAGAGGGGTTAATAGAGAGTATTGTTTGCCATTTGTTTGTTTGCCAGCCCAGCATTAAACCTTGGCAACTTCATAAGCTGCACACCAAACCAGCATGTAGTCATTACTGAATCTCTGGTGGTGGTGTCTTCCCATTAATCTGGTCAGCTGCTGAATTCAGTAAGTGAAGACCAAGATTTAAGGTATATCTTGGAGACTTGGACAAATCAAATTCTCTCAAGTGAAGAACATTAGAGGCACTTTGGCTCCTTCAAGTAAATTCACTCATAAGACTTGCTGGGAAGTTCCAACAATATGTACATGGCTTTTCTACTTCTTGCTTCCTCAGAAGATAATTTTCTAGCAGACACCTCAGGGAATACAGCAGCCACCTCCCTCGTCAGAGATTGGTCTCTGTACTGCAAAACCTAAGTTTCATTATAAAGTACATTTGTATATGGGTGCTTTTGAATGGGGTTGGAAGACTGTAAATGCATTGCAGTGCATCTGAACTGTTGTTTTGGGTTTTTTTTCTGGATTTATTTAGATTTTGAACCGATTTCATTATGAGAATGGCCTGTATTTAGTTACTTTCCTCTCCAAGCTTCACTTTTAACTGGCCATGCATTTGCAAACTGGAAAGCTCTGAGCTTCTGCGATCCAGTTATTGAATTATAGGTGTTTACAATATGCCAGATCCTAGTATTTTATCTACCAAATGTGTGCCTTAGCAACAGCAAAGCTACATTTCCAACTTCACTCACTGTTGCCCCTGAGGGTACAAAGAACCAGCCTGACTGTTCTGGAAGAACAGTACTGAGAAGCTGGGGTTCCCAGCCATGGTTAAACAGGGTCCTGATGCAAACCATTTCTAGGGTGAGTCTACCAGACTGCACATGGAACAGGAGGCTTTCCATGAAGTTCCTCTGCTCCAAAGCAGAGCAGCTGCAAAGCCAGCCAGTGTAGTATTTAATATGTAGTACTTAAAACTGAGTTTAATATTTTAAAGAGCTGTTTTGAGAACTGTAGTGAAAGGCATCTGTGGTAGTTACTTACCTAAACTGGAAGGAAACCAACTGGCATGCAGTCAGTCTTGCTGTGTTCAGCAGCTGTTCAGTGTTACTGCACAATCATTGCACATGCTGACCTGCACCTTTTAATAAGACGAGGCTGTATTTATACTAAGTGTAACATTAAGATCTTAGGCAATGTCAGAGAGGAATTGTCACTTTCTAGGGGAATTCATTAATCTTCTGTAAATCCTAGCAATGTCTATATTTAAGTCTTTTTTTCTTAGTAGTCAAGGTGCCTATTGTATGAAAGATCCATGTTAGTGCCCTATTGTATGTCATGGATCTTGATGTAAAAAGGGTTTCAGTGAAGACTAAAAATGCTTGGGTTAAATTTTCTCTGAGTTTATTGAAAGCAGCTGACAGGAATGCTAAGTTAGGTGAAAGTGGAAGTCTTCCTTTGGGTCTTTCGTAGATGAAGTACCAGGGATGTGGGGCAATTACTAGACTGAATACTGAGCTGCTTTTTTATTACAGCTGCTCCACTTGTGCATTTGGCATACATATGTCATAAAGCTGTCTTTGATAGTGCTTGCTCCTTAAATACTTACTCCAAAGGGGCCTCTTACAGTTCTACTGCTGGTTGGCACAGCCTTATCTTTATCTTGGTTATATGAAGACAGTGATTACTGGTACCCTGACAGTGATTCACTTGTACACAAATGTGTATTGGGGGGTTGCTAAGCTGTCAGAAAGGTATCTGAGAACAGGTATCCCTGTGCTTAGTTGTCACTAACTTTGAAGTGCCTAAAAACATTTACTGGCTACATGAGATGTCCAGCAAATATTGTAGGTAGCGTCAGCCTTCAGAGGAAGTCTTCCTGTGTATAGACTGCAGAGGTATTTAATGTACATTGCACTTTCTCTAGCTTTAATGATAAGAAGTATTTTAATGCTGATTTTAATGATAACCATGGCTGAAATGAGATCTTGTGGTTGAGAGTCACAGATGACTGTAACAAAAAATACTGTCTCAGGTCTAAAGATCTTATCATAAACTCAATGACACTACGAGATTCCTTTGTCAAATGAATGTGACTTAAAAAAAAAGAAACAGAACAAAACAACACTTTTAAAAGGAGCCTGAGAACAAAAGCATATCTTTAAATCTTTTGTCCCAGAACATCTTTCCTTCAAATAAGGCTGACTTCATAATAGAACTGTGAAAGGCAGATAAGATAATTGCTACTTCAGCAACAGAACAACAGGAACATGTGAAGCTTCTTTCTCTCTCATTTAGCCAGTAGATGAAAAACTATTCTCTGCCTTAATGTTTCTTTTGGACTCTGGCTGACTTCAGTTTTGCCACCCCCCAAAATTAGTATGTGAGAGAGTCCTCTCTTTTTGACCCTTAAATAAATAATTATTTTATCTGTTTGATTTGTTCTTTTAACAACTTCTGCCTCACCCTGAGCTCAGGGACAATAACAGGTAAAGCAACAGCTGCCAGGCTAGAGCAGGGGACACTTTCAACCACTGTTGTCAGAGTTCCCTCTCCTCAAAAAGCAAGAAGCCAGCTGGATTTTGAGATGGGCTGTAGTCACATGCATAGGGAGAAGGAAATTTGACAGCTGCAGAACTGAGTAGAAAAACAGAGATCTCAGGAAGTGGAAGTATGCTTCATTCATTCTGCATTGCACCCAGGACTCCTGCCTGGCTTAGGAGGAAAACACGTTTTGGGTAGAAGCTGCTTCTTTCTGCAGGTTCCTATACCCATGCCAATTCTTCCTGCTTTGGGAATAGCTGAGGACCACTATGCATGTAAGATATCCTGCAAAAGCCATGGGGGGCTGCCAAGCATTAGCCCATTCTTCTACTTTTGCAATGGCAGTGCGGGCCGGGCGGTTGCTGATAGTACAGGGAGATGTGAAAGTGCTCTGCCCTCTGCAGCCTGGGCACCTGTATTGTAAACCACATTGTCTTGTCAAATGATCTAAACAATGAGAAAAAACAGTAGCAGCAGGATCAAAACCATGGTTTGCCTATTCTAGATGATAGCCTATAGCCACACAACAACTTGTGGAAATGACCACCAGGCTGAGATGCTGAGACAAAGTGTTTGGGTTTTTTTCTCTATCAAGTAAGAAAACAGCCTGCTTTTTGCAGCAGTCCTTAAAGTAAATGCATGCAAGCACTTGCTCATCTAAACTGTGAAATGCATAACAGCCTCAGAGATTCAGTACTGAGCTCTTCTCAATGTTTGAGATTAAGCACATGGATTTACTAAAATGAGTGTGCTGAGCAGGAAGTGGCACACCTAAATGCCACCTGAGTGTCCAGGCCTTCAGCCTTCTTTTCCACTGGTTCACTAACTGGGCATCTGTTTCAATGCACAGAGATTGCAAGCAGGAGTATACAGGATTTTGAGTACACAGCCATTATTTATTGGTGAAAGCACACAGAAGATAGCCAGAGGTCTAACACACCTAGCACGCAAGACTCGGCGCTCCAGTGCAGGGTGAGATGCTCTTCTCTGGCCTCACAGTTGTGTCAGCCACAAAGGAAAACACCAGCCTTGTGGCTTCTTGGAGCAGGCTATTCCTCTGTCTTGCCTTGTTGTTATCTTGTAAATATCTTCTGCTTTCTTCCTTAGTTTTATAACTTTCACATTAGTGTTTTTCTCTCGAGGCCTTGAGTTAATAACTAATATGAGTCAACAATTCCACCTCTATTTTTTTACATGCTTTTCTAATCTTGCCTGGCTCTCTTGCTGCCTTAAAACAATTTTCCTCAGTAAAGCCTCACATCTTAATTAATTGGACCCTGGGCTGTGGGCTACTGTTTACAGTCTTTGGAGACAACATGGCATTTTAGCACGGCTATTTTCGAACAGAATGGTTGGTGCATTGGGGACCTGGGGAATACATCTCTTAGTGAGGGAAGGTGGCCTCTCCCTGGAGAGCTGCTGGCAGGTGGGTAGGAGCGGGGTGAAAGCAAGAAAATGACCTGGGGACAGAGCCAGGAGATGAAGAAGTGCTTAAAAAGGTTCCCTCTGAGCGAGGAGACAGGCAGCACCAGGAAGCGTGGAGAAGTGTGGATTTTGAGAACTGTTGAGGAAAGTCTTTTCCTGTTGTCTCTGATTCTGGTGTCGCTGCTGAGGGGCAAAGATTTGGCTCTGTGGCTTGTAGCAGTCAGACTTCTGCTTTCTTCATCATCTTGCTGTAAGGAGCTTCAGAGAGCTCCTCCTGCTCCCTCTGCCCTCTCCTTGTCAGGTCCCTTGCTGCAGTCCAGCCAGCACTCCCCCTGCATCCATCCAAACCAAAAGCAGCTCTTATGTGGGAAAAACACCCAAAAATCCAAAATGAACTTCTGGTGAGGGGGATGTAGAAAAGCAATCTGAGGACTGCTGGCTTGATGCATCTTCTCCCACACTGCTGAGGAGGAAGTAGAACTTCTCTGCATCCCAAAAAAGCATGGCAATATTCGAATGCCCAAATGGCACTGTGTGCGTATATGACAGGGATTTCTCCTTTGTCACAGGAAATATCTCTGTAGGGACCGAGTCATGCTAGTACCTGGCTGGCTTCCAGGGGAAAAGCTAGGGAACCTGTGGGGACAGATGCTCACCCTGAAACAGGAGCATCCATCCATCCATCCATCTTCTCTGGCCCTTCCAGGCAGCTGTCGAGCCTGTGAGCCCTGCATAGCAGTGACTTAGGTGTAAATGTTTCAGTGCACTGCTGTTGGTAAGCTCTCAGTGTCCTTTAGGGTGCTGCTCAGAGGAGATCCCTCCATCAAAAGGAGCCTTAGGTCTGTCTCCTGTCACCCCATGCCAAACTGCATCCTTCATACAAAACCCAGAAGCTAAGAAAAGTGTCATTTTCGCTGCTGGCATTTACTTGTTACTTGAATGTTGACAGAGTCCCTCACCTTTCAAGTCCCTTCTCTGCTGCATTTGATGGGGTTTTGTTCCTGGATTAAAAAAAAAAAAATATTCCAATTCTTTTTGTGTTCTAATCCACCAGGGATTTTCTGGTTGTTTAGCTATGTTCCAATGACTGAAGTTTTTGAAGGGGTGAACCACCATGCTTTCTATCTCCTTTTTAGTTAGATAGTTAATATTAATGCAATAGGTCTCTGACACTGAGGTGGGGAAAATATGAAATCAGGATAGTTTCTTGAACTTCAGTGCAACACTCATCATTAACTTTTACCCTCTACCTATAGGCTAGAATTAAATTAACAAATTCCCTGCTGTAAAACTGTTTTTTTTTCAATATAACAAATACTTGCAAATGGAATCAACAACTTAACTGTAGCACGTGTATTTTTATAGCCAGTTAGTCTGACAGTCTGACCAGTTTAGATGGCCCATGTGAGTAAAGCACAAAGTAAGTTTAAAATGGTGGCATCAGAGTTGACAAGAAATACCAACATTCATGTTTCCCAAGCAATTTTAATACAGACATTTAGCTGAAGTGTATGAGGATAGTGCAATATTGGTTCAAAAAGCTGAGAATCATTGTACCTGTATGACATGGGTAGAAGTTAACCACATGGACTTGCTTTAGGAAGGCAGCTACTATGAGGCAGAGGTCCTCAGCTTCTTGGAGCAGTTGAAAAATGTCAGATAACTTAGGGTTCCAGATGAAAAGGACTGTCACCTTCAACAATTGCATATTGTGTGGGATAACTGGACTGTCTTGCTGTCAGGGCCATGACAGGCCCTGTAGGTGTGACTTGTCCTGACCAGTCTAAGTTGGGACCTCCACCCACACTGTTTATTGAAGCAGGAGCTCCACTGAAGCTCTGGCTTGGGTGTGAGCTACATCACAGAATCTAGTATCATAGAATCACAGAATGGTTTGGGTTGGAAAGGGACCTTAAAGATCATCTAGTTCCAACTCCCCCGCCATAGCCAGGGACATCTCCCGCTGGACCAGGTTGCTCCAAGCCCCATCCAACCTGGCCTTAAAGTAGAATTATATGGTGCAAAAAATGCTGAAGACTCTGCCTGGGCATTGTGAAATGGGGAAAGCAGCCCAGCAGCCTGTCCCTGGGCAAGTGAAGAAACAGCATCTCGAATGGTCCTCTTCCAAATGCAAGTGCTATTAACTGTTCCAGTGCTAATAAACAGCATATCAGTGAGTACTCCCAGCCAGGTCCCTGACATGCCTGAACAGTTGTTTGCATCTCCAAGACTCACCTCAAACCAGACTTGTCTCCTTGCCTTTGTCTGTCACCACCCTGCTTTGCTTGCCTTGGTGAAGGCTGTGGTCACCTCCTGGCTTGCCTTCCCTTCTAGAATATTGCTGATCCTGCTGCTCCCTGACAGCTCAGGTCTTCCAGAACCTGGAGCTGAGTACCACATTGCCTGTTCCCCAGGCTGTGCGGGGGTCCCCAACAGCTCATCCACTGTCTCCAAGGTCTCCTTGTCATCCAAGGTTGTCCCTGCTGCTCCTGACTGATAGGCAAAGCCTGCAGGAAGCTGTGCTCAGCGTGCAAAAGCAGACAGCAGCCCATGAGGCTTTGTTCACATCCCCTGCACTCAGAGAAACCGTTGTCCCTGGCTCCTTGAACCCTTCACCTGGAGTTGGGCAAGGTGTAATGGTCCTGACCAGCAGCCCGTTGTATGCTGAGGAGTTAGTGATCCATATCACAGTCAAACCAAGTGGGCCCAGGCCTGTGCTTTGCTGTATGTACAGGCTGGCCTTCAGGCTTGTGCCACGCTGCACATACTCCTTGGCTGCAGGACAACTTCAGCCACTTCACAGCAACAGCTCCCACTTTGTACTGGCGATTACACCACATCCTTGCCCATATCTAACATGGCAGCAAGAGGTTCTCATCTCAGCATCCTTTCTGTATGACAGTAGAAGTGATGAATACAGTTGGTTTTTTGTAAGAATATCACATAATAGCTTGAATTATGAAAATGTTATGAAAACATGTCTGTTTACCATGCTATGTGTAGGTCAGAGGCCCATTTGATGCTGTGTGACTCCGGGTTGTAAAGGATGTAAGATTACCTGTACTATTCTCTGTTTCTGTATAGTGTTAGATTTAATAAATAGGATTTTATATGACACTGTACAAAGTCTGAGTGACTTTCTCACTGGTATCATCACAGAATCATGTAATCATAGAGTGTGATGAGTTGGAAGGGATCATCAAGTTCATCAAGTCCAACTCCTGTCCCTGTGTAGGGCACCCCCAGGATCACACCAGGTGCCTGAGAGCATCATCCAAACACTTCCTGAACTCAGGCAGGATTGGTGCTGTGACCACTTCCCTGAAGAGCTTGTACCATGGCTCAGCCACCCTCTGGGTGAAAAATCTTTTCCTAATATCTAACCTAAACCATCCCTGATTCAGCCTCCTACCATTTCCCTTAGTCCTCTCTTTGGTCACAGGAGTGAAGAAATCAGTACCAGTCCCATCTCTTCCCCTTGTGAGGAAGCCACAGACTGCAACGAGGTCACCCCTCAGTCTCCTTTTCTCCAAGAGGAACAATCCAAGTGACCTCAGCTGCCCCTCATAATTCATCCCTTCCAGACCCTTCACCATCCTCATGGCTCTCCTCTGGACACTCTCCAACACCTTGATGTCTTTTCTGTACCGTGGTGCCCAAAACTGCACACAGTACTCAAGGTGAGGCTGTACCAGTGCAGAGTGGAACAATCACCTCCCTTGACTGTCTGGCAATGCTGTGCTTGATGCACCCCAGGACAAGGTTGTCCTTCCTGGCATCCAGGGCACACTGCTGCCTCACATTCAGTTTGCCACAACCCCCAGGTCCCTCTCTGCTGCACTGCTCTCCAGCCACTCGTTCCCCTCACTCTTTATTTACCACCAGGGCTGCTCTGTCCCAGGTGCAGAATGTATCAGCATCTCTTGGTGCAAAACATAAAGCTACAGGAATTTACTAGTCAGATGCAGCTAATCTTTACTACCTGCCCAGGGTCCTATTCAGCATGTACCACCTGCTCACCAGCAGCAACTCCTGTGCCAGAGTACCTGGAGCCTTGGAAGAGTCCTGCCATGTCCTCCTTTACTACCCCCAGAGGAGGAGGCTACAAAGGGAGGTGCCATCTGACCTCACTCCTCATCCCAGAGGCAGCAGGTAGAAAGAAAGGGTGAGAAGGCCCAATGTGCTGGTAGAAACTCTACTACCTCATTGCCCATACATCTGCCCCATGAACATGATGATGGGAAAGGAGGTGCCCTGTGGGCACACCTATGCCTTGTCGCTCTCTGATTTTGCAGATTAGCTCAGGGACAATCTGACACGAGGGTTCATCCATCCCTCTGCCTCCCTTGCTGGGGCCTCTAGGCTTTTTTTGTCAAGAAGGATGGGGTCTCCGTGTCTCTATAGATTACTAACCTACAGAATTAGTCTGAATTAAGTAGCTGTGAAAGGCAACACATTTGTGGATAGTTTTAAAGGCATCAGCCTTTCAGAGTTAAGGAAGAAAAAGTAATATTGGATTTCTGGTTTAAGCAGCCTGACTAAGAGGTGAATCTTACTCATAGGAGCCTTTTGTTAAAGGTTCATCTTTGTAAGATGCTGCCTCAGTATCTGTTTTCAGCCCCTAAGCACCCTATGTAGTGACAAGAAGGCAGGACCAAGCTGCAGTAAGAGTGGGAAGGAAGGAGAGGCTTATCACTCACTAGGTTTTGATGGAGTATAAACATAGAAGATTCAAAGGCTGTGACATCTGACTTGTCAATGGTAAGAGAATGAATGGATTGTGAGCAGGAAAAAGATTATTAGATTGGCAACTGCAAAAGAAGCAAAACTCAAAATCAGAGAGAAAAAGTGTAGGTCAGCAATGGCAATGAGAGGGTGTGATTCTGACTAAAAGCTGTGCCACCCAGGGTGGCAGAACTCAAGTTCAAGATAAAAGGTGTGAGAGGGAATAGTCTGGCCACTGTCACTAATAGGGTGGAAGAAATTAGGTTTTGGGTTTTTAATTAAAGATTTTGCCAAGTGCAAAATTGCAACAACAAAATGCCACCCAATCACTGCACACAAAAAAAATTTCATCGTACTGAGAACCTTCCTTTTTTAAAGGTCACATCACTCTGATTCTCATGTCCTGCATTTCAGTTAACTAGTAGACAGTGACTTTTTTATTACATTTTCTTAAAAATAATGGAGGTAAGTATGTGCCCTATAATAAGGCTGTTTACATTTTAATGTGTAAAATGGATTGAGGAACTAAATGAGTATGAAATGATACAGAAAATTCCAGTGCATGCACTTTCTTAATAAATCATTGCTTCATTAGGATGAAAACATTTATTAGCTTCAGATTTAGTTGTATCTGGATGCTGAACTATGCCTAGGGTTCCAAGACATCTAAACGTACCTTCAGTTTAGCTGGGTATGTATTTAAATGGCTGGTTGTTCACTCTGCCTTTCCCCATATCTGTGCTGTATCCTCCTCTAACAGCTCTGGCATGCTTGGGAAGAGTAGAGTAAAACAGTGTCAATCCCCTTTGAAAGAGAGATTAGAGTTTTCATCAGACACTTCCCTCATGGAAAAAAAGATGAGCAAAATAGCGGGGTAAATTTTGTGCAATGCGCTTGCTTTTTTTTTTTTTTTTTCCCAGCGTCCCTTGTTGTTGTTGCTCATCGTGCACATTCTTCCCACAATGTGGAGCTCTCTCACCAGGGAAATGGGAGGATGGGCTGGTAAATCCTGAACTTGCACTGAAGAACATCACTACGTTAAAGACTTGGACGGTAGGCGATCGTTTGGAGGGAAGGATGGTTATTAAAGAGGAAGGAGAGCATCAGTCCTATATTTAACACCTTGTTCCAATGCCTTAAAATACTTCCTCTGCATTTAGTGGAGGAAATCTAATGTTTAAGATTAGCAATCATCTGCGAGCCCATAAGGCAAGTAATTCCAGCTTTCATGTTAGCTGTAGTCCTTCTTTCCCAGGGTCCCCTTCCCTTCTTTGCCAAGCACTAAGTTGGATTTTTATAAATTATGGCTCACTTATGGCCAAGATGTCAGAAAGCTCAACAGCTCAAAGACGCAGGCAGCTCTTGTGAAATCTGTAAAAAATAGTTTCTTGAATGCATATCTGAAGGGAAGAGTTTATGCTTCTTTCAGTAAGATTACTAATTTAAAATCCTTCAGAGCTAAGAGCTAATCTGAAACTCTGACAAATCTCATTTGTAAGCCACTTCAGAATAACCTACTTAGGCCAGTGGTTGTGTCAGTACTACATGGTTTACTACACCTGTGTAGACTGATTACACCTGGGTGTAAGTTTCCTCCTCTCCTACAGGGCAAAGGAGGAGAAAGGTATCTGAAAGATATTGGCTGTCATACAGGTCTTGATGTATCTCAGCCTTGTGCTATGTGGCTCCAAAAATGAAGAATGCTAGTATGAGTATGAAGTAGTACCCCCATGATAGAATTATTTTTAACTTGCCTGTGCTTCAAATTGGGAATATTGCATGTTGTATACCTATGAGAAAGTTGTGTCAGTGAGCAGCAGGGAGAAAAGCTGCCTCTTTATCTCCTCCTCTGCTGCTGAGCCTCAGTCATGATGGACATATTGGCAGGGGGCAGAAGAGACCACGGCTCCTGTGGAAGGACCAGCAGAATGAACTTGCTGGCAAAGTGGGGAGGTAGGGAGTTAGCAAAAGCAGAGCAAGTATGAAGATGGGAAAGAAATTCTGGTTGAAAGAGGGAGCCTGTCCCTGCAGGGGTCAGGCTCACAGCCATGCTTCAGAAGTCATGGAAAAGGAATTTCCATATACACTTCTCTGAGTCCCCCTGGGCTTGGTTAGCACAAAAACTGACTGTCAAGTGCTTTTAGGCTTTGCAGAAATGGAGGGACCCCAAGGGTCAAAGGACACACTTTCAAGTCTTTTTAATATAGCTCAACCAGCAGATCTGAGGCTGGGTAATCTTGTTTCGCTACAACACACAAGATTCCCACAGAAGCCCTTTGGCATGCTTACTTCAGGAGAATGGGATGAAGAAGAGAAATCCAGCACTGCTGTTGGCTGATTCATGGTCCACCAAGCCATGGAGAAAGGTTTGGCCTCCAGATACAACATGCACAGTCCTACAGCCATGATATTGAGTGTTCCTTACTCTGTGAATCTCCATACAAAACCACAGTGCTACTTAGGCCTACTCTTTAAAGTTATGCCATTTGTAAGAAGGTAGCAGAGCCTATGATTTATTTTCATTGCATGCAGACTAAGGCAACTGTAAGTCAGATATTTCATGTTCTTCTACCCTACTAATGCTCAAATCAGTAAGATTTATTCAAAGGATTTCTCATTCACTGGAAGCTGTAACAGGTGAAACTGTACTACTGAAAAGATTGTTGAAATTCAGAATGTGTATAAACCTTTAGATCTATCTGTGAGAAGGGAAAGTTCTGGAGGAGTATAGATGGCTAACTTGTTCCTCTACTAAAGGAGTTTCAGGGTTTTTACAGTGCCCTGTTGCCTCTTGGGCCTTTTTCAAGGGGAGGCTGGGAAGGCTGCCACTCATAACTGGTCCTTCTGTGAATAATCTTCATGAAAACGGGGAGGACTGGTCCTATTTGTACCACTCTGTGTAAGTGTCCACTGCTGTGCAAGATGCTTATGGTCTATTCTGTGCTAAAAAAATAATCAGCTTTAGCAATCTTTCATACAATTGTTAAGATGTGTGCCAGGTAAACACTTCTCACTTCCTTGTAACTTTGGAATGATGCACTTGAGCTCAAACTTCTCATTCTTGCTCTCAACCCAAGAGAGACAAAGTTAAAGTTAGGGGGTTTTGGGTTTTGACACAGATTTTGTAGTGAGAATTTTGCCATGTGTAATATTACTGTGATGCTGTTTCTGCCTTAAAGAAAAAACACAAAACCTGTATCGTGATAGAGTAATTAAAATATTAATGCATCAGACATTGAGACAAAACCAAATACATATGCATCCTTATAGTATTAAGTTTTGTGCAAATTTATGTGTAGCCTCTAATTACTAAAGCCTTAGGGGAAAAGGCTTAAAGAAAGGAAGCGTCAAACTGGAATTGTCAACTTGTCCAGGTTCTGTTCAGGCCATTCCCTGAAGCCCAGAGCACAAGCAGCAGGAAAGAGACTGTAGGCTAAAGGGAGGCAGGGTTAGATGTCAATTAATCATCCCTTCACTGCTCAAGGACTCCTCACTGCCAGTAAATGTCAAAGCTGAATTCCCTACTGGAGCACTCTCTTGCCTATTGAGGAGCAGGATTTGCAGGAGCTTTGCTTTTAGTAAAGGAGCGGATGCTGCTGAAGAGGAGGGACGTGCCTTTGAGTGGCTTGATCTATCTATAGCAGAAGCTAAAAACAGCACAGGCAGGTGAGGCCCTGACAGCTCTCCCTGGGGGAGCCGTGCTGCCTAGAAGGGCAGACATGGCCCTTGCTGCTTCTTCATGGAAGGTAGAGTCAGCACACATTTCCAGCAGCCCTTTACTCCCTTAGGAAAATAAAGCTTGAGTATAGTCCCTGTTAACATAGGAAAGAGTCCTTTCCTTGTTCCTCACAAATAGCCTTTCCCCCACAAAAATGCTGTTCCTATGAAAGTATCGTATGAGCAGATGACTTGGAAATGAGACCTATCTGGCTCTGAGGCATTAAGTATAAAAGGAGATGTTCTTGTTCCATTTGTGTAATTCCTGGTTTCACCTTTCCCTGCCCCCCCTCAAATTCCAAGTATAAAAAGGAGTTGATTTTTTTTTTCTCCCTAGAACAGTTATCCTCCTTTTTGGACTGGAAAAGAAGCTGATAATCTCCTAGAGGATGCCGGTAAAAAATGAACTCATCTAACAATTTCAGTGAGACTAATGCTGACAGAGGGACTGAAACATTTGTTTTCCTGCTCACAGTGGTGTCCTGCATATAAATCAATAATCATATTTCTTGGCTTGATCTCTAGTGTGATGAAGCAAGAGCAGTATCTGATGCTGCTGGTGCAACAATTGTGAAGTCACAAGGAGCATGAACTGTCACTGAGAGGCACCCGGGGTGGCAGCTGGGCTGGGATTAACGCAGGCAATGTGCTGCTCTCTGCTCTGCTCCTTCATAAAAGGCAAGGATAGAGTCTGTTAGCTTCCTCAAGTCAGAGGGCAAGGTACATTCTCTTTTTTAAGGCCCCTTCTGAAAAAAAAAAGGTTGGCCAGTGCATTCTAGAGTGGTTTTGGGGCAAACTTTTACCACTACTAGAGACACATTACACTGTTATCCAGCCAGAGGAGCATCAGGCAGGATCTCAAGATTTTTTGGCTTTAATACCAGAAGTGGATCCAGCCTTCTCTCTCTTCAGAGGCTCAATATAATTTTGACAGTAATTAAGGATACTTCATCTACTACAAAATCTTGTTTTAGGCTGAGGATAACAAACATTAGGACAATGTTCAATGGGAATTTTGCAATTATAATTGACTGCTCTTTTTTTTTTTATTCACCCTGTTGCATGAATAGCTGCAATTAAGAGGACAGGAAAATATGAACAATAAATGAACGATAGCTAGGTTTTAACTCAGAGAGCACTGAGCTCTCAAAACCGTCCCAAAGGAATATGTATTTCTGAAAAGCACAATAGAGAAATAAAAGCAGTAGGATGGGATATGACTTAAATTCATTTCCTCAGAGAGACAGCTGATGCTGGCTTTGGTCTAGAAATGTAGGTTAAAGAGGCTGAAAGAAATATTAAGAAATAAACCAGTCTGAAGTGCAACCGTGTCGGAGTTTTGATAAAGTGGAAGGGATTCTGGAAGGATGATGGGTGGAGGAAACAGGCTGACCTACTGATATATTGATGAAAAAAACCCAACATATTTTTCATTGTGATTAATAGTGCAAATCTAAGTCATATTAGGCAACAGGTGTGGATAACTCTATTAGTCCTGTATGCCTCCAGTAGGTCAGGTACTTTTCTGCTATGCCATGGATGAGGGGTTAGTGCAGCAGCACCATTTCCATCTTCTCTGGCATGAAGAAGAATAAGCACTTATGAGTCCCCCCCAGTCTCTTCACAAAGCCATTTATCCTTGTGTGATAAGTTCATGAGTAAGTTCATAAGTTCATAAGTAGGAGAGGGGGCACATTCTTTGGCAATCTCCTAGCTGTAGCTTTTGAAACCTCTGCTCCCAAGCCCTGTGGTGTCAGCCTATCAGTGATGTAGACATGAGGTGTTGCAGTGATTATCTGAAGTCATTGTCTTCCAGATTTTGTATGTTCAGCTCACTGGGGCTGCAGACTTAAAATTCAGTCCTTCAGCTACATAGGACCCACCTAAGCAGATCTAGCCAAGAGCAGCATGTGTCCCATCATGTTGCATGCCTTCTCCAAAGCTCCTCTGGCCTCATAGCACTCGTAAAATACATGTTATTCTTTTTCAGGAGCCAAAAGATGTGGAATTAGGCTGTCTTTGTGATCATTTTTCCATGAACACTTTGGAATCAGCAGGTCTAAGTAAGTTCCCACTGAGATATTTTGAAATGATCTCTGCATTGCTTATGCTAATAGTTCTGGGAATACTGTGGAAATAAAAGAAAAATGGGGTGTTAATGGTGGTCCAGCCTTAGACATCTCACCTACTCTTTTCAGATAACTAGATCTGTTGAACTGCATTGATCCTAGTGAAAATTGCAGGGGTAAAACTGATACAGCATTTCACTACAAAAGGGTAGGAAGGGACTGATGCAAGGAGATTTGGAAAGCTTCCTTTTTAAGCAAAACTGAAAGCATTTCTGAAATGACAAATTTGATAAAAGTAATTATATATATTTAATAGATGTAACTTTCTTAAGACATTACTTTGTTTTGACTGGACATCAGTTTTGTACAGCATTTGGCAAATACATATGAGACGAAACAGTCGGGAGGTAACTGGGCAATACTAGAATCACAAATACATACTCCAGTAGCTGTCATTGTGGAATCACCGAGTAAACATGCTCCAGTGAGGCTCTGCACTATTCCTAGTGAGCAGAAAATGAAATTTGCAGATGACACAGGGAGAGGAAGACTGCCCCACTCTCATCATGCAGAGAAACCTGCATTGTCACTTAGTCTGAGTGGTGTCAAATCCATCCAAAGAAGAAGGAAGGCAAATTACCACTTGTGGAAGGGGGCTGGGAGCTGAGGAAGAAAAGAAAGGGGAAGCATATCCTCAAAAGCAGTTTTCTGTTAGTAGGATTTGGCACATTAGTGGAAAAGCACGTTTGTGTGTGTTCTTGATATGCCAGAGCAAGAAGGACTTACGGAAGTAAGTAATGGGAGACAGAATATGTATGATGTACTGTACAGAGTATGCTAAAATAGGATGTGTAGCTCTGATGATAATGTTTTAAAAACCATTGAATGTTTTAAATGCCACGCAGAATGCCAATGTTTTAAAAGCCATGTAGAAAAGCCTTGTAAATTATTCAAGAGATGAAAGAAAATATCTGAGAGTTAACAACTTGAAGAACTTGGTTTACATCTCTACGGGCAATCAAAAGTTGATCAAAGGGATCATATAATCCCTTCTTTCATGGTGAGGAGGTATTGCTGTTCTTCAGCTCAGTGGGAAAAGCAGAAAGAATGAGTAGTTACTAGTTAGAGAGGTATGTATTTCTTTTATTTTGTTAAGCAGCAGTAATGACCTGAGGGGGCAAATTCCCAAGGGAAGCAATAAGGTACCTGGTCAGGGAGCACCAACTGCCTTGAAAAGGAAGAGGAACCAGGCGTGCCAGCAGGACAGGTAGGGGCAGTGATCCAGGATTCTTACAGTTCTGCTTCAAGGCTGGACAGCTGCATTATGGACCAGCCTGGAGCCTAAAGAGCCAAACCCCCAGGAGCTGGGGGAGGGTACTCCTGTTCCCCTGATAGACCTTTGCCTCTTGATGGCTTTGCATCTAGACCGGGAACATGTTTTCTGTCATCTATATTTGACTGCAAAAGCATAAAATTTTACAGCCTATGCTATACTGAAAAATGGGCTAGATGATGTAATAATTCTGAAATTAAGGTGTGCAGTTGTATGAACGAGCAATTTGTAGAAGTTACACTAATTTAAGCTCTGGAAGGTAATAATGCAAGACTATGACTTGTTGACCCACGAGTACAGTAATTGCAGCCACAGTTTCCTTTTCTTGGTACTTAATTTTACTGGAGTATTTTAATTCCCATCCTGTCAGAATCTGCACTGTTAGGCTTCTTTGGTTTGAAAGCCAAGGAGTTCATTGCTATCTCCTGGCTCATGTTACTCCTTCCTGCTCCACTGTTCTCAGCAGTTTTGTTCTCATGGACAACAGCACCTGAGCCACTTGATGCAACCTCCCAGTGACCCTGGCTGCCTCTCCAGTGCCCTGAAATGCTGGCAGACATCTCCCTTCTGCCCCTGCTGCAGGGCAGCCCACCACCCCCAGCACCTCTCCCACTCTGAAGGTCTCAAGTTGTGCCAGGGGAGGTTTAGATTAGATATTAGAAGAAACTTTTTCACGGAAAGGGTAACTAAACACCGGAACGGGCTGCCCATGGAGGAGTTTAAAAGATGTGTAGATGTGGTGCTTAGACTTGGTAGAGTTAACGGCTGGTAGAGTTAGGTTATGGTTGGACTCAATGATCTTAAAGGTCTTTTCCAACCAAAATAATTATGTGATTCTGTGTGTGGACCAGCACTCGGCCCCCAGAGTGTGGGTGTCCTGGGCTGTGCCTGATCAGGAGATGTTTATTCAGCCCGCTGGCTGTAACCCAGCACATTAGCTCTTTGCTTTTTGACAGACTCAGCTGCATCACATGACACCGTTTCTGGGCCAGGGAATGGGCTACTCCAGCATCCCATAAATTATATAAACAGTCCTTGGGCAGAGAGGTAAAATTGACCATACTTGAATTCCAGGAAACTTACGGCTGTGACCCTTTCTAACAAAAACACACAAAGTGAACATTTTGGTTGCTCCTTTTTTGCATGGAGAGCTCTTGTAAATGGGATCCTAGTCACCATACCTCCTACTTGCTTGAAGCTAAGGGATGCCTTTGTGATTATAGTAGAAATATCTTGGTTTTGTTCTGACAAAAGGTCACTCAGGTATCCTAAAAATTAACAAGCCTCTTGCAATGTGCATTTATTTAGTGTATTTTTAACTGCTGTAGTGTGATGCCACCCCTAAATATACAGGTAAAGTACTGGAAATAAATCTAATTATTTGTAAGGCACCCAGCCAGTGCTGCAGCTCCTAAAATCTTTCTTCTGTCTGATAATGGTAGGGTGAGTAAAAATCACCCTCTCCCGTCCTTGATCTCCACAATGTCCTGGGTATGGTGTAATGGATGAGTTCCAAAATACACCAAGCTGTTAGCCCTGATTGTTGTACACTTTCAAATGCAATGGTTGCATAAATCTCTGGCTCTTCTCCCAGGCATTGATCCATTACTCTAGTAAGGCTATTCTAGAATGAGAGAGGGTTTTCAAGTTTATTGAGATAATCTGAAATTTTTCTTGCAGTATTTTTTTACACATTGAGATTACAGGGTCTGCTTAAAACTTTTAGCTCTCCAGATACGGCCTTGGCTTTGGCCATCTGCTTGCTGCAACTCAGAAATTTTTAATTGATTTTTGCCAAAGTACTCTGGAGGTCATTCGCCTGTGTATGCAGTATACTGTAAATCTGGGTGAATATTTTTAGCAATCTAAGTAATTTATAAGAGGCTCTGTCAAAAATACGCAAAAAATAAAATTGTTCCAAACTTAGCCACAAGACAGTATTATAGTAGAACAGAAAATGTTTGCAGAGTTTGGATGATGTGACTCGTGAAGGGAGAGTCTGTAACATCTCATCCAAGTAGATAGTGGTCAAACAGAAATGGCTCACTTTTCCTTCAGAAACTGTTTAGTGCCAATATTCAGTTTTCCTGCCCTTCTGATGATTGCTGTAGTGGGACTGCTGTTCTGTTCTTTCCTTAACCTTGTTGGTTATTATGTGCTCTCATGTAATACATTGGCTTTTGAATGAACTGGAAAATAAATATTTACATTAATGTTCATAACACAAAGAGGAGAACTTGGGAATATAAATTTAGTTCAGAATTATACTAAATGAAAAAAAAACCAAACAAGTGTTGGCTGATTTATGATAATTGAGGTCCTTAATGAATTACTGCACATTACAGTGATTGTAAAGCTTGCATGGTCTGTATGGTATGCTAATAGTCTTGAGTGAAACACAGAAAACCAGGACTGCTCAAGAGCTGTAATCTTTAACTTAGAGGATGAATTGTATTAAGATGGCTCTGCAAGATGCTTTCATTATAAATGGCACTGATCAGTTAAAAAATGGATCCTTTATTACTTTGTTTTCCAGTTGGGATGTTAATGGAGAATAACTGTACACCATTTGTTATTTCTTTTGAAGTCCAGGATGGGTGTGTCAAGGAAATACATGGCATGGTGCTGAGAGCTAAATTTAAATGTAATATTTGCATAACAGTCAAAAATGTCTTACAGTACAAAATCACATTTACTCTCTATCACCAGCACAATTCTCAAACATGACTCTGAAAAGCTAAACAGTGGAGCTGAATTAACACATGCAAAGTAGTTTTCATTGGCAGTTTCTTGTTTTATACTTTTTTCCATTACTATTATTCTTTATTTTGTTATAGTAATGGTTTTAGACACATTAGAATTAGGGATGTGTTAATTTTTATTGCAGTTACATGATGGATATTTAAATATTTGAGGGTCAAACTCTAACCTAATCTGTCCCCTTAGCAGCCTTTTCCAACTAAACTAATCTAACAAGAATAATGCAGATTTAATATCAGGCACTATATGCCAGTGCAGTAAGGCAAAACATCACTTAGAGTATATCCACATTTTCTGTCTTTCTGATCACTATAATCTAAAATACATCCAATTAATCAAAATGTATTCTAGTAATGCAGAAGCAGCTGTAAATGAACTGCGACTAAAATGATTTTTTTTTCTTTTTCTGTATTAGACCACTGAAATATTAAAGATATATTGATGCCTCACTGCTACTAAAATACCACTTGACCAGAATCCAGAAGCCTGTGTTACATACAGAGGGATCAGTGCTGTGTTAGCTACTGAAGTTATAGGTGTTTGTATAAATTCAAGCCCGCAGAACTGCTGCTTTTATGTAGTTCTGACCACTCAAAGTACCATCTGTGAAGCCACTTACAACTCTTACATTAGTTGGAAGCCTGTTAGTTGCTGATCTTACAAAGAGTTAACGTGTTGGCTAATTTTGACTCCATTGGCCTCTGTGAGGGAAGACAACTTGCACCTATGCCAGTTCACAACTCTTCCACGGAACAGCAAAAGATGCTAAAATAAAAAGTAAAATATACTTACTAAAATTTTGAAGATAATGAAAACTGATACCAATTTCTGAGAATGAGAAGCATCTGCCAGAAAATGTACAGCCACGTATGTCTAGCATCTCCTACCTTTATGGTGCTCATTATAGGCAGGGGACTGACATAGTGGTGAGGATTTTACACAAGCATTGCCTCTACTATGCCAGACAACCTGTAAAAGGTGGAAAATTAGTGCATGAGTTGGTTGGTATGCAGCAACATTTGCCTAGGTGGGACTTTGTAGAGTTTCCCTTTTCCAGTTCAATTTGCCTTCACTCTGTGACAGTCAAGCATCACCCCATGTACTCTGTTCTGTGGCGTGTTGCTTCTCCTAGTGATGGCACTGCATTAAATGGTGGAGGAACCCCCTGAATTTTGAAAAAGGACTTTACTAAAAGGACCTAAAGGACCTTTTGTAGTGTGGTCTGAATAATTCCTGTATCTAGTACCCAGAGGGAAAGACAGAAGCAGATGACTTAATTAACCAGCTAATGAATAATGAAAATAGACACCAGGCACTTCTGTTTGCAGCCTCCTTTTGTATCCAAAGACTGAAGTAAGAAAGCATGAAGACCGGAGAGCAAACTATTCCAATGCCCCAGACCAGCATGGTTTTGCACCAGGGTTAAAGTTCAAAATGTGCTAAAGTAATTTGTAAAGCTGAGGTTTCTGGAGCTTCTCCTCAGTGATGGAGAATCAGTATTAGAAAAGAATGTCACTATAGAATAGTTTTCAGTTACAGGTACCTTCTAGTGAATCTCATTTTGGTTGAAGGTCTGAGAAAAATTATGACCTGTGGCTATAGGCATAAAGGATATGCTTTTTCCCCATTAGTCTCCCATGTGGACTGAGTAACTGTTTTGTTATATATATATTATCATCTTATACTTTGGAACTACTTTTTTTCCTAACTTATTTTTTATGTACATGTGAAATACTTTATCTTAGCTTGTTATTTTACTACTAAACAATGACAATGTAATATGACAAGAAGCATTGCATTTGTATTGCTGTTTTTGCTGTGGTGGCTCAGGTTAGTAAAATTTGTTTAAACTTGAGTAGCGTAATTTTCCACTGGAAAATTGTTCTGTTACTTCAAGGAAGTTGTAGTGATAACTTTGAAGTAGCATTTTCTGAACGGGGAACTCTATTGTCAAAACAGCATATAAAATGCAAACCAAATTCAGTTTGCAGTCTCATGGGAGTAAATCAGCTCTAACAGGACTAACATCACTGAAGTGAGCAGGGTTAACTTATTATCAGAATTGATTTTATTAATGAGATCAGAGTCCTGTGACCTTCCTTCTGATAAAGAAACAAAAGTACTGCATAATTAGTGAAAGTGCCAAGACAAGATTTTACTCTCAGCACCACCAGTACAAAGTTCATTCTTCCAGCCTTATTCTTGCTGTAGAATTCACTTCACTGACTTTCTTTTCTCTGTGGGGAGTGGAGAGATGCCTGTACTTATGAGTGCAATTCCTCTGTCCTGCTTTAGGGTACAGTGAGTTGCACTTGAGGTGCTTTCTACCATGGTGGAGTAGTAGGTCAACCTAATAGCAAAAGTTTCATAAATATTTGTTAAAACCTTATATACTGTACATGGAGCAGTAATTTGAAATCAGTACAGAAAAGGAGATTCATAGAAGCTTATTTCCCAGTGTTGCAATTTCCCAGTCTCCAATTTTCTTCATGGGATTATGACCGAGATAAAATGAAAAAGACATTCAAATTCTAACTTTTCAAAGATTCCAATAAATAATATGTTGAAATGACACGACATAGAGACAAAGCTGTGATCTGGTTGAGAGCTGACACAAAACTACAGCTCTGAAGAAAGTATCTGAAAGATGGCTTCAACTGCTATAGAGTGTTTCATGGCGTTTTTACTCTTGGACTGAGAGCAGCAAAGATAACAGGTGCAAATGCTGTTGGTTGCAATGGTTTATTGAGCTTACATAGCACAAAATCAGTAGAAAACTAGTGCCGGAACAACCTGAAGTACACATTGTCTTGGTAGATTGTTTTCTTTCCTGTTTGAACTAATTACTTCATTTTAGAGCACCAACATTGTTGGCACCAACCCCAAAATTCAAGGGTGCAATATAGATTAGCATGTCTGAAACACCATGTTTTTCTCCCTTGAGGATAAAACAGTCTCTGAATTGGAGTAAGCGAGGTGGGGATTGGCAAAACAGAGGGGGTGCAAAAAGCTCCCTTTATAAATAGGTATGTTGCAGAAACACAGCAGAGATTCTCTACAACAGTTTTTATGCATTTGTGGAAAGGGAGCTGTGGACAGTTGCCTGATTCATAAGCCAAGCTGACGGATGATGTTGTGAGCTGGTATTAGCTTTATATATTAAAGACAGACCTAACAATTTGTCTCAATTCCACTCCTTCCTCCCCTCACCCCGGCCAAGATCTCCAGGCTTATGCTTGCACAAACCTCTCCTTGACCTTTCTATTCTGCTGCTAGAGCCTCTCCCAACACTGCAGCAAGGACAAAACATGGCATAAGTCCAACATTTTCTTTTTTTTTTTTTAAGGGTTTTTTTCCTTATGAAGCATTTTTGGCTGAAAGGATACCATCTGGCTCTAGGTTAACAAATCCTTTATAGAACTACTGCTTCCTTTCCTGGTTAAATGCCTGTAACGATTCCTATCAGCATTCATAAAGTGTTTCCCTGTATATTAAGCAATGTATAAAAGCTAAAGTGTTTTTGGCCACCTTCCAGGCCCTAGGAGAAACTCAATACTTGGTAGCTTCTAAATGGAAAAAATTAAAATTAGCATCATGTGTCCCTATATATTAGGAGATTTTTCTCATGCTTTGATTATTGGCTAAGGGATACTGTTCCCATCTCTGTCTAGTGAGGTTCCATCCTACTGCATCCACCTACCCAAATCAAAGGGTGCAGACATTTTAATTTCAGAGTTATAATGCATGTAATGCTTTTCTTGTTTTGCCAAATCTTTTCCCTTTTGTTTCCAAGTCTTCTGAAATGAGCTATGCTGTGTGTAGTAATTTATGGAAAAAAATGCAACATTTGTGCTCATCTGCTCAAACTCAAAATTTGGAATGATCTTGCTTCTCAAAGTGCCTACTGAACATCTCTCCATCATTAGGTGACTGTGAAGCATGTTGCATTGCCCATTGATGGGTTAATCTGTAAATGTTAACTACGCAACTAGCCTCCTGTCAGACAGAATTATTCCAATACTGATAACCTATTTGCATGGCATTAAGATAATACAGGATCATTCTGTTCTAAATAAATAGATTGGTATAATAGTGAGGTAATATTTTCATTTGCAGTGTAATACCATGTTGATTTCTACTGCCTTCAGCATTGCCTTGATGTTTTGGTGGATTTTTAAACTATATCTTGATAATTTCGCAAATCTAACATTTCTAAGTGAACAGTTTTATGAACAAAGATTAGTACTGTAATATATCTTTGATGGCATTATTAGAAAATCTTATACAGAATACTGTAATTGAAAAGGCTGTTTAAATGCAAGCATTTTCTGCTTGGTTTTAAGTTAACCATTGTATTTAATTTGAAAATGAGAGAGAGCTTACAGAGGTTGTTATTTTCTAGTAGATGAAATACATATCTTTTCCATCTGAATTTCTGATATATCCCTTGTTGTATACCAAATACTTTAATTTCAACAGGTCTGTAATGGATATCTGAATTGATAATTTAAAGAAATAACAGGAACAGCCAAAGGGAATTCATTACTGTTGTTGAGTTCAAAGATGTAGGATGAAATCTGATCAGACTGGTTTGGGCTGTAAAGTGAGAGACTCCCTGGATAAAAAGGCTGGGGCTGGCCTGGGGGAAGCAAAACAACTTTTCCTCTCTGTAATGAAAGACATAACCTGGAAAACAAACTTCTGGGATTGCATTTTTCTGGGAAACTAAAAACTAGTGTAGGTACTGGATGAATAAAATAAAGGATATAAGAGGCTGGATTTTTGAGCTTAACAAGGTCAATGAAAATGTTACTGCTTGCTTTAACAAGGACAGGAATCATTCTAATTTTTAAAATAATTAACTATGCAAAATGTAATTAACAATGGATTTTAATTAGCTACCTGTGGAAACTGTGGCTTTATTGTGACAGTTTTTAGTTGCTCTAGCCTCCTTTTTTTTTTTTTTTTCATTTCTCTGTACTCTGAATTGCTTTTCCAACACCACCTCTGCAGTTGAGCTGTGCCATCTCTACAATATAGTGAGATTCACAGAGGACTGTTTTAGCAAAGAAAAATTGTCACAGGAAAAGAGCTTACTGAAATATAAAGCAATATTCATAGTTTAAAATCAAGGTTAAAAAAAGAGGCAGGAATGGTTTAACCTAATTCTCTTTAATGGCAGAACACTAGTTTCCAAACTAGACAAAAGTATGTAGCACTGCCCAGCAAAGGTAGGAGTGAAATCACCTTGGAAGTACAAGGAGCGTGAAGGATATAGGTTGGAACAGAGATATTTTAGAGAAAAAGATGAGAAGCTGCTGGACTTACATTGAAAGTAACAAAGGAGCAGAAAGCCATGCAGAGAGACAGAAGATTTTGTCTCATTGTATTGGGGAGTCATGGGGAAAGAGTGTTAGGATATTGATTGCAAGACACTTGGGTTTTTGAACATGGAAGATGCTTCCTTTGTTCTTCTTCTTCTTATGTAAATAATATCTATTCAGTACTAAAAATAGCTAGTAGAAAGTTCCATTGTGGCCACTTGGAAATACTAGCGTATGTTGGAAGGAAGAGAATTCTCTAATGTCCTTACTGTCCTGTTTTCTCCCTGTAGAAAGCACTAGTGTCGCATAATAATATGTACTGACTAATTTGGATTAATGACATTCTTTGTGCATAAAAGAATAAAGAAGTAATGGGCCTCATTATGAACTTTTAATTGCATAAAACTGAAATTTTGGCTAACAGTTGAGTTCCGAGTATTAAATCAATAAAGGCTAATTGTAAAAGTTTCTCACTTTCTTTGGGAAAGCCTTCATCGCTGAGAAGTAAGCCAGGACATTCTTTGAGATTTGTTTTAGGCCCAGAGTGGACTGGATTTTGCATTTTGTGGATAATAATACACAAAGGCCTCCAAACTCAGTGGGAGAACTCAACACAAATGGCTCTTGAAAAAAAATTACAAACAAAAAAGGCATTGTCCTGCAGTGAATAGTTAGGCACTGCTCTTACAGAAATGGTTTTGTGTCCCATGCGCATGCATAACAATTACTGATACTCACTAATGAGAGAAAAAAATGCCCCACATTCCACTGCTTTTATAACTATAATGCCCTCTCTAGAGCTCACACATTTAAAATAATTATTATTAGGAAAGATTTGATGCTTATAACTAGAAGGCCTGTAGGTAGGACTAGGTATTATTTTTATGTAAATATATACTTGCTTATTTTTGGTCTTCTTTGTTAAAAAAAAAAAAAAAAATTCTCATGACTTTGTTGGCTCATAAGGCTTTGTATTTAGTTACTTAAGAAGCAATTGCTTTTAAATTTTGAGACTGATCTTGTCAGTATTTATTGACATCATGATCCCATTGTCACAAGTGAAATAAAAAGATATATGGTGCTGCCCAGATTGTCCAAAGATACTTCTCTTCCTTCTGTCTGTTCTTCTTTAGATTACTCTGCTAGTTTTATTTAATTTGATCAGTGTCTGTTCTTCTCCATCTCCTTAGGCCTGCTTTGACAGTGCTACAAATTGGCACTGCAGGGAGGTGAGGGAGAGGAGCATCATTCACACCCCCAACCCTATGTTCTTCAGCCTTTTGTGGTTCACACAGATCCCATGTGCACCACCATCCTTCTTTTCCTCTCCTTCCTTCCCCTCTACAGTGTTGCTGCTCTTATAGAAGCTGGTATGTCTTTCTGCCACAGTTGGTTTTCTGCCCCGAGCCAGACATTTTTAGAGCACCCTGTATTGTTTGATGGTGTTCTGAGACAAGAACAAGAAAATGTGATCCCTTGGTTTTAGCGTGCCTTCCATTCCAATCTATTTACTTTTTGCTTTAATCTGCAATAGTGATTTTACCATATGCCCAAAAGCAGATACATGATTGATGGTGTCTGTCCGTGGGAACTGGATTTTCTCACTTGAAAAGGTTTTTCACCCAGAGGGTGGTCGAGCACTGAAACAAACCATCCAGGGAAGCAGTCACAGCACCAGGCCCTGTCTCTTAGTTCAAGAAGCGCTTGGATGATGCTCTCAGGCACGTGGTGTTGTTCTTGGGGTGCCCTACACAGGCACAGGAGTTGGACTCAATGATCCTGATGGGTCCCAACTTAGCATATTCTATGATTCTATGATTCCTCTGGAGGAAGAAAGAAAGATGTGCAAGAATTTTGGCAAGTNTAGGCACTGCTCTTACAGAAATGGTTTTGTGTCCCATGCGCATGCATAACAATTACTGATACTCACTAATGAGAGAAAAAAATGCCCCACATTCCACCCCTTTTATAACTATAATGCCCTCTCTAGAGCTCACACATTTAAAATAATTATTATTAGGAAAGATCTGATGCTTATACCTAGAAGGCCTGCAGGTAGGACTAGGTATTATTTTTATGTAAATATATACTTGCTTATTTTTGGTCTTCTTTGTTAAAAAAAAATAAATTAATTCTCATGACTTTGTTGGCTCATAAGGTTTTGTATTTAGTTACTTAAGAAGCAATTGCTTTTAAATTTTGAGACTGATCTTGTCAGTATTTATTGACATAATGATCCCATTGTCACAAGTGAAATAAAAAGATAAAAAGATAAGGGTCAGCCTTTTGTGGTTCACACAGATCCCATGTGCACCACCATCCTTCTTTTCCTCTCCTTCCTTCCCCTCTACAGTGTTGCTGCTCTTATAGAAGCTGGTATGTCTTTCTGCCACAGTTGGTTTTCTGCCCCGAGCCAGACATTTTTAGAGCACCCTGTATTGTTTGATGGTGTTCTGAGACAAGAACAAGAAAATGTGATCCCTTGGTTTTAGCGTGCCTTCCATTCCAATCTATTTACTTTTTGCTTTAATCTGCAATAGTGATTTTACCATATGCCCAAAAGCAGATACATGATTGATGGTGTCTGTCCGTGGGAACTGGATTTTCCCACTTGAAAAGGTTTTTCACCCAGAGGGTGGTCGAGCACTGAAACAAACCATCCAGGGAAGCAGTCACAGCACCAGGCCTGCCTGAGTTCAAGAAGCGCTTGGATGATGCTCTCAGGCACGTGGTGTTGTTCTTGGGGTGCCCTACACAGGCACAGGAGTTGGACTCAATGATCCTGATGGGTCCCAACTTAGCATATTCTATGATTCTATGATTCCTCTGGAGGAAGAAAGAAAGATGTGCAAGAATTTTGGCAAGTGAAAGCAGAGTTGCTTCTACCCTCACCAGCAGTCTGCCCTGCAGCTTCTGAGGATGTTGGTGTCTCTAAGGCAAGGACATCAGATCTGCTGAATGATTTTTAGTGTATCGAGTAGGTTACTTTAGCAAGGTGGTGCACAAAAGATGATGGCTGGAGAGCTGATTTGCAAGATCATATACCCACTTTAAGATGGAAATATGCATCAGAAGAGTGGAGCACAAGGCTTCTTAGGGTAACACATCAGCCGTTTGGCTTCAACTTGTGTTCTGAAGTCTGTCAGACCCACACAATATCACTGTTACTTTGGTCATAGAATCACAGAATGGTTAGGGTTGGAAGGAACCTTAAAAATCAAAATCACTTTGCTTTATTACAGTGCTTCTCAAAGAATAACAACTACATGTGTAGTTATTATTACATTTTGCCTAAAGGTCTCAGTTCTGTTACAATGCCATTGACACTGAGTCTGTGCCTTCATGCTGCCCAAAGCCAGCCACAGTCCTACCTTATTCCTCAGCTGCTGGGGAACTGGATCTTAAATATTGTGAGAAACCTTACTTTTGGCTGATTTTAGCTTCATACTGCTGATGTATTTCATCACTCTCAACAAACCCCGCCTGAGGCACAATTATTTGCCTCCGTGCAGCTTTTCCCTGGAGTGACAGGCTAGCTGTCTGTGCCCCTGGAGTCTCCTTGCTGCCCTCCATCAACATGTTTTCCATCAGGCTGCCCAAGAAGTGTTCAAAAAAACACGTAGACATAGCACTTCAGGACAGGAGGTGACAGCTGGACCTGATGATCTCAGAGGTCTTTCCCAACCTCAGCGATTCTGTGATCCCTTCCCCAGGACCCTACGCCCCTTATGCCCAGTGGCATCACTTTTTCCTCTCCAGCCTCGACTATTTCAGGCTGTTTCTGCCATTTTGTTTGCCTCTGAACCCGAACTACTCATTATTTACCTGTCTGCTGGGGAATACTTAAAAGCTTCCTTTTTTTTTTTTTTTTTATAAGATATTTATGGTTTGCAGATGGTCCCTAAAGTGACTTAAAAAAAAAAAAAAAGCCACCCACACCTTCTTCTTAAAACATACACCTGCATCCAATCTAAAAGGAGAATTTTTTTTATTACTATCAGCCTGGCTTCAAGGCCAACCTCTGAAGGGCCCCGACACCCCCTCCCCTCACCCT
>JAAWXA010000003.1:14757581-14804221 GCA_038090715.1 Florisuga fusca
GGGGGGGGGGGGGGTGCGAGCGACGGAGGTCCTTAGGATAAATTTTTAAAAGATCAAGTGGAGGCCGTCCTCGCCTGAACAAAAATAACCCCGTGTGGTTTATTTCCTGTGCTGGATTGTTATTTTTCTCATTCTGTGGCAGGTTGGGCTGCTCAGCCAGCCTGGAGAGAGGGCTGCAGAAGGAACGATGTCTGCTGAGTCTTTTACTTTGGCTGCTCAAGCTAGGTTTGACTCCAAATGGTTGAAGACTGACTTACAGGTAAGGAGTTAGATACTTGTTTTGCACTGTGACCTTTCAGGTGCAGCATCAAGGATGCTTTTAGTCCAAATAGCTGACAAACAGAAGTGTGCATGCAGCATTGCTCCTCAGACAGATGTGCAGGCTTTCTTGAGTATGCTGATTTGAAACCGATCTTGAAGAAACACTAAATTATTTTGAACTGCAAATAGATCTGTATTGTCAGTCTAGTCCCTGCTGCTTAGAAATAAGCTGGAATACATGTGTGTGTTATCTTTGCAGAGTGTCAAAGCACGTAGTTGAGAATGTGGCATTACTACTAGAACCCTAAATTCTTAGGTTCTTGGTGAATTTTTTTGCCTGCACATGAACGAGCAGCTTTAATGCACAAGAGAATCCAAGTGAAAGGCAATGGAAGTCTAATTCCTATTTTGAAGAATTCAGGTTGGTTTTACTGTAGTTGTTTGAATACCAGGTGTGGACTTCCTTTAAATTTGTCTTTTTTGAAGGGAGTTAATCTCTTGACAAATATATGTGGTTGTCATGGAACTGGTCTTTGTTGACCAGTGTGGTTGCCCATGTGCTGGTGTTTGGTGAAAATTTTCTTTTGTGTTAGAGGATGATCTGTTAATTTTCAAAATGTTAATTTTTAAAAGTTGCATCATACAGAGATGAGCATACTATCATATTTTCCCAATTCAGGCTTGGAAATCAAGTGGAAAATATAGGGAAGTATAGTGGTTTGGGTTTGTTTCAGATGAAGTGGGTAACTAGATTAAGTCCTTGTCTTGACCATTTTCTTCCTTCTCCCAGATACTGCATATTAGTTGCCTTGCTTTGAATAACCTTTCTAAGTTCCTGGTCCAAACTCATAAATTCATGTTCAGACAGACCATCCGGTGTTATTCTTTTGAATAATAATAAAATTAAAAATTACATCCTGAGTGACTTTACCCCAAATTACATGGCAATTGCATGGTTGAGTTCAGCTGTTTTTGTGGTTAGGCAGGGCTTTTCCTCAAGCAGTTGTGATTCAAAGCAGCCTTTCTCCAATATTTTACATCAAAATAAACGGATAAATGGAAGTGACAGATACAGACTTAGAGATTACATTGTTTAGTAGGACTTTTATGTAAATGCTAAAAAATGACATGGCTTGTGCCATGGTTTGGCTAGATTACTTCTCTTTTCATCTTTCATTCTTCCCAAAGTAAAGGCTTTGATCCAAAGTTACATGTTTTGGCTAATGTGGCCAGTGTTAACATAGCAGCAAACAGTTTGAAGAGAAGCATATAAAGAAATAGAGAAATATTTTTTTGCTCTCTGGAAGCTGGCTTTGAGATGACAAATATGTTGCTTCTATGATTGTAGAGGAAAATTGTAGCTGAAAAAGTGGCAGTCTTTGTAAACAGCTGCTGACTATGCATTGTTTGGTTTTTTTTCTTCATTATATGAGTCTGTTCATGTGATTTTTCAGATTTTGTGTCTCATTTGTAATGCATTTTTACATAAATAAAAAAAATGGATGTAGAAAAACTGACAGGAGGGTTTTAGTTGCCATCCAAACTTAAAGGATTATTTTCAGCTGAGTGTGTATAAATGAAATTAAATACTTCTATCTTCTAAGACTGTTGTGTACTTAATGTGTTGTAATAATTCCGTTTAATATTAAAAATTTTTATTTGTAACAAATTTCTGTGATTAAGCTCTCTTACAAACAAGAGTTCTTTATGAGTGATAACAAGTTAGACTAATTGCCAGGGTACTTAATTTGTTTTCTTCCAGTCATACTGTTGTCAAAATAATGAGATTAATGAAATTAGAGAACAGTAATAATTTGTGAACTGGACGCAAACATCACTTCTCTGGAATCTGAAGACTAGCTAGGCCTCCTGGGTATAATAAAATTTTCTTATGAGGTTAGCTGTTTTTCATATTGCACAGGTCTTTAGAACAGAACTTGGTCTGGATGTGAGTGTTCAGTATTTTAAGGTGTGAATCTTGAATCACCCCTTTTTAGTGTATTAAAGGGCAGATGCCTTCTATCAAGTAAAGGATTTTGGGCTCTGGGGAGTTTTTCTGTTGCATGATTGACTGTTTTAGCTACTGGTTGACTAGCCTGACCTAGCTGCCTGTGAAGTTTCTTTGTAGGTATAAATGTTGTCTCTTAATCCTTTAAGTTATATGTCTATAGAATATGCTGATTGCCTACTGTGTGTTTTTACTGACTAATAATAGAAAGGCCTTATTGATGTTCAAGAGACTGTCAACAGGAATTGAAAAGATGAGGATAATACTTAGGAGGGATTTGGAGAAAACCACATTATTTTATGTGAATTAGTCCAGCTGCCTGCAAATTGCTGTTTGGAATTAGATCCTGAAACTCTTTGCAATTAAATCTTTAACTTTTCACTGTACAGCAGTCCAGGAGAGGGTAGATAAATCCCCTTGGAGAAAAAATTCTTATCTTAGGAGACATACAAAGATAGACTAGTCTTTAAAAAGGGCTTTTTTTGGTTTGTTTTTAAATGTTTGTTCTTGTTGCAAAATTTGGGGAGTGTAGCTGGAATGGGAAGTGAAATGTTTGATTGGGTGGGTAGTGGTCTCCAGAGTCTGGTGTTTGTTTTTTATTTTTTGTCTCTTTTGTTGGAGAGTTTGCTCTTTAGACTTGATGGTTGTGGCAGTTACTGTGAATTAAGCCAGTGAAATCTCTGACAAATCATCAGATTTGTTTCCCCTTCAGCTCAAGGTGATGTTGCATTAATGATGTAATGCATGAATATTGTAATACTGTGTACATTAATAAGTCTATAATATAGTGGTATTAATATAATAAGAAAGGAATGACACGTGGATTTTAGCATGGATTGTGTTTAATCACCCACATGCGTCACTCTTCCAGCTGTCATCCAGGCCAAATGTAAACGCTCTTACTCAGTTTTGGGCTAGTACTGTTAGGAGGCAAAGTCAGCATGATGTACAGTATCATTATTGTTCTTAAGAGTATATCAAAGACACAAGTCCTTTTGTAGCACTGGGTCTCTAGCCTGAAGGATTAACTCCTGTGAAATGTTAATGGAACTGTATCTTGACAATGTATTTTTGCTTGTGTTATTTTATACGAAAGTAATGTAATTATAGGAAGCTAAATGCTCTACAGAGACCCAAGTGCACCCCATAATTATTCCATGTTTTTTACTGTGTATTTAATTGACCTAATACTGTATGATTTACAGCTGCTAGTATAATTCTGAACTGATGATAAACATCTGTTTTATTAAAAATTTAAATTTCCTGGTGGAGCGAAATTAAGTTATTCTGTATTACCCGAAAAAGCACAAAATGTTATAGTATCTGAAAAATTAGATAGTTACATTAATTTGAGGTAACATCTGTACCACAATATGTAATATTGACATAGATCAATAATATATGTATACCATCACCATTAATAAAATAATCCAGTCAAGTTGTAAAACAGGTGGGTTTTAGTAGAGGCCAGTTTTTCCATGGATCATGTCTAACATAGTTACTAGGAAGGTTAGTGTGTCACTTAAATTTACAATCTATTTTTTCAGATTTAAATGAGTACATTTAAAAGCACCTACCTATTTATGGCTGTCACTAGTAGAAACCATAACATTTATAGCAAAATCAGTGTGTAATGGGAAGTTGTGTTTTAATGGCTGCTTCCAAAGAAGACAACCGTTTGGTTGGTTGATTGGTTTTTCTGTTTATTGTTTTTTTGTTTTGAAAGGAAAGGATAAAAAAATAGAAATGGAAGGGAAGGTTAACATTTTTCCTTAAACCTAGATATCCAGCTTGCTGAATCAAACTGTGCTTAAACCAATTCTAATTAAATAGATACACTGTACTATTAATTTAGAATCTTATGCAGAGAACTTCAATTAGTGATGGCTGAATAACATAAAACCTAGAATTGCTGTCAGCTAATAGGATACATGTGTGTGCTCAAAGGGTGTTTCTTAATCTGCTTATTCTGAATCCTGTGGAGAACTGTTGTGCTTGATAGCAGGGGTTAGAGGGGACAAACTTTCATTGTCCTGTACTGTGGAAAAACACTGGAGGCAACAGTCAAGGTACAGGAGCTGTCCACCAGGGAAATATGATGCATTTTCATCAGGTTTTGTTGTGTTCATGGTTGGCAGGCTATTTCTGTCATATTCTTTTGCCAAAGAGATGAGAGTGAGCTTTTAAAAATGAAACAACCACCTTGTAGGAGTTGCATTGGTCCGAAGTCTTCTACCTTCCCTTCAAAATTAAATTTGGCACTTTAATTTTCATCATAATCCCATTTTCTATATCAGTGTCTTTGCTTGTAAGAAGATAATGTAAATAAGTGATGTCTTTGCCATTAAAAACAGGAAGTTAGTGGAAGTTGCTTTCTGTATTTTGTTACTTCTTGTTAATTTTCTTCTTGGTTTTGCTTTTCTGATGAAAAAGTGATGGGGTTATGTGGAAGTTCTTATAGAAACTGGAAATGAGATCTACACTTTGAAAGGAAGGGAAGTCTTCAACAGGAATTTTTAAAAAGTATTATAAAAATGAAGTAATGCTGGCCCTCCAAAAACAAGTGATTTCCAAATCCAGTGGGGAGGGACAGACATAGAGTGTTAGGCTAGAGAAAATTAAGATCATTGCTTATCATAAGATGTGGTCTCAAACAGAACTACTGCCCTGCAAATGGAGAAAGACAGAGAATTTTTCTTCTGAGGGAATGGCATACTTTTTCTTTGCATGCGACTGTTAGCTGTTCACAAACTTCTGCAACAAAGGGAAGACCAGTTGACTTATTGTGGGGACAGTTTCTAGTTAATTTCAGTCTGTTGAAGTAATACGGGGCTGTTGAACTTCCCTGTCTTTTTCCTATTAGAGCTTTAGAGCAGTAGGTTTAGATCTAATGATGTTTCACTGTGCTCTGCATAGGTGTGATAAGCAGCTGTTTTTTCAGGGCATGCTTCAGCAGGGAAGGAAGGGAGCCGTGACAAAATAATGAAGAAGATGACAATGAAAAAGGAAACACAAATTGAATGGTTTCAGTAAAGCAAAAACAACAGAGGGACTTGGGAAAGGACTTCCTGTTCTGTGATTTTCTTCACGATTAGTGGGCTGATTTTTTTGTTGTTGTTTGTTTTGGGCTTGTTTTTTTTTTGTAAATGCTTTCTAAAGAAAAATATTATCCTATGTGGTCTTTAAAATACTGCAGCAATAATACAGCTAATGCAGAGGTAACTGAATGGAAGAACAGTTTCTCTCCCCCTCCCTTTCACGTAGGTAATTCTGAGGTGAAGATTATTTAAATAGCTTACATTTTAAATCCATATTGACACTGTGATTATGAAGTAATTTTCTTGTTTTTTCAGTGCAATTATATAATCAGGAATCCTACCTGAATAAGTATTTGTCCTTTTGTGTCCTTTCTCTGGCTTCATCTGTCTTGAGCTCGAGTTAGCTTTTATGGAGTTTTCTGTACTTTCTGCAGTAGAGTTTGTGAAAATGTACAAGAACATGATCAGTTGCACTGTGAGGAGTAAGCTGTGTCTTGACTTCAGAACAAAATTATTCTTAAAATAATTTATTAGCATCAAAATTGTAGTGGTGCTTTGAGAATTCTCACAAGCCTATCCAGTTATGGTTGCAAGATTTAATTTTCTTGAAATGTGAGGCTATGATAATGCCAGTGCCTTATTCTCTAGAGTTGAAGGGTATGGATGGAAAATTCATTGACAGCCCTGTTGGAGATGGCAGCAGCATATGCCAACCAAACTAGATATCCTTGTGACTTAATTAAATGTTGTACCAGACAGAATAAATTACAGTTTAACTGTGTGGATGAGATTAGCAAAAGATTAGACTGGGGGCTGCCCAGTTTACAGTACAGTAGAAATTTAAAGTCTGCATAGGTCCTTGCTTTTTTTGCTTGGGATAAGCAATGAGAGCTGAGACTTAGGTTTGTGTGGGAAGTATTAATTTTGTGAGGTACGTGCCTTAAAGGTGTAGGTGGTCAAGACATGGTCTGGGCATGAGAATGTGTGACAAATGGTGGAAATAGCTTGGGGTTTGTGAAGGTGAGGTCTGTAGGAGATGGGGGTGTGTGCCTGTGGTCTCATCTGAGAGGAGTTCAGGAGATATCATGGGAAGAACAAGGGAGATTTTGGGCATGGGGAATGGCACTTGATTTGGCGCAATGAGTAGGAGGCTCAAGGAGGTTCACAGAACAAGGTTGTCGGGCAAATCAGTGGTGGTGGAGCATGGAGCTGCTGTTGTCTCAGTCTTGGGAAGGCAGGGTGCAGGTGATGGGACAAGCAGGGGCTTGGGGTCTTTGCAGGGTTTTTACAGAGTCTACAGCTCTGGAACTCTTGCCAGTTGCGAAAGTTCAATGAAAACTTAATTATTCTTAATTTGCTAGCTTACTGAGTTTTTCAAGTTTATCCCTTTAAACATTCACAAATGAAATTACTAAATTATTAGTGGCAAAGATATCCCCATAAATCAAGCAATCTGGTGAGAGTGTTAGGCTTAACAAAATACAGGTTGGTACTCTTGTACTTGCAGCTCTGGCCGTGTCAGAATCAAGGAAAACATCAAATGTGTTTTTCTTCTCTTGCATTCTATCGTACTTGCCTGTGAACTTTCTTTAAACAGTTGAGTGGAAAAACAGCCATAATTTTGAAGTAATATTTTGAGTAATATTTTTTGAAAATAGAAATCAAATAGATGTGTTCCAAATTTGTTCGGAATGAAGTTCTAGTTCTCTTGTTTTAGCACTTGGACGTGTTGATAGACTCCTTGCAAATGACTCCATGCAAGAAGTGTATGTAGGAGCAGAAGAGGAAAGGTGTATGTGCTTGTATTGGCTAAGATAGTCTTAAATCACTGAGGAAAGAATGAAAGAAAATCAGATTTATGTATTGATGTAGATATTTGACTTGTCTACCATAGAGTTGACTTACTGTTATCTTCAGCTACTAGTTTCCCAGAACCACAAATGGCTGAGGATGGAAAGAACCTCTACAGGTCGTGTGTTACAACTTCCCTGCTCAAACAGGGCCACTTAAAGCCAGTTGCCCAAGACCATGTCCAAATGACTGAGGATGAGGAGTCCACAACCTCCCTGGGCAGCTCGTGCCAGTGCTTAGTCACTTTTACAGTCATAAAAGTGTGTCCTGATGTTCAGAGAGAGCCTCCTGTGTTTCAGTGTGTGCCTGTGTCCTCATCCTGCTCCCAGGTACCACTGAGCAGAGCCTGGCTCCATCTTCTTTGCACTTTCCCTTCAAGTAAATACACCGAGTTCCCCCTCTGAGTCTTCTTGGGGTTCAGCAGTCCCTGATCTCTCAGCCTTTCCTCATAGGAGAGATATTCCAATCCCTTAATTATCTTTGTGGCCTTTTGTAGGACTCTGTCCAGTATGTCCATGTCTCTTACACTAAGGAACCCAGGACTGGACCCAGTATTCCAGTTATGGCCTTACCAGTGTTGAGTAGAGGGGAAGGATGACCTCCCTGGACCGGCAGTCCAGGACAGCAGTGGCAAGGGCACACTGGTGGGTGATGTTCAACTCGGTGTCCAGTAGGATCCCCAGGTTCTCTTCTGCAGAGCTCCTTTCCAGCTGGGTTACCCCCAGCACACACTGCTGCATGGGTTTGTCCTCTGCATGCAGAGAGGACTTGGCAGTTCTTACAAACGTCATGAAGTTCCTGTCAGGACGTTTTTCCCAGCTGGTTGATGTCCCTCTGGAAAGCAGCATGAGCCTCTGGTACAGCAGCTGCTCTTTCCTGTTTCTGTTGGTTAAGTGAAATTAAAGAAGTTGTGGAGCTTTTATTATGGTTATGGGATTTTGGAATAACAAAAATAACATTTCTTGAATAATTGATCACTGAGATACTCAGACTTTCCTTCACTTTTGTCTGTTATAGTGGCAGTTCACTGTTTAATATGAACATTGCTGAACATTGACTAGACTGAAAGTGAATTGTTCTATTTGGGTTTGAGTTATCCTCAGTTATTACAGATGAATTGGTTGTAAATACCGCTTCATAATTATCCTTCCAGTTGGTTACTTTGATTATTGCTAAAAAAAAATGTTAAAAAAACCAGTGTTTCCTTACTTTCAAGCATGTCTCCTTTTCCTGCTCTACCAACACGTATGCATGCCACTGGCAAAAATTTAACTACAACCTGAGTAAAAGCAGAATTGTTTATCTGAAGGCTGCTTATGGTGGAGCTATAATCTTTGTGCTCTATCTTTATGCAACATACCAAGAAAATTACTTTGATAAGAATTTGAACACCAGTCCCAAGACAGAAGAAATTTTGTTTACTTTTTAGTTTTTTGAAAGTCTTGAGTGAACATTGTGTACTGTGAAGGAATTTGAAGTTAAAACAGAGAAAACAATTCTTGATTCCACCTTACAGTAATGCTCCCAAAAGTAGTGAGTTTTCTGAACTATAACAGTGCTGCATTGTGAAGAACCTTGAATTTGAATCCTGAATATAAGGCTTTTAGAGTGTAAGCTTAAGGGCTATGAGAATAATTTTCCACACGAAAGGGGATCTGAGCATGTAAAACAAAATACATGAAAAGGCAATTTAACAAACAATAATCTTAACTTCATGTAAACCATACTTTATTATGCAACCCATCTGGAGAATTACTTCCCTTGCTATTTTTCAGCTTTGCATTTTAGCATGGATTAGCATTCAGCAGGTGAAAGTTTTAAAAAAGCTAATCATCTATGACGTGAGCAAAAAATAGAGAACCAGTTGTGTTTAGCTCTTTTTGCAAGAAAAAGAATTGTGAAATATAATTTCCTTAAAGGCCTCACTGAAGTATATGACCACATCTGATGAAAGAAAGTGAATACCATTTATTTTTAAAATACTTACAGACTTAAAACAATGCAAGAAATTCAATCAATGGTGATTTTTTCTTTTTTAAAATTATTGAAGTGCAACTTTTCTTCAGAGTGTTACAGACTATTACTTACAGACTATTACAATAAAAAAAAAATTAAGCCAAAATTAAAGCTTTTAGCAAAACCCATCATCTTTGAACAAGCTCTATGTGCTGCCTAGTTCTGAAGACCAAGGACTGTACCTTTAAGTACAGCATGGTCACCATGTAATCCTGGTGCTGCAAATTTGATAAATTGCAGATTAGTTGAATAATGTCTAGTTCACACCACGTGATTCTTTTCCCTCTTATCCCCCTGAGGTCAGGAAATAGGAAGTGACAATGTACAACATGTCAGCTCATATTTTATGCTGAGAGAAAAACAATTGACAACATGTATATGTGTTGGAGTGAATTTCTGAAGGATACAATTATGTGGTCAAGAAACTACTATGGTAATTGCATGTGGTACAATGATGTCAAAGCATACAACTTCCCTTTAATCCTTCATACTAACTGAGATAGCTCGATCAGCACAACTTCCCTGATGGTGGTTGTGGGTCTTAAAACCTGTGCTCTTAAATAATTAAAATATCTTTAGGATATAGATAAAAATAAACTACAAGCAAAATTGTGTGTACAAGGAGTGTTGGGTATTCTACAGCAGTGGTGTAAATAACAGTTTCCTATTACTCCTCAGTTAAAACTCTTAGGATTTGAATACTGGTTATAAATGCTTCTAAATAAGCTTTCAGCAGGCGTTTGGGTTTTTTTTTTTTTATTTTTTTTAATTTTTAAAAATGTCTCCACCATTTCAGTATGCTGCAGGCATTCTGTTTTTCTGTCACGTACTTCCCCCCTCCCTCACTCTATACCATTATGAATAGTAGCCTGGTTATTATGGATTTCACAGGGGATGTTGACACCTGTTTTGCAGCATTTTATAAAGTGACATTAGTGGACCACCAGTCACAGTCATTAGGATTCTTCAAGGGAGATCCAAGCTGATAAATCATGAGGAGACTCCGGTTACAGCCGGTGCTTTCATGAGCACTTCCAGCTAGCACAGCTCTGCTGGTTGTTCCATCACAAGTATTTGTCCTCTTGCACACACAGTGTATTTATTGGTAACTGATCCGGGCTGGGGCAGCTCCTGGCTCTGACTGCAGGCCCAGCTGGTTTTAATCTTGCTCTGTTCCACAATCTGGTTCAGCAGATGAATGTATATGTGCATTAGCCGGCATGGGAGAGGAGGCATCATAGCAGCTGAAGGAAGAGGGAGGGCTGTAGTGGTGCTTTTTGCACAGCAGGACCAGTTTGAACCGGTTGAATATGTTTGTGAATATGTGCCTGGGTGTCATGTGTTCTGGGTGAGTGTCCAGCCCTTCAGTTGCTGCTTTGGAGAGGGGCCTGTAGTGCCTTTTTCATGCTTCCCTGTTGTGTTACTTCGTGCAGCTTCACATTGTTTGGATAACTTTTCCTGAGGGGAAAGAGGACACCCCACCCCATGCCCCCTCGATTATGGCATGTTGTCAGCTTGAACATATGGATAGTTCTGAGCTGACTAAATCCATGCTTTTGATGAGAATTTTCCACTGGAAGATGATTCGTCTTGCTGCATTTGACTCTAGTTAAAAGTTACTGTTTTGAGCTTTCAGTCTGAAAATAGCATAGCTAGAGAATTGGAGATCCTGAAGATGACTTAAATCCTTATCTTGCTCACACACAATGAATATACCAGAGAAGTGATACATGTGTTTTCTTTCTTCTGCAAGAAAATATAAAATCTCATGTATTTTTAATATTAGCTTGGGAGAAAATTACTATGTGTAAATATGTAAAATGTATTATTTTTAACAGCTCGCTTTCACTCGAGATGGACTGTGTGGCTTGTGGAATGAAATGGTAAAAGATGGGGAAATTGTATATCCTGGAACAGACGTAACACAAAGTGGTGACCTACCTCCAAGAAAAGGTATGGATTTTAAAATATTTTTTTTTTTATCTTGATGAAATGGAGTTTGGATTTCATAGTGTCACACAACTTTAGTTTGTAGTCACCTGTCAGTACAGTTTGCAGGTGTTTACATTTTTAATTAAATACAACTGTAACTTGAGTTCATAAAAGTGTATAGAAAAATGTCTTCAGCCTTCAAATAGAGGCTTAAATCTCTTCCAGCCTTTTGAAATTAAACTTCTTATCTAGCCATGTTATAAGAGAGAGGCTTGGTAGTGTCCTTCTGTTTCGTATGCTTGGTGTCTATTGCTGAAGCCTTTGTTTAAAGGAAGTGGACTTAAGAATGAGGTAAAGCTGATATTGCTGTTTCTAATGTTGTTTACAATATTCATAAAGTGACTAAAAGGTTAACTAAAAAACTGTCCACAACCTGGCAACTAGTGCTTTTAAATTTTTTAAAAATTTGTCTTCTATTGTACTTGAGAGCAGTTCAAACACTGCTAATTGTGCACATGGAAGAGTAATGCATATTTAAATGGAGAGATTACTTTGGAGGTGGATTTTGTGGATTTTGTTTCATGAAGGGTTCTGCCAGAATGGAGTGAGTCTGCTCTTGCCTGGTGTCTTTCTGCTGATTGTGGTGCTCTTCTGACTCCTTACTGAACAGAAAACTAACTTGATCTAAACCAAAATGGTTTGTTTCCTACTCTGTCTGAAAAGGGCTTACCAAATGGTCAAATAAGTTTTGTCAGTGATTTATGTGACTATCAAATAAATGAAGCTCTATCTAGGAGAAGGGTGGAGACACTAGCTTTTTTAGCAGTGAATTATTATTTCAGCTTCCGTTACTCCTTGAATTGTACTGTTGGATAGATGTGATGTTCCAAGCCAGTAATGTTTAATTACTAGTGGAGATCTATTTTTTTTTTGGTGGTGGTGGTGCCTGTGATTTGTCATCTTTAAAAAACGAGGGGGAAGGGAAATAAAAAATAATTCTTTTTCACTAGAGGAAGGTATTTCTAAAGGAAGAAGGTAAAATAATTTAGTTTATGAGAGGAGGGTGAGTTATATGTTATTTTTACCAAGAGTATAAGCTTTCGAGGTTGTGGGTGGCTGTGTACTGTAGTAAGGATTAGAATTATGCTCCTAACTCTTTCAGAGCTAGAAAACATTTTTGTCCTTGTTCTGATGCTGTCCCTGTTGAATATTATTGGTGACATTGGACAAAAATACAGCTGATCTAATCAGAAGGGCTACTACAGCAGTTGCTCATGCAATGAGCAGAGGTAGTATAATATTTTTTCTTCAAGTTGTCTATTTTCATGTATATTACTAAAAGGCATTGTGAAGTCAATGCAGTGGAGGGCTGTCCACTAAAGGAGCCATGTGAAACATATTTCCATTCACTTGACAGCTCATAATAGAGGTGTTGTGACTTCACATGCTCATCTGTGCTTGGTACACCTGTAATAATAATGATGTGAAGCTATTTTTACATATTAGGTGTATGTATGTACACATGATGTGGAGAAAGCTGGTATAGAGGTCCGAAAAAAATATAAAGTGTTAAGAGCTTTAGGATACTTAAAAATAAAGAAATCTGATGGTTTACTGGTCCCAGGTGTTTTGAGGCTCTTGAAAGTTTTCTTATATCTGTGTACTTGTACTTTTTTTGGTTTTTTTTTTTTTTTTTTTTTTTTTTTTCTTTTCTATGTGGTGGTGGGTTGGCCTAGCTGCCCACTCAGCTACTCACTAATTCCCTGTCTTCAATGAGACATAGGGATAAAACATAGTGGAAAAAACTCATGGGCTGAGATAAAGCTAGGGAGATCACTTGCCAATTACTGTCATGGGCAATTCAGACTTGACTTGGGCAAAATTAATTTAATTTATTGCCAATTAAGATAGAGTTGGATAGTAGGTAACAAAGATATAAATTAAAATACCACCTTTCCCTTGCCCTTTCCAGGCTCAACATCACTCCTTTCTTCTCATCTTCTCTGGCTGCTCCTCCAGCAGCACAGGGGCTGAGGAGTGGGGGCTGTGTTCAGTTTGTACCAGTTCATCTCTGCCTCTCTTTCCTCCTTACACCCCTGATCCAGCATGGGATCCATCCCACAGGCTGCAGTCCTTCAGGAACTGCTCCAACATGATCCTCTCCATTGGCTGCAGAGTACCTGCCCCACAGTGATCCTCTTCTCCCATCTGAGGGAAGTACCTGCTTACCCACAGTCCCTTCCATGGGCTGCAGGGGAGTGTCTGCTCTGGCACATGGAGCACCTCCTCCTCCTCTTCATTCTGTGGCCTCGATTTTAATATGCTTGCCCCCTCCATCTGTCTTTTTTGCCCTTTCTTACACATGCATCCTGAGGCAGCACAGTTGTGGCTGAGGGGCTCAGCTGCACCTTGGGGTGGGTTTATTTGGACTACTGTGTGCAACATGAGACAGCCTCAGCCTGTCCTCATAGAGGTCACCAGAGGTGCACTCCCCAGCCTGTGCCAACACCTGCCCATCTGCACCTAAAACATGCATATGGTATGGTAGGTAGAAATAATGAGCAGATGCAGAGGTCTGTCTTAAAGGGAGGATTAAGTGAGTCTCCTAGTGGTTTACCCCCTTTTGCCAAATTCTTTGATGAGAGGCTTGTTCAATATATTACAGAAAGTACAGAGTTCTTTTAATATTTTGCACTGGATGTCCTGTGGTTTTGAGACTTCCAAAAATACTTTGGTTTGGCATGGTCTTTAGTTTTGCCTTTAGCAATAATGGGATTGAAATAATGACAAGGTATTCTTAACTGAAAGTCTTCAGAGACTCCAAAGAACATGTTCCTTCATCTGTACTTGCTGCTCTACCTAAGTACTTCTAAAATACCTGTTTCTGGAGAAGCTACAGTAGCTTTATCAGGCTCTTAGCTTTTAGAATTAATGTTTGAATTCTCTTTCAGTGAATATAGTCTTCATAAATGCCATTGTGCTGCCCTGCAGGATAGGTAAAATAAAACCATCTTGCTTCCTAAACCTGAGCTTTGGGAAGAAAAAGCTAATCAAGACTATTTTTGGTCACTGTTGGCCAAATTGTACATTTGGTTCCATCAGGCAGGAGTGAGTCTTGGAACCAGAAAAAATGGTGGTCAGTTTGCATCTCTGAACTTGCTGTTCAAATTGAATTTCATGGAATTAAAATCCAAGAGTATTTCAGTCTGTGCAGTTGGTAGTTACTTTTTTTACATAAATGATCTACAAATGTATTTCAAGAGAAAGTAAAAGTGCCAGTAATGAAACTTATATGACCTAATGCTTTTATATTAAAAGCAGTATGTTTTAGTCTCAGTATTTAGATTCTTCTGCTATGTTGACCAATTTGGAGATAAAGAAGCGAGGCTGCTGTAAGTAGTCCTTTCTATGCAGGCTGTTTTAGAAGTTCTGATTTATACTCATCCATTGTGATCCCTTTTTGTTCCCTGGTGCTGTAGCCCTCTGTTAATGCACACTGGGCTGTTCAATAAGAGTAATTTCATTCTTTCAGGGGCTATCAGAAGCGGCAATAGATTGTAAGAACATGCTGTCCATTGTGAAAAGCATTCCTTTTCTCTCTACAAAGAATATGCAAATAGTCTATTATTTCCCTCTGTTAGCAAGAACATTTGGTTAGAATAACCTCTGTGTTTTTTCTTCATGGCACTTTCAGAAAAATATGTTTGATAAATGTGTTCAGCAGAATGTGTTTGCATGTTTTCAGGTATCATCTAAGGACATAGCTGTGACAGTAGTGATGTCCAAATATAGGTTTGCATGCACTTGCAGCATGGCATGTGCTTAAAAGATAATCAGGCTGCCCTTGGGAAGTTTTGATGAGATTAAAGTATTTGTATACTGGGATCTATGTACTAATGAAAAGCACTAAAAAGTATTAATATTATTCTTACTAAATTTTTAGGTTAGAGAACCGTTACTGTAAGTTTTCAAGACATCAGTTTAACTGCACAGGTCTGTTTTTAAATTTTTGATTCCTCAGACTTCTGTGTAGGTGGGAATTCCTGTTTCAGTTAGCTATTTTAAGTTCTGGGGCAGAAATACAAAACTGACAGCTTCACGCCTCTGTCCTGTCTCTGGTAAACACTGTGGCCTTGGTCTTCCCCCTTCCTGATAGTTGGACCTTGTCAGCCAAGTGCCATTGAATCCAGAAACCTCATTCAGTGTTGCCACTTCAAAGAGATTAATCAAGTCCAAATGCCACAAGTGATTCCATACAGACTGGCAGAAAACAAATCTTTATGGTAATTGTAACAGTATGTGGGAATTGGTTATAGTGGCTGCCATTCAGACCACATACATATCAAACTAGTAGTGTGCAGACATACAGGCTGGCTCTTTTCTTGTATTTGAAAGGACTTGTTAAAAGTGAAAAGGGCCTCTCTTCTCTCACTCTCTTCTGACTTCTCCAGTTCAACTATATTTGCTGTACCCAATGGCTCAGGTGTTCAGCATTGAGCTGTGGGTTATTATACTGTCTTTGCAGGACAGAAGGAAGCCTGTAGACACCCCATTGGACTTTTTAACTTCAAAAGTGTGCTATATTTCATATTCAACTGATGATTTAAGGAATGCATTTGTAAAAATAGTATGCCGGGGAAGAGAAGAAACTGTATTTCTGATGAGAGTTAAGGAGATTGAATCTTCTGTCATCTGGACATCAGCACCTGGAAGGCTGTGTAAATGTGGTTTGCAAATGTTTGGGCATGCATCCTTCCTTCACAAATACCTATCAGTTGAAATTTATATATGTCTATATATATATAAGATAAAGCACTTTGACAGAGAACAAATTAGTGTTTTGTATTGCGGCTGAAATACTTCCCAGAGATGGGACTACCAAAACATATTTTTGAGTGTCTGTAAAATACAGCCCTTGCCTAAAGCATGCTGCCTAACATTTGGCATTGTGAATGGCAACGTCTCTTGGGAAAATGATGCAGGATTTTTCTTTCTGCTGAGGCATTTCTGGCTATGTCAGTTTGTTGGCATTTAAGAGCCATGCAGGACTGTACTGTAACAGGTGCTGGAGTCAACTATATCGTGTCAGTTATTTGAATATGAAATGTAAGTTCCACCTTTAGCTGCTTCCTTTTTATCTCCTGTTTATAGTGGATCAGGCTATTGCTGGGCAGGATGGAGCACATGTGGTGAGCTGCTGCACTTTGATTTGGGAGCTAACTTGAGTTGCTCAGTTTTTACTGCCTAGGCATGCCTGGCTCAGCTTGTAGGCTTAAGGTTGTAAAGCAAAAAATAGTCGAAGGAAATTTCTTTCAGGGGAATGTTGCAATGTTGTTTTCCCCTCACCACAATATTTGTGCTTCAGTCTGAGAAAAATTGAGTTAAAACAGTCTGTCACACTGTGGCGTGCTTTTGCATGCCCTGTTTTAAAAACTGTCTTCTTACTTGCTTTTTTTGACTTCGCTGGCTTCACACAAGATTTCTTCCTCCCTGCCCTGCTTTCTCAAAAATCTTTGGCCTTCCCTTATTTTAAAAAAAATCTTTCTTAAGAGTCACTCTGCTTCCACAGTATGATGTCTGTGTTGCTGCTTTCAATCTAGACTCATATCAACTTTGTCCCATATGATACAAGTGGTTTTTTTGCAAGTATACTGGAAGGTCTTTGTGGAACCATTTGACATGGACTTCTAATGGGATTTTTAGCTCAGCTCCTTCCTGCCTCTTCTCTCATTGCTGCCCTTTTCAATTCATACAGACAATGGAAAAAAGAAATCCTCCTTGTGGGTTTACAAGTCAAGGTTGTTTTTATACAGTAGAAAGCTTAAGTTCCAGCTTGGGTTGGGGTCTTCTCTGTTGGCAGTGAGGAGCTGGGCAGAATGACAGTTTGTTGCTCTTTGTTGTAAGCCTTTGCCAAGCATCTGTTAAAAATTCTATCAAGTTCTCCACAGCTGCAAAAAGTAGCCTCTTGACACAGTAATGCTCCTCTACCCACTAACTAAAATCCCAGACCCTATGAAGTGTGTCTCTAGATGTCTGGAGGAATGAAGAAACAGGGACATTATGGTGTTACTGTGGGACTATTCTGAACTACTGGGGCTAAACATGGTTCTTAGTTGCTGGTTTAACTCTATAAAGGAATCTGAGCCTTTAGTGTTATATGCTTGTGCCTTGGAATAGAAACAGCTAGCTTGAGTCACAGTTTGGACATGTGTTACCATGCTGATGGTGTCTGGACTATTCATTGGTGTTAGAGAAATGGTTACACTCTCCATGATTGCCACCTATAAGTGGGATATCCAAACTGCTTTTCCTGTTCCCAGGTGATGTTTGCTATCCCTTCCTTAGCTCACAATCTTGGCTGCAGCATCCATGTAGCAGTTATGTCTCTTTTTTCCTGTTCTTCAGTCTTCATGTGCTGCCTCCTGAGCACTAGTCTGTGTTACAGGTTAGGAGACATAGCTTTGATTTAAAACTTGTGTATAATTAAGGCACCTTGAAAAGATTTCTTTTGGGAGTTGCTATTGTCTATAGTCTACCAAGTTTTTAACAAAGAAGCAATCACAGATCCAGTTACAACCATTAGGCATAATTCCAGATTAGACTTTTTTTTATTTTTATTTTTTTATTTATTTTCAGACTGGATAGAAAGAATAGTCAAATGTTTATGTACACTGTAATACCTGTGTTCTGTATGTTCTGAGGTAGTGAAAACCTTTGAAAACCTTTGATTGGGGTGGGGTCATGGTGGGTCTGGGCAAACCTGCAGCTAGATGAGCTGTGTCTGGCTACAGCTTTAAACTGCTTGCTTATTGTTGTCCTCTGAAGTACACTAGTACAAACAGTTATGCTTTGGGTATGCAGGATGAGATAGAAAAAAGGACAAAATTCTAATACTTGTCTAGCTTCTTGTGGCTGGGCCATTTGTTGGGAGAGTCCCTGTAGACTAAACTGGCAAGTAGGAATGGAGAAGCAGTCACTTTTAAGAGGCTGGTGACAATGCTGGAACTAAACTCTTCATGTTCAGTAGATGCTGGACTTGAAAAATTTGGGGGGATATTTTTTAGAAAAAAAGGTTAGGATGAGGAAAACAGTTGCCAGTGGCCCTTAATTGAATGGACTGGAGATACAGAAATCCATGTTCCCAGTATGAATAAGGAGAAACTTCAGCTGCCTTGTTCTATTCTCTTTAGAAAACTGAGGCTTTTTTTGTAGCCTTTGATTACAGAGATAAGTGACTAATGTCTGTGTTTTGTCATTATGAAAGTAATCTCAAAAGGATTGCAAAAGCTGTTTTGTTGCTTTGTTTGCTGAAAGTAGCGGTATCATTTTCTTTACTTACTGGTATTTACTAAGGTACTAGATACAGATGTTGAAACGCTGCTGCATAAAATTAGTGCAAATGCCAATATAGACCTCTCCTTGATTTTGAAATAAAACAGTTGCTATCTTTTTTTCCTGTATTGGAAGCAGAATATAAAAACACGTAAATACTACAGAAACGTGGAAAGCTGGAAGCAAAATCTGATTTAAAAGTGCATCCTTTTGTGATAGTGTTTGCAAATCCTTTGCAAGTCTTATGTGATCGTATTGATATTAAATGTTCATCCTCTCTAGGAGGTTACAGCAGTGATTTCTGGAATCTAAGGTTACTATCTTATGAAATGTTACATGAGACCTAGCACCTGTGACAGTTCGCATGGTGCAATACCCCTTCCCAGACCTGTAATGATAGACAATGTTGCTGTAAATTTGCTGTCTAGGCATTTTACCATTTACATTCCTAATCTAGAACTTTGTTGAAGGGGCAAGTAGCTTAACTGGTCTTTATTTTCCCTTTTTTTTTTTTTTTTTTTTTCTTTTTTCTTTAGATGATAGCACTGAATGCCAAACTGCATCAAAGAAAGAAGAACAAAATGACAAAGAAAAAAAAGATGAAGAAGAGACTCCGCTGCCCACTTACAGGGCCAAGTCGATTGTTGAGAGTTGGGTGTGGGGCAAGCAACCAGGTATTACAGCTGTCTTGGTAATTCTTACTGAAGCATTGCTGTTCTATATTGAACACTATTTTTATAGCATCAGGAAGTAGTTGGATCAAATGTACTTGCTGACAGATGCATCTGCTAGGCTTGTGGAATAAGTTGGGTGAGTGGTTAACCGATTCAAGCTATTCAATATATTGACTTTCAGATTTAGTCTCGTAACTTGAAGAGTCAATTTGCACTTTCATGCTGCTTGAAGGGATGATAAATTGACTTGGAACAAATTGCAGTTGTATAATGAAATGTTATGATGTCTTAAGAATATTTCTTTTCATTTTCAGACACTAAAAAGAAATTGCTTATTTTCTGATGCCTGAATATTCTGTAGGCAATAAAGGTTTAAAAAATGATTATTCTTCTTGATTATGTGGTCTGGCAGATAAGTTTGAAGGAATTGTGGGAAGAAAGGTGAAATGTTAGTTCAATTAACTGTCTGTCCAGACCTTTGCAGACAGTAATCTTACCTGCGATGGCAGTGAAAAAGTGGTTTGTGTGTTCATGTCTTCATGTATGGCTCTGGAAAATACTGATTTTGATAGTGAAGCCAGTTGAAGTTCGTGACTGCTTATTACTGCTGAGCAGCATTTCATTGTCTAAAATTGTCCGTGTTTAAAAATAGTGGATCAGAAGCTTCACCTTCAGTGTTTTGTTTTACAGTTTTGGTACATGGTGTTGCCTGATTCAAATGTTAGCATTTACAGACCTCAGAGACATCTGTTGTGTCCCTTCTCCTTTCCCCTCACCCAGAAGTACTTGAAGAGCCCTGAGAGAAACACTTTTTTTCAGTGCCAAAATCTGCATCTATGTAGCTCTGTTTGCTTGGGAAGCTGTTCCTGTTGAGCCACGGGTCAGCTGCCAGTCTGTTGTCCTCTGCTCTGTGCCAGCCAGCTTGCTCCCTTTACTTAAGGACAGGAGGGCAGATGGACTTGCTGTCACTCTAGTAGTGGGACAGATTTTTGCAGTGTAGGACAAATGAAATTAATTGCCACTACAGTGGAATCGAGAGCAAGACTTGCATGTGCTCGAGAGATGTAAGCTGAAGGTCACGTAATTTTTGGTTTATGTTTTTTTCTTTAGTGTTTGTTGCTGCAGGGTAAAATAAAACTATTTTACAAAATGTTACGTGACCTGCCAGGTATCTTAACAAATTCCACCCAATGGGCCAAGGTGTTTGGGACAAGATTTGTCCTTTAAGTTTATTCTCCATTTATTTCTTAAAAACCAAAAAAGACAGTTGCTTAGAAAAATAGTGATGGATGTGTGTTTGGAGTTTTAAGAAAAAAATAACTTGCTTGTATTTACTTTTAGGGCTTATATAGAGTATGGTTTATTGGTGCACATAGAGAGTCTTTTTCTAGAAATGACTTATGAAGATTATCTCTTAATAATTTGGTATTCCTTGCTCTTTGTTACTTTTTGTGCTTGAAGTTGGCATCGCCTAGCTGTGACATAAAAATCCTTAAACAAAACTACAAACACATGTTCCTTTTATTTATAGAAGTGTTACAGGTGACTTTTGTCCATGATTTTAAGTACCTTTTTGCTTGTATTTGTAAGAAACACAGCTAGCAGCTGCCTTGTGAGCCGTCCTAGTTTTTGTAATTATTTTCAAAAAATACAGAGGAACACTTCAACTTTGATACTTTGTATAATTATGGGGAGAAAAAGAGGAAACCCTTTGAAGCAGTTGTTCAAAACCTACAGAAAGCAGACCAGTACTTATTTCTCTGGCTTCCTTTTCTCTAGTCATGATATGCTTCAGGTTGGTTATATGGAGTCAAGATAAAGGATGTCTTAGTCCAATGTCCTTACTGTAACAGCATAAATAGCAGTAGCCAAGTATATAGTTATGCCTCATGTTTATGAAACATTGTTTGTAACCTATAGACTGTGAGCCAGAGGTGGTGGTATAGGGGAATGAGAATGTATATTTGGATCCCACCTTGACCTCCCTTTTATTTTGGTGGAGTATATATGTGCGTGATACAACTTAGTAGGCTTTTTTATTTTTGTTTATTTTTTCAATTAGTTTGTCTAAGTGCTTTTGAACATTGTGAACTTCTAGCATCTAAGATAGATCAACCAAGGAGCTTTCTGATTCAGCAGCTTATTGCATGTGTATTATCTCCTCCTAGTCCTTGACTCGATTCTGGCATCTGTTGGTTTCACCTAATGCCCTCTTACACTGGAAGAGGCAGTGAGTGGATGTTCCTTACTTTTCTTTCCCCACACTGGTACTTGTCTTCCCCAGCACTGCTGTGTGTGAGGAATTCTGTCATAATCACCTCCTAATGGTATCTTTCCCTCACTGCTTCACTGAAGATCTTTTTTTCATGCCACTTCTTCAACTTCTTTGCATGCAGCAGCTCCTCCAAATGTTTTGCTCGTCCCTCTATTTTTTCCACTTTTATAATTATGTTTTTTCTTTCTGTATTTTTATGCCAGGGAAGGTGGTTTAGGTTAAGGTTTAGGTTAATACTCCTTTAGCTGTGGGTACCTCATGAGTTTCAGATTATCTCTGGTTTTCATTCTGCCTTGATCCCCTGGTTTTCCAGCTTTTGTTGTGCAGGCACCCAGTTTGTTCTTGGATCTACCCTGCTGTAGTGCCAAGATCTCCTTTCTGAGTGGAAGGCTGTTTGGAGCTGGTTTAGCAGGGAAAACTGGGATTTTTTTTTTTCCCTTGTTCATCAGGGGATATCTACTGTTTTGTTGTTAACTTGGTTGCCTGCATATTTTTGCAGCTGGCTGTTATCTTTACTAATGTAGTACCAACAGACTTAGTGCCCTAAGTATTTGTCCCCATTTCCACACAATTTATGCATTCATGGAATAGCAGAGGAATTTACACAAGTTCTTTGGGACTTGCAGTTGTTGCTCTGAAGTGTAGACTGTCTTTCTGTTCGTATTCCTTGCATATCAAATGCATCTCTTTCAGTGGTAATGGCTCTAACCCATAGCATTTAATATGTGTCACTATGGGGTGTTTAGAAATGTCTTTAGTGCTTTGTGTCTTTATATATATAAAATCTGAGAGATATTTGAGTATCTCCAGCTTCCATCCAAAAGTGGTTTCCTCTTAAGATGAATCCAGTTTCTGTATTTTTTTTTTCATAGGGAAAAAAAAAAAACACTGGCTAAATCTTTCACAAATCTTAAAATTGCAGAGCCATCTCACTTTGACTATGGGTATAGGTGGTAACTTATTAAATACCACTTGAGGCCAGGTCATTTATTTCTTGAAAAAAAGAGGAACAGCTCAACTGGTCCAACAACTGTGTGTGTAAAAAATTAAGAATATGCTAAACAGATGATGATTCAGATTCACTGTAACCTGACCTCATTTTGTGTGTTTGGAATACTTTATATTGCATGCTTACAAAGTTAGTTTAAATTCACCTTAATTGCTCTCTGACGGGAGAATGTTACTTTCTACTTGGAACTTTCAGTAGAATTGCTGCTATTCTGTTTCACCTGTTGGATGAAAAAGTAAATGAGGGAGTAATATTTATGCAAACATTCTTAAATTTATAACTGGTGTGCAGCTGGTGTGAAGTAGCAGTATGGATTTCTCGTGTGCTAAGATCTGATGTATATATGTGCAGTGAATTAAACTATTATGCTGGCAAATGTATAAAGATGTAGCACTTCTGGGGTTCCCTGATGTGTGAGTGAGAGCTTGTTGACAAATAGTGCTTGTTTATTCTGTATTGCTTTTATAACTGATTGCCTTAAGAAATGCATTAGAGGCACTACCTAAGAGGGCAGGTTAAAATTACCCTGGTGAAATCTCTGAGATATTGTGGAGATAAATGTCACTACCAACAGCAGTCAAATAAGTACTCTTTCTGAGAGGGGACACAGAACTTCTGTCTTGTAAGGGCTCTTTGTTACATAGTCTAAATTTGTCCTACATACAGAAGTAATTAAAAGCTGTCATGGAACTGAAAAAAATGGTTTTTATCTCCTTTACAGTGGCATTTTTTACTTTAATGAAATTTCTTGATCAATGCTTCGAAGTTTAGATTTAGAAATGCTGATAAAAGAATGGCTCAGTCAGAGTGCAATTCGACCTCCTCTGTTTTACATTTCTCAGAACTCTTTCATCTCTTTCTTTTACTGTCTTACCACTTGGAACTGACTTTTAACTTACCTCATTTCCTCACCCCTCACTCCCTCCCTCTTTCCACCCCCCCCCAGCTTGAAAGCTGTTGTCCAGCTCCAAGTATCTGTTAGGTTGCTGTTTATGCTCCTAGGGAGTGTGAGCATGTCTGTGTATATTTTTACACACACACATGCAATGCTCAGTTCTTTCTATTTCATTCCCTGCATGTGTATTGGAGCAGTAATTTAAACAAGTTCTGCTCACATTGTTTTCACACTGAAAATGAAGCACCCAACCACATAGTGTGATACATTCTGAATGTACATGCAACTATTCATTATTTCTCCTGTTGAATACTGATGAGGTGAGGTCTGCTGATGGTCGTCCTTTGAGTAAGGGAGCAGACATAAGGAAGCAAAAATGCCTTTAAAGAGTTACATTAATTTAAAATAATTTTGGGACCATATTTAGCTTTGCTTCTGAAGGAAGTTATATATATGTGATTGCATTTTTATCTTTCCCTCTAGCTTTTGAATCCACTCTTTCTGTGGTCATGGCTTTCAAGGCCGTTCGATGCCCGTTAAGCCAAGCCAACTGCATCCTCTGTCTGCTCTTTGTCCAGTGGAAGTGCTGCATAGCAGAAGGGGAAGAAGAGGCAAAATACAAAATGTCTAGGAAATTAGAGCATGGTAGCTCTACTGCTTCAAGGAATGTGTGCTCATTTTAACAGTAGATTCTCGCCAAATTCTCTTTAAAATGTGTTCTGAGTTATTAGGTCTGAAATTCTCTTCACACAGTATCATCTATATTTGCCTTTACTAAAGCTTGTGACTCAGCCAGAGTCATTTAGACTTTTTAGTTTGATAGTGGCATTTTTAAGGTCCTTATTTTATCGGTTAGAAATAATTTAGTGGGTTTTTTTGTTTTGTTTTTTTTTCCCTTGAGCTCCAGAAACAGGAGCAAGGGAGCAAGTATACCTTCAGACAGGCTACCTGTCTTAGACTCCTATCAAGTTAGTGTTCTGTCCATGTCTGAGATAGTTTAAGAAGCTATCCATTTCAGCTGTTTTTTAAAATTTTATTTTATTTTATTTTATTTTTGCCCTCTCCCCCCAGTTGTATACCTAAAAAAACTGTGTATACCTAAATAACACCTTATTTCTTAACCCTGTTGTGTCAAATTGTCTATGTTAAACACTAGTGCTTTTTCCCTTCTAATGCGGAATGGAAGGAGGAATTAAGAAATGAAGACCTTTATGTAGTTATGTTAGTTGCCAAGGGGAGGGAGAGATGGGATAAATGTCTACAGAAGATGGTAAAACCCTCCTTGCCTATCTCGACTTCTGCCAGAAACATACCTAACTGTAGTTGTGAGTTAATAAGTATTTTGCTAATGGTAGCTTGAGAATTTAAACTTTTATGGTATGACTTCAACTCTTACATTGTAGGTATGGACGAGGTAAATAATGTGTCTCCAGCCTTCATGAAATAGCTGACAAAGCAAAGCATTGCAAGGCATGGTTATCATCAAGGGCTGGCACAGTGGCATATGAACAGTTTTGTTTAAAGAGTTCCCTGTAACCTTTTCAGATGAAATTTGAATCGTTACTATTAATAAGCTATTCTCTCATTAGGCTGTTTAGTTCAATGGTACTAAGTGTTGTTCAGGCTTGAGGATTTATTGAAATAAATGTCACTGGATTGATTCCCAGATATATTTAAATCTTTCTAAAGATGGGCTGATCTTTTTTAAAAGATAAGTTTGCTTATGGAGTAAGAGAAGATTTAAAATGAGGAAGTGTATAGATGTATCTGACTAAAAATAGTGTTACTTTTAATAAAATGAGACAGTCTTTGGTTCAGTTTTGAGATGTCTGAATTACAGAGCTTCTGTAACCTGTTCCAGCCTTTACTACACTTTGCATATGAACTTTCTTTTGCATTCATGGAATGCTAAAGAAATTTATATAAAATATTAAAGAGTGGAATTACTTAATTTTGATAGAAAGCCTTCCTAAAATTGTAGTAATTTGAGATTGTGAATGCAAGCTGAGAAAGGGGAAAGAAAAGAATTCAGTAAACATGTTTATGCTTCATGCAGGTTATTTTTATGTGGTTTAAATGTTGGTGAGGCTAAATCATATTTTCCATTATAAAAAATATCTTTGCATGTAAAGTTTAAGTACATGAAAGTAGTATATCATAAATGAACAGGTTTTTACATTACTGGTTTCTGAATGTACACACTTTGTAATTTTTAGAACTAATAACTTGAAAATTAAGTTCATAGAATGATAAAATGGCTAGGGTTGGAGGGTGCCTTGAAGATTATCTAGATAATAGATAGCCTTCCTGCCATGGGCACAGACACCTCCCACTAGACCAGGTTGTTGAAAGCCCCATCCAACCTGGCCAGGAATACTACTTCCCTGGGCAACCTCTTCCAGTGTCTCACCACCCTCATGGTACAGAATTTCCTCCTAATACCTCATTTAAATCTCCCCTCTTCAAGTTTTAAACCATTGCCCCTTGTCCTCTTGATACATGTCCGTGCAAAAAGCTCTGTTCCAGCTGCCTTGTAAGCTCCCTTCAGGTACTGGAAAGCTGCTGTGGGGTCACTTCAGAGCCTCCTCTTCTGAAGAATCCCTGAACAATCCCAACTTCCTCAGACTGTCTTTACAGGAGAGATGCTCCAGCCTTCTGATCATTTTTGTGGCTCTCCTCTGGACATGCTCAAGGTTCTCTATGTCCTTAGCTTGGAGACTCCAGAACTGGATGCAGTACCCCAGGTGGGGTCTCACAAGAGCAGAGTAAAAGGGGAGAATCACCTCGACCCTCTGGCTACTCTTCTTTTGATGGAGCCCAGAACCTGTTTGTCTTTCAGGGCTGCAAGCACACATTGACAGCTCGTGTTCAGCTTCTGGTCCACCATCACCATCCCTCCCCTCCCCCCAAAGTCCTTCTCCTTAGAGCTGTCCACAATCCCTTCTCCCACCTGTGTTTGTGCATGGGATTGCATCAACCCAGGTGCAGAACCTTGCACTTGGCTTTGTTGAATGTCATGCAGCTTGCACGAGCCCACTTCTTGAGCCTGTCAGGGTCTCTCTGGATGGGATCCCTCCCCTCCAGTGTGTTGATTTCACCCCCCAGTTTGGTGTCATCAGCAAACCTGCTGCAAATACAGTCTATTCCACTGTCTGTGCTGCTGACAAATGTTAAACAGCACCAGTCCAAGTACTTTCCAGCCATTTGTCTTTCATAAAAAGTGAAGATAGAATTTTAATTGATTCCTTTTCTAGCTTTTGCATTGTCTTAATTTGACTTCATTTGTTGACAGATAACTTGCTTTCAAAATCCCTTAGTTTAAAAAACACTATTGTGAGGTTTTGCTTTGTGAGCTTTGTGTAGCCCGTGGAACTATGGACTTTTTTGTATTAAGCCAGAACTGAACCTCTGAGATATTTAAAGCCTACAATAATGTTGATTTTTAAAATTCTTATTCTGTCAAATGAGACAGTTACCAGATCATTGTGCAGGATGTTGAGTATCTTACAGTTTATCCTCATTATGCATTGCTGATTATTAGGAATTAATTTTGTGGGTGCTGCTATCAAACTGTTTGTCTCCAGAGGCACAATTTTGTGCCTGTGTGCAGTGGCTTTAGAACTGGTATTATGTGATCTGCATATGTTGTACATGCTTCCATAGGATTCTGTTTTCAGAGTTCATACAGTAGTTTGTGTTACCTATTGTATCCAGCTGGCTGGGATGCTGATAATAGCAGTATTAGAGCTGATGAAAGTGGATGGAAAGATGTCCAGTTGTAGACTCCTAGGGAAACTTCCTCATTAAGTAATTGCACGAGAATTGTAGGTGGTCTCTGCATGTCCTGTTTCTTTCTAATAGACTCCATGATATATATTTAATTTGTATGCCTAGTGTTAAGGACAGGATGGCTTTTCTGTCATATTTCTTGTTGGTTTTGTTGTATTTCTTTTTATTTGAGTCAAGGTATGTATTTGTACAATAGCCCCCGTTGCTTCAGTATTTTTTTAATGTCTAGACTGCAAGGTACACTTTTAAATCTATTCTTACTTGCTGAAAAAACAAGCTGTTCCTCGTAGTCAGGTGGAAGGTTGTAAATTGCCTTAGGGGAAGGAGCCTAACACATTATGAAATGGTGAAATGTGAGTAGCAATTTAAAAACAGACTAGGGTTATGGCTGACAACAAACCCTACCTAACTGTGCAATGTGATCTGAGAAGTCCACTTGAATTTTCTGCTGGGTACCCAAAAGATGTGTTGGGGAGCTGGGACAAAACTTTCACATAGTTACAGCTGCAAAATAAGTTATGCCTCATTAGATAAAATTTTCAATTCTAGAGACTATACCCTAAGTATGTCTAAATTTTTGGGTTGAGTGGGGTTGTATTTTTTTTTCTTTCTGTATGTTGGGTTTTTTTTTAATATTTAGAGTATGGCCCAACATCTCTCAAACACTACTACCTATATTCAGTGTGGGGTGGCCCAGTGATCAGACTGTTAATAAAGGCACTTCTGTGTACCAGCCAGGCAACGAATGTGGTTGGCTTAGGGACAAGTACAGTAATTCAGTGTGGGGTGGCCCAGTGATCAGACTGTTAATAAAGGGACAGAAAAGGACACTTTTAAGAATACACATTGTTGATATTTGTCCTAGGAATTAAAGCCACAGAGAATGTAAAAATGCTCAGTTTCCAAATTCTTATTTTGAAATGTTGTGTGTTTGTGGGGGTTTTTGTTTGTTTGGTGGGTGTTCTGTTTTTAATTTATTTATTTATTTGTTTATTTTTCCCCACACTGCTTGTTACCATGTTATTAGATTACTAGGATTTTGGTCTGTTGACTGCTTTCTCTGCTTAGCGAAGAATTGATTCTCTAGTGTTGGTACATAAGATCACTCTTTTATTTCCTAATAGTACTTGCAAGGATCTCAAATTTCTGACATTATTTGCTTCAGAAGCTTACCAGCTCTTGGCAGTGATCCTAGAGCTTCTGAGAGTAGTTTTATAGCTTCTGAGAAACTTAAGATAATGTATATCAGTGCAAAATGAAAACATCCTTGTGAAGACTTGCAAGGTTGTTGCCTGTACTTAAGAGAAGTCTGTCTCTGAGGTCTGGTGATAAGAATTTGCTGTCTAGTGTGTTTTTTGGAACACATAACTATTTCCTGTGACGTTTTACTTGGAGACACAAAATACGAATGTTCGGATGTGTTTACCAAAAACTCAGCTTTAATGATAACCTGTGTCTAAGCACCTGTTAAGCATGGTTGTGATTCTGTAATTCTATGGATTAGATATATGTACTTTCAGTATGGAGACAGGAGGTTTCACTGGGTTTTGAGTTTCAGACCTGTTCAGTTTACAGTTTTCAACTTGTCTTGTTTTTTCTTGATCTGGTGTGTAGCAAAGATGAACACCCATTAAATGATTCCTTTCTCTGATTCTCAGATGTGAATGAGTTGAAGGAGTGCCTTCATGTCCTAGTGAAGGAGCAGCAAACTCTGGCCACACACACTGCTACAACAGCTCTTTCAGCTATGAGGCTAAAGCAGAGGCTAGTTATCCTGGAAAGATATTTCATTGCATTGAACAGAACCGTTCTTCAGGAAAATGTCAAAGTTAAGTGGAAAAGCAGTAGTATTCCTCTGCCTTCTGTGGATAAGAAAAGGTAAAAACATGTGCATGAACAAGTTAATACCTTAGGAAAGTCATAGAAAGGTTATCAACCTGTGTGTGATGGTTTTATGGGATTTTTTTCCTCCTCATGAAACATGAGCAGTAAACGAACTCTTCTTATTTTTGAAGATGGGCTTACCTGGGGTTATCTGCCATGCAGTTTTCCTCCTAGGCTGATGCTTGCTTATAGTATCTCTGGTTACTGGTGGGTTTTTATTGTAGCACATTGCTGAAGATACTCTTTGAGGTATTCTTTTTGTTAGGCTCAGCTAGAAAGTATGGATTAGCCTATTTCAGAAATGATGCTGATGGGCTTACATAGTTTAATAACAGTATATTTTTGTCAATATTGGCTCAGAAAGGAACATAAATTTTAAAACTCAGATATGTAGAAGTTTTCCCTAGCTTCAGTGAGAAATCCTGTAGTTGTATATTTTTTGTTAAACTGTTCACAGAGAACTAATTGACTAAGAAATTGGCTGATTACTTTCAATGTTTAGATAGCATATTGACCTAAAAATAGAAAAATCTATCAGAATAGGCATTAAAAAAGTTATTAAGTAGCTGAACAAGGTTGCTGTCTGACAGAACAAGCAATTCAGGCAGGGAAATTTTTGTTGATTTGTCTTTAGCTTCAAAAATGAAGGTGACAGTAAGTGGATACCATAACTAGTTATTATTGGATTGACAGTGGTACCTTTCTCAGAATAGTCTGTTCTCTGAATTTATTTTTTATTTCATCTCTGATTAAAAGGAGCATTGGTATATTTCATTTATCAGATAGCTAAAAATGCCAGTTTAAATTTTTATCTCTTGAAAAAGTTCTAAGCAGTTCACTTTATTTTGATGTGTCATTAAAAAGAAAACAACTGAATCTCCTGTTGTTAAGTACAAGGGAAAGCTTACTGAAATCAATGTGATGATTTTTTTTTTGCATAAAAAGCAATTAATAGAAATGGATGTGAGTCCAGTGGGTATTAATGAAAGTTCAAGCTATCTTTCTTCCATATACAAACTTATACAGAAGCTGCAAAGAGAGATTCATACTATTGACATTTGAATGGAAAGATAGAAATGACAAAATATATGGAATTAATGATGAGTAATTGAAGACTGAGTAAGAAAATAGCCTATAAGCATAGTTTATGCAGTCCAAATTAACTAGAAGTACAAAATTCCTCAGTAGAATGAGTGCATGAAGTATCTTATGCCATCATAATTTCATTCTGAGTAGCTACAGGTACCTTTCTGATGGCTGTCAATTATGTCAATTTTTATTTTTTTCTCCGTGAAGCTTTATTGGTGTGGAGGGCTTAATCAATTGTTCTTCGAAGCACCTGAAGTTGAATTCTGGTTGTTGACATTTTGATGTTGCTAACCTTCATTCTCAAGAGACAATTCTAATTCTTTACAAACAGAATTGTGTAAATATATATACATGCAAATAGTTAAATTAGAAAATGGTCTAAAATTCACATTATAAAATATTATTATTATTATTCTTGTATTGAGACAACACATGTATAATTTTATTTAGCCCAAGACCTGTAGGTAAAGGTGTGGAAGGACTTGCAAGAGTTGGATCCCGAGCAGCACTTTCCTTTGCATTTGCATTCCTTCGTAGAGCCTGGAGGTCAGGTAGGTTTACTCTGTAGCATATTGCATATAATTTTCATTAGAAGGCAGATGATTCATTAAAGTGTGTATTAAATATTTGCATAGAAATATGCACTTATAATAATTAAATTTGCATCATTGTGTTTTCTGTTTATTTGGTATTATGCCCAACCGTTCTGTTGCTGGTTGAAGTTGTCCAACCCAGTACCAATACGGTGCTGTGCTGGGGTACTTCTGTGTTTAGGAAGGCAAACTAGGATTTCATGAAGACAATGTGTTTTTAATGCCAGGTTTCAGAAAACTTAGATTTGTTCTTTAGACAGGCTTGATTTGCTATCTTATTACATGATGATAGGAGTAGCTTAGAAAAGGAGTTTGGGGCAGTAGTATGAAACCTGTCTTTTGTTTGTGTTCTTGTCAGTGATTGTCAAATCACAACAGTTGGCAGAATGGGCATCTGTGCCACCTTAACTTACCTGTTGGTGTTGGTCTGCACTGTTTATTCAGATTCTCCAGCTCTTTGTCCATCCAGCCCAACTTCTTCTGAATTCTCAGCTGGTACATTGTGAGATGTGCTAGTTTGAGTTGTCACCTTTCTGAATGTATTTTTTGTGAAGCAGATAGTTCTTCAGAAGTCTTGCAGTCAAAATATTTGTGTGAAAATTGAGCACTTTGTACATACTGTTAACTAACTCATAAACTTGAGGTTTAAAAAAAAAAAGAATTCCACAAAACGCTGTATACAAAAGTTCTGTGACTTCTGTAAAGATGGGATTGTGACTGGTATTACTCTATTCTGTCTTCCTTAGGTGAAGATGCAGACCTGTGCAGTGAATTATTACAGGAATCACTTGATGCACTACGAGCTCTACCAGAAGCATCCCTTTTTGATGAAGGGACTGTATCTTCTGTATGGCTGGAAGTGGTGGAAAGAGCTACTAAATTCCTAAGGTCTGTTGTGACTGGGTAAGTTTCTGTTTTTTAACATTGCTGAATTATTTGTTAAATGGCAAACTTGTATCTTTAACCAGTTGATGGTATGAACAGAATAGTTCATGAAAAATTAAAAAATAACACTTTCCTTTTCCAGTGTTACACAAACATGGAAAAGATAAATGAACTGTTAAAATTACACTCCTTAAATACGACATAATTGCTTTGACTGTTTGAGAAAAATCTGAATTTTAGTATTTTGAATTAATGCATGCAGACTTAGCTAAATAATAGCCTTTCACTCATGTAAACTGTACCCACATGAAGTGTGCTGTGGTAATACAGTATGTATGTACTTAATTGTACCTTTCCAGTGTAGCAAAATAATTCAGGCTTTTTTGCACTGTGAGGGAAGATACATTCATATCGGACTTACAGCACTCCCCTGCTTTCCTCTGTTACTTGAGAAGGCTTAAAGCTAGCTACCCTTTTACTATAGTTACCAGAAATTATCTTTTTGAATACCAAAACTACATCCTTATGATGAGTGTCATAAAGAATATTTGAACACCAACTGTGAAAAATGTTTTTCATGTTCTGCTGTATTTAGTAAGAGCTATAGCATAGATAGTGAAGCTTGTAGTAATCTAAAAGCCTAGCTGCTACTCTAACAATTGATCTTGCATGGAATATTGCAGCTTTTCCTTCTCAGTTGCTTTCATCACCAATTCATACTTTTCTGTCACTTAAGTTGTTCTTCGTCTGTTATAAAGGCTTTGGGGAAGCCAGTATTTCTTGTTTCCAATTACTTGATAGTTAATGTATATTGTTTGACTTTTAAATAGAGATGTGCATGGAGCTCCCAGTACCAAAGGGCCAGGAAACATTCCATTACAAGATCAGCACTTGGCACTTGCCATACTGCTAGAACTGGCAGTGCAGAGAGGCACACTAAGGTGAGAAGCATCAACACTGATTTTTAACTATCACTGTCTGATGGAATGCTTGAGCAGTGCCAGTCTTCAGTTTTTGTGGGTTTTCACTTAATGTAATAACTGTGGTTCAGAGTATGTGAACTGCAGTGCAGTGGCAATCAAGCTCTTAATGTTGGCTAGATTTCAAAATATGTTTTTGATATTTTGGTAATCTTTTTAAAATGGAAAGCTGTGACATCTGATACTGCTAAGCTTCAAAATGTAGAAAGTGATTTGTATGAATAACCTAAAGTAACATTTTCAGGAATACTTACTAACAGAAACATAAACTTCCTTTTTCAGCCAAATGTTGTCTGCAGTTATGTTGTTGCTTCAGCTTTGGGATAATGGAACAAGGGAAACAGATAATGAGCGATCTGCACAGGGAACAAGTGCACCCCTTCTACCTTTGTTACAAAGATTTCAGAGTATAATATGTAATAAAGACATGCCCAATACTGAGGAAGAGATTCAGGTACTTGCTCTTGGATTATTTGAAAGGTGCATTATGCTGGTATTAAATTTCATTTGATTGGCTAAAATAATTATACAATTATCCAAACAAAATTTAGATTTACTTTGGCAGTAGGGTTTTCTGTGTGTGATGTGTGTACACCACTGTTTGGTTTTTGTGTGTACATTTGAGCTTCTTGAGATAGGAGGAGGAATGTCATAGTACAGTCAGGGGTAAGCACTGTGTTCCAGTGTTGGTGGTAATTAACATTAGAGAATTAGACATGTGGCCAGTTAACTTTTCTGCATATTTGGATTGCTTTTATTTAGTTGTGTTTGAAGTTAATTGAACTATAGCTCCCAGTGAATATTCTTAAGGTTGCTAAAACTTACTAAGTCAGTTTTACTATACTTGTAACTTTCTAGAATATTCACAGTCTGACTACATTTTCAACATGTGGAGTTCCCTACTGCAAGCAAAAGGATGTGCAGAGTTAATTTGGTTTCTCTTGTGGAGATACTCGGACTGTGCAAGATGTATCTGTAGTGTCATAGAAAAACCTTGAATATTCTTCTGACTGCTCTTTTTTTTCTTTTCTAGCTCCTGACTTACCCTTTGAGTCCAAATGAAAGTTTTTTAAGGTATCTGACTTTACCACAGGACAATGAGCTGGCAATTGATTTGAGACAAACAGCTGTAGTGATTATGGCTCATTTAGATCGTCTAGCCACGCCATGTATGCCTCCACAGTGTAGCTCTCCTACATCTCATAAGGTAACTATTTGCAGTGTAAAATTTAGTAAGATGTTTTTTTCCTAAAAGTGTAATGGATTTTCGATTTCGAAGGAAAATCGCTCCTGAGATTCTTCAAATGTCTTCTTCATTTTCACAAGGAAACCTTGAGTTGCCTAAATTTTTTTTTTACTGTGTTGATCTTTTTTTACATCGGCATTTTTTCTATTAGCCTTGGGGTGTAATACTGTGGTTTGTGATACATTCTTTCTTCCTACAACACTGTGGCCTACTCTTCCATATTTTGAGCTCTTCCTGTGTTTGTTGGAGGACACGTTTAGAAATGTTGGAGGTCTGACATAATGATCAAAAAAATAAAAAAGAAAGAGAAAAAAGTAGATGTTAACCTTGGAGTTGAAAAGTCTTTGAACACTTTCTGTAGATACTTACAGATTATTCAGTAGCAGTCTAAACTGAATGTGATGCATGCAGATCTTTATTTTTTGTGTCTTCTGATAGGTAAGCTTTATTGACTGCTGTCACAGATTTTAGTATATTTGGCATATAAAGGTTTTAAAAATAAACTATGCGTTTTATTAAGTTAAATGTTTCAAAATCAGTACTTAGAGAATTTCTGATTTTTCTAGGGTTCCCTGCAAGAGGTCATTGCTTGGGGTTTAATAGGCTGGAAGTATTACGCGAATGTGAGCGGTCCCATTCAGTGTGAAGGACTTTCCAGTCTTGGTGTTGTACAAGTTGCCTGTGCAGAGAAACGTTTTCTGATCTTGTCTAGGAATGGAAGAGTTTATACACAAGCGTACAACAGTGACACTCTGGTGAGAGCTTTTTACATGTTTTAAAAAATTTGTTCTCTTTTCTATTATTTCATAGCATAAATCTTCTCTTTTAACTATCTACAGTATAGAGTAGCAGATGGATGCAGATTGTGAGCATGTGAGCTTCTGTGTTGTTTTTGAACTTTCAGAAGTAGTGGTTTTGGTATCTTGATCTTGCATTGATTTGATGAAAGGCATCTGTTTTCTGTGATTTCTGTCTGGCTAAAGGTTATGAACACAACAATAATTGCTTTCATTGGTGTGCTGGCCTTGGTAACAGCTGTAGAAATTGGAAGATACAAAAGGGGTTTTATTTCTGTGATATAGCACCGTGCCCAAACTCAACTGTTACTGTAGCAGTAACTATTTGTCACTAACATTGCCTGTGAGATTAAAATAAACACCATTTTTTTTCATACGTATTGAAGACCGTATGAAGATGGGAACAAAATTACTTCTGAGCATTGTTTTTGTAGTATTTGGACTGCAGAATTCACCTTTCTTGCTTTCTACCTTTATCAGTTTGGGTGTTCAATTTTGTTAGAAGTTAAGGAAGAACTGTAACTCTTTATTCTATATATAGGCAAGTGAGAGAAAATATAAACAGTTCTTGTAAGTGTATCTCTTGGTTCACAGGGACCACAGCTGGTGCAGAGCCTAGCTTCCAGAAATATTGTGAAGATAGCAGCACATTCAGATGGGCATCACTACCTTGCTTTGTCTGCAAATGGTGAAGTTTTCTCTTGGGGTTGTGGAGATGGTGGAAGACTAGGCCATGGGGATACAGTGTATGTAATAATAATGATCATAACATTTATTTGCCAGTGTTCTGAATTCTTAGTAAAAACTATATAGCTGTGTAAACAGGCACACTCAGCAATTGACACTCGTCTCTGTTATGAAACAGAAATTGCATTCTTCCTGCATGTTTTCTCTCCCTGTATTATTCCCAGTCCTGTATTAATTCTACTTTCTGAAGTACTTGAAGATAGAGACTGTAGTAGTGGTTGCACTGTTAGTAGGCCTTTTAGTCATGGTTTTACAGATCCACAATTCACTTTCTCTTATTTCTCTTAATTTCCTGTGCAGTCATGTTGCATATATCATTCACATCAGTGTCCTGCTTTGTGTAGGAGCAATCTGCTACAGGGGTATTCAGTTGTGGGTATACATCACTATATTTTAGTGTCTTCCCCCATTGCTGAATTCCCTGTGAAGCAAGGGTGTTACTATGTAAGGGTTATCAGTGTCACAAAAGTAATTTTTTAGATACGGCAATTGAAGGTAATCTTTTTAGAAGAAGATAGACATTTCAAAAAACCCCAGTGCATTAATTTAATTGGAAATAGAAGATATTCCTTCAGTAGTTTATATGTTGTTTAAAAAATGGAAATTAGCTTTTGGCTTATACCTCTTATTTCTATCTTGATACTTCAGACTAGTAATAAGGTTTGCAGTTATTATGACAGCAATTTTTTTCTAACAAGTATGTCCCACCTTGTGTTATCAACTTATTGGATTGCCTCTTGTGAAGTATGTCACTTTCTCTTTAAATAGCCCTCTGGAGGAACCAAAGATGATATCTGCCTTGTCTGGAAAGCAAGCTGGGAAACATGTTGTTCATATTGCATGTGGAAGCACCTATAGCGCAGCCATTACTGCAGAAGGAGAGCTATATACATGGGGACGGGGAAACTATGGCAGGCTTGGTCATGGTATGTTACTTGATACCTTAAACTAAGTTGTTTGTCAGTTTTTTCATGCCTGGCTCAACTGATCTTTTGCCCAACTGAGCAAAAACTGATTTTCCAAAAAATTGGGGTTTCACAGGAATTGAAATAATTATGGGAGGAACTGACTTTAAACATTGTGTATGAAAATATGCAGTTAGCTGGAGAAGAAAAAAATCTACAATATTCTCTGTTCTCTTCTTGTAAAGTAAAGACTATTTGATGGGTCAAATCCATATTAGAGACCTAAGAAACCACATGGGAGGTTAGTTATGATGCTCAAACCTGACGAGAGATCCTAGCTGACACTCCTGACCCCCACGCAGCAAGACACCCAAAAGCAACCAAACAAACAAAAAAACCCCACCCAAAAATCAAAAGAACCTACCAGATAATCTTGGTTTTGCTTCTCATGGTACTACTTTGTTTTGAAGGTTCTAGTGAAGATCAGACCATCCCAATGCTGGTTACAGGGCTGAAAGGACTCAAAGTTATTGATGTGTCCTGTGGGAGTGGAGATGCTCAGACTCTTGCAGTTACTGAAAATGGTAAGTAGCAAAGTATAACTTAATACTTTAAGTAAGCTTACCTTCTCTTCCTTTCATTCTGAAAGTATTTATATTGCAGACATTTTGTTTAATTCTAGTAGCTTGAATTCTGTATGGATTTGAAGCTCAGATTCCTTTTGGATAAATATATATCTGTATTTATACTGATTGCATATAATGTATACAGATGTATTTCCATGCATAGATGTGCTAAAATATTTGTTATGAGTATACAAATGTATATTTCTGTTTAAGTTTTTATATATTTTAGATATGCTTTTAAATGTATAATATACACAACAAAACACTACATATGAGTGAACATATGCATCTAAATTTTATGCATTATTATATAAATGCAAATGACTTGTGTTGTTACAACAGCCAGAATTTTGAGTAGGAGAATCATCTTTGTTAATCTATAGGAAGTTCCAAAGAGAGGCTGTATTGGAATCCTGCTTTCCAGCATCCCTAGGCAAGGTGCCTAGTGTGAGACAGATTCAAAAACCTGAATTTCACAGTGTGAAGTGAAGCCCCAGAGTCATCCCTTAGAAAGCAGGTAGCTTTTGGAAGCTACTTGTTCTTTTAAAATGTAGTTATGGATATGTGCAGTATTTAATAGCTGAAAGGTTTGCTCATCGAGGAAATAGAAGCCTGGATTTTATCTTTTAGTCTTGTTCTTGAGTGTTTTCATTGCTTATTACCTTGGAGACTGGCTTATACAAGTAGGGAACATAAATGCATCAGAGTGTAAAACAAGACTTTCTTTTTGGACATGCATGAGTTTGCCATTCTTGAACCATGATTTTATTTGATGCAGAATGATTTGACGGTTTTTAAGTTTGTACATCAGGGTTTATTATTAGTAGTATAGTTTAAAAAAAACATGATAGAATAGCACTTTGTAATTTCATTTTGTGGAATGGTTTAATGACAAGAACTGAAAATTAGGAGAACAGGTTTCGCATGCAGTTTGACCATTTGATGTGGAAAAAGATTTCCCAAGTTCTTATAAATAACACCTTATAACAAGACCACTTCTTAGTAAAGATCACACTACAGACATGATTTACAGTAGATCCTATACTTCATATATTTTTCTGTACAGTGAATTTTTAGTGCATATTATGTGTGAAGCTTTTTCTGTTCAGTTTCATCAACATGAAAACTTCTGAAATGTTTTTCTCATTATCATGAATTATTATAGATTAATTCATAGCTGCTATTAAAGTACATTTTGAAAATGGAGTTTATCATAGAATCTCAGATTTTTAAGAACTTTCTTGTTCTTCATTACATGGAAAAGCAATGCAGTATTTTTTTTCTTTTCTTTCTCTTGATTTAAAGGCCAGGTATGGTCTTGGGGTGATGGAGATTATGGAAAACTGGGAAGGGGAGGCAGTGATGGTTGCAAGACTCCCAAGTTGATAGAAAAACTTCAAGATCTGGACATTGTGAAAGTACGCTGTGGGAGTCAGTTTTCTATTGCTTTAACCAAAGATGGCCAGGTTTACACCTGGGGAAAAGGTGACAATCAGAGACTTGGGCATGGGACAGAAGAGCACGTTCGATATCCCAAATTACTGGAAGGCTTGAAAGGTAATTATCAGAGCTGGAATTGTTCTAAAGGTCTTTTTGCTGTTGTCTGAACCTTTAACCAGACACTAATGATCTCAGCATTACGCATGATGCTGCCGTGTGCTCTGTCATAATTGATGTTTATCACATTGAAGATGGTAATGGTGCATGTTTCCCTTCACTTCTGCATTCATGCTTTTAGAATTCTAGCAGACTGAGAGCCACTGTCTTATGACTACTTTAAATGCTGCATGTGTCGTGTTACTCTTACTACTTTTCTTTTATTAGGTTCACAGAAATGATTATTTAAAGCATGTATTTTTGTATGGTAAGGCAAATAAATATGTATTATATATATATGATCAGATTAAGGCATGGGAATGGAATAAATGAGAAACAGGGAACAAGTAGTGTTGTTGAAGTTGTGTTTGTGTCTGTACTTAGGACTAGTTTGTAACAGAATGCAAGGTATTATTTGTATTTGTGAGAAAGCAGAAAGAAACCTCTTTTATTGCTCTGTCTTTCTTAAAATTGTTATTCCTATATGAGGAAAGACTTACTGAAAGTAACTTCTGAATGACTACAACTTCACAGTCTGTGTTCTTAGGTGGGGAGATATTTTAGTAAACCTGAAGTACTGAAGTAGGAGAGATGCAAAATAGAAGATATTTTTTTTTTTTTTAACTTAGAAACTTGAGTACTTAAACTGTTTCTTAAGAGTCCTTATATATTTCCTTGGCTTTTCTTTTGCTGTACTCTTCCAATTCGCTGCTAAGGCAGAGATGAAACTGTTGCCAACCACAATGTGTCCGTGGTTAGGTATGGTTGTAATTAACACAATTTCCCTTCCTCTAGTATTCTTATGCTAATGATTGTAATCTTTAAGTTATTTTCTGTGTTTGACTTTTCTATCAGGAAAAAAAGTGATAGATGTGGCAGCTGGATCTACCCATTGTTTAGCACTGACTGAAGATAGTGAAGTGCACAGCTGGGGAAGCAATGATCAGTGTCAGCATTTTGATACTTTGCGGATCACTAAACCAGAACCTGCAGCTCTCCCAGGATTGGATACGAAGCATATTGTTGGAATTGCTTGTGGGCCTGCTCAGGTAAATTCTGTTTTTGAATGGTTAGTTGTGATATGTCTTTGCCACTTGCTGAGATTAATTCTGTACACTAGTCCCAGGCTCTCTTTCTGTGCTTACATGACTCTTCTTATTTCTCATCCTGAATAAATGAAGATGTGGGAAAAAAAAAAAAATCTCGTGCAGTTCTTCTCCTGAAAAGAGAGAAGTAGTTTTCTCTTTGTTAGGTATTCCAAGAAGTAGCTATTAACCTGTTTGGTTTTTTGTCTGGTACAGCAGTTGAAGAGTTGCCAATCAGAATGTTACCTACAGTAAAGATAGTAAGGTATCTGGACTGGCATCACATTTGAAAATGTAACAGACTTATTTTTTGAGATTAGTAGTGTTATATATAATGTTTACAAGGGCATGAGTGGAGGCTTCTCTTCAGCAGATGTGCTGATATTATTTCTATATCTTTTATTGTTTGAAGGCAGATGTTAGCTGTACATTTCTCTCTCATTGATGTCATCTTATATTTGGGAAATAAGCGTTGAACTTCATATTATTTCCACTTACAGAGTTTTGCTTGGTCATCGTGTTCAGAATGGTCAATAGGCTTGCGGGTGCCTTTTGTGGTGGATGTTTGCCACATGACATTTGAGCAGCTGGATCTTTTACTAAGACAAGTGACAGAGGGAATGGATGGCTCCTCTGATTGGCCCCCTCCTCAGGAAAAGGAGTGTATGGCTGTGGCAACATTAAACCTTCTGAGGCTTCAGGTACCTTCAGTTTCTTACACACAGAGAACTCCTTGAACGGAACATTTCAGTAAATTGCTTGGACGAAAATAGTGGATGTAATGTGCTTTAAAACATTTTTATTGATTTTTAAAAATGAAATAAGTACAATATCACTTTCTACTTTTCAAAATTTGGAAGCTTGTGGTTGTTTTTTTCATTGGCAGCTTTTGGATCTCCTTAAAAACGAGCTATAAAATGTGAATGTTTTAAGCCTTGTATCCTCACTCAACAAACCCACAGACTCACAGATTTTGAACATTTCTAGGAGTTTTAGCATTTTTAAGAGTGAATGCCCTCTTAACAAAGTATCTGACATGCACTGAAGATGTGCTGCTTTTCCTAGCATACTGTAGCAAAGTGTTTAGATTATTCTTTAGGTTTTCATAGTTCAGAGTATAGTTCATAATCTTTGCTTACTAGTTCAATTTCAGTATGTGTTTGGGCAAGCCACAGTCTCCCTTGAACTTTACAGATTTAGGGGATGAAAGTTTGTATCGTGGTCAGTCAACTTGGTCAGTTGCTCCAGGATGGTGTATTTTTTTGTTTGTTGATTTGTTTTTTTTTTCAAGTTCACATAATTTCTTGATTATAATTTGCATGGGTTTTTTTAAAAATTTTTTCCTTTATTTTTTCAGCTTCATGCTGCCATTAGTCATCAGGTGGATCCAGAATGCCTTGGCTTAGGTCTGGGCAGTATACTGCTCAATAGTTTGAAGCAGACAGTGGTAACATTAGCAAGTAATGCTGGTGTTCTTAACACTGTGCAGTCAGCAGCTCAAGCAGTGCTGCAGAGTGGATGGTCTGTGTTGCTGCCAACAGCAGAAGAACGGGCCAGGGCTCTCTCAGCTCTCTTACCCAGCGCAGGTTAGTCCTTCAGCTTTAAACCTCTTTGTTTGGGGCTTGCATTTCTAGTTCATTAATAGCTCCTTCTATTCTTAGTTTCAGGAAATGAAATGAATGTAAGTCCAGGACGTAGATTTATGATTGACCTCTTGGTGGGCAGCTTGATGGCTGATGGAGGCTTAGAATCTGCGCTGAATGCTGCTATTACTGCAGAAATTCAGGTATGTTCCAGCAGTTCTGAATAAACAGATTAAGAAGATGTGTCAAGTGTTTTCTGCAGTTTGTGGGTTGATGTTAGCTTCTTTTCATGTGCAATTTGAGCAGGTATTTGTTTGCAAGCATGAGTCATATTTTCCTTTTTAGTAGAGCATTTCTAGAGTCTTGATTTGAACAACAGTAACAAACTTTTTCACAGTGTTTTGTAATAGGAGCATAATTTTACAAAGCAATTTGTGTCTCTCTGTGGGATTCTTGAGTTCTTAGTTTCCTTTATGTCACCTGTATCTCTACAGCAGAAATTTCACATTTGTTACTTATGAATTTAAGATGAATGAATTCTTTGCAGCACCCCATAATTCTATAGCTTCCTTCTCAGACTGGTTTGAATATTTAACAGATGTTGATTAGTTACACAAAAGATGAAAAAAATTTTCATATATAGAAACATCCTCTGCACAGATTGCTTTGAATTGTCATATTTTTAAATGGCTATGAAAACAAAAAATGTTCTTTTCCCTCGCTTTTTGATTTTTTTTTTTTTTCATCCTAATATATTTTCTTCTTGCTTTCTCTCCACTGTTGGGAAATGGGGAGGTTTATAATGCAGATGGAATGCACATATTAAGTTTTGCCTCAGTGCATAGTATTAGTATTTTTTGTTGTTAAAGGCATGCAGGACCTCTTGTTTCTTAATAAAGTCTTCTAGGATGCATTTATGTTATAGCATAGGTCAGAGATGCCCGAGTAACTTAATATATATGCAGAAAATTATCTAGGTGGCAGCACACAGCACTACACGGGTTTATTTATGTTGTTTAAAACCTGGGTGAATTTGTTTCCATGGAGTTTGCATGACTATAGATCAGTAGTGAATCTGGTCCAAGTTCTCCTGTAGTGGACTGGATTTGTGACCTTTGTAAGTACAATTTATACAGGCCTTCAGTTGTGACCTGTGTAGCAGGTACTGTGATGCTAAAACAGACCTGGAACAGAAGTCAGTTGTTAACTTGGATTGGTGGAAATTGAATCTGGAGTTCTTCTCTTGTTTAACCTTCTCTCCTCCCCCATTTCTTTTTATAATTGTTCAAAAATTGTGCCCACATGATTTGTTACAGAATACGCAATACACGTTTACCTGTGAGCAATTGTTTAATTTCTGGCACAAATAAAAGTATCTTAATCATGGTGTGAACACTTGTTAGTAAAATGTTATACAATGACAGTGGCAGTTTACTCATTTTCATTAACTTGGTTACTTTTTTAGGATATTGAAGCAAAAAAAGAAGCACAGAAAGAAAAAGAAATTGATGAACAAGAAGCAAACGCATCAACGCTTCATAGGAGCAGGACTCCATTGGACAAAGACATTATTAATACTGGAATCTATGAATCTGCAGGAAAACAAAGTTTACCATTAGTTCAGTTAATTCAGCAGTTACTAAGGTAATGGCTTGGAATTCGTCTTTTATTTTTGTTCAGAAGATCTGTTCATATGGTTTATGAACTAGTCAACTAAAGAATGACTGACTAGTTTTTATTAGCAGATAGTCTCCTGCTAGCATTTTAACTCCTCAGAATTCAAAATATTGAACATTTTCCTCGTTTGTCTATAGTTCCATTATTTTATACTGGCAAAGGAGCAAAGGTCTATACTTAATTACCAAATTTTAGGAAAACTTACTGCCTTGCTTTTGTGGATATTGATACTTCTTTCCTGTATCCTGAAAGTCCGTTTAACAAATACAGGGCAAATATTCAAAAGCATGTCCCCACAAAGCATGAGAATCAGCAGAAATTTATTTAGAGCTGAATGTTCTGCCTCTGTATCTGAGGCCGTAACCGGGGAAGAAACCTGAACTTTAAATTCTTAAGACTGAAAAAGAATTGTGACTGCACGAATGCATGACCAGTAGGGTGCTGACATCACAGCTTCTTTATGTCAGCTACAGCATTATTTACTATGTATTATATGCAGCAGGAAGTAATTATAGTATTGCTAAGAAATGTATTGTGCCTTTTCATTTAATTGTGTTGGCAACTGTATAATTTAGTCAGTACTGAGACTCTTGAGCTACATAGCATGATGACTTTCATTGCAGTCTATCAGTGAAGATTGCCAGGTTATGTTTTTGCAGTGAGTGATGACAAAAAATATGAAATTGATACATTTTAGGAGTCTTGTTAAATAAAATGCCTCTGCACAAACCATTGGCTTTCTGAGTAACGCGGTGCAAACATGAAAACATCCTACAAAGAAACTTGGGCTTGTTATATCATAGAATCATAGAATTAGCCGGGTTGGAAGGGACCTCAGAGATCATCAAGTCCAACCCTTGACCCACTACCGCTGCGGTTACCAGACCATGGCACTGAGTGCCACATCCAGTCTCTTTTTAAATATCTCCAGGGACAGAGAATCCACTACTTCCCTGGGCAGCCCATTCCAATGCCTGATCACCCTCTCCGTAAAGAAATTCTTTCTAATATCCAACCTAAACTTCCCCTGGCACAACTTAAGTCCATGCCCTCTTGTCTTGTTGAGAGGTGCCTGGGAAAAGAGACCAACCGCCCCCCCTGGCTACACCCTCCTTTCAGGGAGTTGTAGAGAGTGATGAGGTCTCCCCTGAGCCTCCTCTTCTCCAGGCTGAACAGCCCCAGCTCCCTCAGCCTCTCCTCATAGGGTCTGTGCTCGAGATCTATATTTGTGTAAAACTCTACTAAAAGCTTAACTTTTGTTTCCATGGACTGTCTTCACTGTCAGCTCTCTTGAAGTGCTTTACAACACTCTTGTGCCCACTAGGAACATCGCCTCACAGACAATAGCCAAGCTAAAAGATGTCGCTCGTCGCGTTTCTTCCTGCATGGACCATGAGCATTACAGCAAAGAGAGATCTGCATCTCTGGACCTCTTGCTCCGTTTTCAGCGTCTACTTGTTAGTAAACTATACCCAGGAGATTGTGTTGGGCAGGTCCCCCATACCTACAGTAAGTTACTGTGAAAAAACTATAACATTCCCTCCCTCTTCCCCCAGCATTCCTCTAATTCGTCTACAGGATAGCAGTTTCTTATTTTAGTTTACCTTCTTGTCTCATTTCTCAGCCTAATTGCTGAACCTGAAAAGTGTTTGAAAGTAGTTTCTTTAAATTGTTTTTTAATAATGGAAAACTTGTCCTTGGAAGGCAACAGGTACTAAATGATAAACTTACTGTAAACTTTTAAAAAGTTTTAAAAAGATTAGATTTCTTAATTGAATGTTAATACTGAGTGGCTGTATTTCAGAAGAGTTTGAGAGCTTTTGAAATCTGTTTGTTAAATATGACTGTGGTGATGGTTTCCTATGCTCTGCCTCTTTCTTTATGCAGGTCCTGACCTCTTAGGTGTTGGCTCCTTACTGAAGAAATACACTGCTCTTCTGTGCACACACATTGGTGATATACTTCCTGTGGCAACCAGCATTGCTTCTGCTAGTCATAGACATTTTGCAGAAGTGTCCCGAGTTGTGGATGGAGATTTAACTGGTAGGTTTTTCTTCACTGTCCTCTTCTTCTCCCCTTCCATGAAATTATAAAGATATATTGTAGATGTTCTTGGAAGTTCTAAATGACAGAAAAAGAATCAACTTAGTCTTTTGATTGAGGGGAGAGGAGGAGGGCAGATTTGATGGGGCAGGCAAGAGCTTTGTACTAAAACAGTGATACAAGGCAGAATGTATTTCATGGCAATTTACTTCCATGATGCATTTCTAAATGCAAATCTTGAATTAAATCTGAATGTCTTCTGTGTTTCAGGCATTCTTCTTCCAGAATTGGTGGTTTCTGTAGTGCTACTCCTTAGTAAAAATGCTGGACTAATGCAGGAAGCTGGTGCTATCCCTCTGTTGGCTGGCTTGCTAGAACACCTGGACAGATTTGACCATTTAGCCCCTGGAAAGGAAAGGGATGACAATGAGGATTTGGCATGGCCAGGAATAATGGGTATGTATTACTAGCAACTGGGCTATTTATTCATGTTGTTGTAAAGTAGCTATATAAAAATGGTGACTGTTCATAAACTACTTTCAGGAGTGGAATAATACTTCAGTAGAATACTTCTGAGAAAATTTTTATTAACCAATTCATATAGCAGTATTTATTTCTATCAAGAATTTTATTACTGAGATTGTGTATAGAGGTAGGATTAAGTGGAGTACAAACACAACTTTTTAAAGAAGTAGTTGACATAATTTTGCATTTTGAGTGTGAAAAGTTTAGTGAAAAAACGAGCAGTACATCTATGCATTCCATTCCTTAACTCCATCCATAATATAAAGGGATAGCAATGTGAAAGCTTTGAAATGAGGAAGTTTTCTTTTCCTAGGGCACTGTATAAAGTGAGCTGTATCTGGAGTGAAAAGAGAAGCAGAAAATGTACATTTGTGACTGTGAGCATTTTACTGGTGGAGGAAGGGATTAAACTTGTTTGGCATAACTCAAGAAAGCCAAACATCCCAGTGCTAGACACTAGTGTGTTAGGAAGAGAAAAAAATATATGAAAATTCAGTTGGTGGTCTAATAGAGCAAACTGAGATAAAGGTGTCTGTGCAAACATTACTCTGTTGCTTGGGTGAAATGACCTTTATTTTCAAATAGTTCACTGATACATTGATTGGAAGAGTTCTAATGTGTATGTAACTTTACTTTGTTTATTTAAAAAATACGGATTTAAATGGAAATTAAATATACAGTCAATACCTTGCAAGCATAAAACTGAAGTAATTTTAAGGGACAACTGAGCAGAGCAGTGATTTGCTGGAGCACTGATTGTTTTGTTCCATCTGCACACTAAACAGCCATATAGTTGAGCAATGCTAGGTCTCTCACAGTGTGACACTGGAGATTAGTGCATAAAAGAATACAGCAGACAGTTTAATTGCATGATTGATTTAATGATGATGATTGGAAGTTGGCGAATGTCACGCCAATCCACAAAAAGGGCCGGAAGGAGGACCCGGGAAACTACAGGCCCGTCAGCCTGACCTCAGTGCCTGGCAGGGTTATGGAGCAGATCATCCTCAGTGCAATCACACAGCACCTGCAGGATGGGCAAGGCATCAGACCCAGCCAGCACGGGTTTAGGAAGGGCAGGTCCTGCCTGACCAACCTGATCTCCTTTTATGATCAGGTGACCCGTCTGATGGATGAGGGGAAGGTGGTGGATGTGGTCTACTTGGACTTCAGCAAAGCCTTTGACACCGTCCCCCATAGCATTCTCCTGAAAAAGCTGTCAGCCCACAGCTTGGACAGGAGCACCCTGTGCTGGGTTAGGAACTGGCTGGAGGGCCGGGCCCAGAGAGTGGTGGTGAA
>JAAWXA010000003.1:14804416-14834788 GCA_038090715.1 Florisuga fusca
ATAATTTTGCATTTTGAATGTGAAAAGTTTCAGTGAAAGCATGAGTAGTACATTTGTGCATTCCATTCCTTAACTCCATCCATAATATAAAGGGATAGCAATGTGAAAGCTTTGAAATGAGGAAGTTTTCTTTTCCTAGGGCACTGTATAAAGTGAGCTGTATCTGGAGTGAAAAGAGAAGCAGAAAATGTACATTTGTGACTGTGAGCATTTTACTGGTGGAGGAAGGGATTAAACTTGTTTGGCATAACTCAAGAAAGCCAAACATCCCAGTGCTAGACACTAGTGTGTTAGGAAGAGAAAAAAATATATGAAAGTTCAGTTGGTGGTCTAATAGAGCAAACTGAGATAAAGGTGTCTGTGCAAACATTACTCTGTTGCTTGGGTGAAATGACCTTTATTTTCAAATAGTTCACTGATACATCGATTGGAAGAGTTCTAATGTGTATGTAACTTTACTTTGTTCATTTAAAAAATACGGATTTAAATGGAAATTAAATATACAGTCAATACCTTGTAAGCATAAAACTGAAGTAATTTTAAGGCACAACTGAGCAGAGCAGTGATTTGCTGGAGCACTGATTGTTTTGTTCCATCTGCACACTAAACAGCTATATAGTTGAGCAATGCTAGGTCTTTGACAGTGTGACACTGGAGATTAGTGCATAAAAGAATACAGCAGACAGTTTAATTGCATGATAATTGTAGATCAGAACATATTAGTAGCCATTGACTTTTAAGAATATCAAAAGAGACAAGCAACCTTTGAACGGGGGTGAAGAATTTAATCAGGCAACTGTTAAAAGATTGTTCAAAAAGAAACTTTTTGTTTTTCTGTTGATAAATTCTCTCTTTTGTTTTATATCTGTAGGTTCCTTTTTTACTGGCCAGAGCTGCAGAAATAATGAGGAGGTGACACTTATACGTAAAGCTGATCTAGAGAACCACAACAAAGATGGAGGATTTTGGACAGTGATTGATGGGAAAGTGTATGACATAAAGGACTTCCAAACTCAGTCTTTAACTGGCAGTAGCATCCTTGGTGAGTGTTCTCAGGTGTTGATACACCTGAATTAAAGACACAAATTACTTAACACAAGTTAGGTGGCATACACAGATTTTTAGTGATTATACTGACTACCTCGTTCTTTCATTTAGCTCAGTTTGCAGGTGAGGACCCAGTTGTTGCTTTGGAAGCAGCTTTGCAATTTGAGGACACTCGGGAGTCAATGCATGCCTTCTGTGTTGGCCAGTATATGGAGGTAAAAATGCTACATGTTAATGGATACATGTTGTCTAAAGCCAAGTATTGCCTTGCTTTCAGAATTCTTACTGGAGCTCAGTTCCAACTTTCAACTCCTATTTCTTCTTCTCAGCCTGACCAGGAAGTGATTACAACACCAGATCTCAGTACTTTGTCATCACCTCTCATAGACACAGAAAGGAATTTGGGTCTTCTCCTTGGACTGCACGCTTCCTACTTGGCAATGAGCACACCACTTTCTCCTCTGGAAGTTGAATGTGCCAGTAAGCAAACCTCATTTTGAGCTTAAGGAAGTGAAAAATACTTGTCAAAGCATGCAAGAAAAAAGACAGCACAAACAAATTAACAGGAAATCTAGTACATTTTTAGTTTTGCTGTCTTCTGAAGAGTTCTTTATTGTTAACGTTAATTACTGCACTAGTCAAAATCCAATAATTTAGCAAGTTTAAAACAAATATTTGATAATTCTGGACAGCTAAATATCCAGAATTTTGTAATATACAAGATAGAGTACTCAAAAAGAAGGAGGCTGTGTAGCACAGTTATCTTGATAATTTGTATTCATTTAAGAGTGCCTGAAGCATCTGATGTTGGATTCTGTCTTGTTGAGTATCTTAATTCAGTGAATAAAGGGTAGAATTCCATATTAATCATAGAAAAATCATAGCTACTACCATATTAGCTTTAAACAGGCAATGTGGCTTCCCTTTTAGTTATTTAATTATTTTTTCCTTAGTTGCAGAATTAATTTTTTTTGGTTCCTGTGAAAATGTTTCAGCAAACCTTGCGTGCATTTTACTTGAAGGAATTGTTGAGTCTTCATAGCTTAATCTTTAATCAGAATATATATCTGTGTTTTCTTTACTTCCTTTTAGAGTGGTTGAAGTCATCTATCTTTTCTGGAGGCTTGCAAACTAGTCAGATTCATTACAGTTACAATGAGGAAAAAGATGAAGACCATTGCAGTTCACCTGGTAACACTCCCCCGAATAAATCAAAACTGTATACACACCGAATAACTTTGAGTGACCATTCACAGCCTTTCCTCCAAGCTATTGCAGATAATAATATTCAGGATCACACTGTGAAGGTAAGCCTTCACTAGTTCTGTTCATTAAAAATGTGGCTGGAGGGAGACACTGGTGGTCTGGAAACAGTTTTGTTGGTGAATATTCTTTCAGAACTTAACATGATCAAAACAGTTATTCCAGAATTGCCTCTTGTAGAAGGCATGCCTGAATACTACTGATGGGTAAAATTTGTGCATTTCACTTAGTATCATAATAATTACAGTTATTTTAAATTTTGATTGGGAGAACTTAAGAAACTTACGTATTTTTACAAAAAAAGTTTTTAGAGTATTACTTTCCATTTTTTTTTTTTGTCAAAGTGCAAATGTATTTTGTCTGTTAGATGCATGTATGCCCTTGTCTTGAAGTTCTTTAATGCCCTCTGGTTCTGGTTTCACCAAGATGCAGTTATGGATATTAGGAAAACCCTTAAGATTTACATTGATCATTGTCTTCTGTAATATCTCCAGATTTTCTAATCCTCTGTGCTCAGTTCCTTTGTCAAAAAACCCAGACAGTGTTAGGTGACTTGGCTATCTCAGGAAGAGCTAAAAGCAGTAGCTTTGTTGCTTGAGCCATATTGTTCTTCATACAAGAACAGTGATACAGGGTATTCTTTGTAGTATTGGGATGTAATTTCTGTGTACTGACTTGTGCATACTGTGTGGTGTATCTCGCTNTACAAGGTAGAGAGAGTACTCAAAAAGAAGGAGGCTGTGTAGCACAGTTATCTTGATAATTTGTATTCAGTTAAGAGTGCCTGAAGCATCTGATGTTGGATTCTGTCTTGTTGAGTATCTTAATTCAGTGAATAAAGGGTAGAATTCCATATTAATCATAGAAAAATCATAGCTACTACCATATTAGCTTTAAACAGGCAATGTGGCTTCCCTTTTAGTTATTTAATTATTTTTTCCTTAGTTGCAGAATTAATTTTTTTTGGTTCCTGTGAAAATGTTTCAGCAAACCTTGCGTGCATTTTACTTGTTGAGTCTTCATAGCTTAATCTTTAATCAGAATATATACCTGTGTTTTCTTTACTTCCTTTTAGAGTGGTTGAAGTCATCTATCTTTTCTGGAGGCTTGCAAACTAGTCAGATTCATTACAGTTACAATGAGGAAAAAGATGAAGACCATTGCAGTTCACCTGGTAACACTCCCCCGAATAAATCAAAACTGTATACACACCGAATAACTTTGAGTGACCATTCACAGCCTTTCCTCCAAGCTATTGCAGATAATAATATTCAGGATCACACTGTGAAGGTAAGCCTTCACTAGTTCTGTTCATTAAAAATGTGGCTGGAGGGAGACACTGGTGGTCTGGAAACAGTTTTGTTGGTGAATATTCTTTCAGAACTTAACATGATCAAAACAGTTATTCCAGAATTGCCTCTTGTAGAAGGCATGCCTGAATACTACTGATGGGTAAAATTTGTGCATTTCACTTAGTATCATAATAATTACAGTTATTTTAAATTTTGATTGGGAGAACTTAAAAAACTTATGTATTTTTACAAAAAAAGTTTTTAGAGTATTACTTTCCATGTCAAGTTTCCATAGTATTGACAGACCTTGCTCACCTCCAGTTGAACCAAGATGGAATTTTTTTTTTTTTTGTCAAAGTGCAAATGTATTTTGTCTGTTAGATGCATGTATGCCCTTGTCTTGAAGTTCTTTAATGCCCTCTGGTTCTGGTTTCACCAAGATGCAGTTATGGATATTAGGAAAACCCTTAAGATTTACATTGATCATTGTCTTCTGTAATATCTCCAGATTTTCTAATCCTCTGTGCTCAGTTCCTTTGTCAAAAAACCCAGACAGTGTTAGGTGACTTGGCTATCTCAGGAAGAGCTAAAAGCAGTAGCTTTGTTGCTTGAGCCATATTGTTCTTCATACAAGAACAGTGATACAGGGTATTCTTTGTAGTATTGGGATGTAATTTCTGTGTACTGACTTGTGCATACTGTGTGGTGTATCTCGCTTTGGAATGCTAATTCAGATTGTAGAGTTGTTCAGTGTTATCTAAATCTTGGCTGCATTAATTTGTCTCCTTTTATTGTATTTCAAAGCAATTAATTAGAGGCTGTTGTGTGTTTTTTGTAGGACTTCTTGTGTCAAATAGAAAGATACTGTAAACAGTGTCACTTAACAACGCCCATCACATTCCCTCCTGAGCATCCTGTGGAAGAAGTAGGACGTTTGTTATTATGTTGCCTTCTGAAACATGAAGATTTAGGTAGGTAGGGTTGTGATGTAGCTGTCCCAGAATACATTTTAGACCAGTTTAAATGCTGCTGTGGATGATTTTGGAAATGCATGTTCAAAAATTGTCTTTTCCTATTAAGGTCATATAGCCCTGTCTCTTGTTCATCCTGGTACCCTTGGAGTTGACCAGGTAAAGCACAAAACCTTACCCAAATCTGTAGTGGATGTGTGCCGTGTTGTCTACCAAGCAAAATGCTCACTGATTAAGGTAAGCCTATTACATGCTCAAGTTTAGATTACTTTTTATTTGAAGTGTTTTATTTAAAAGTTATAAATTGTTCATTTTATTGTGTATTAAAGAGTGACCTGATCTTTCAATGACTTTTTTAGACCCATCAAGAACAAGGACGTTCTTACAAGGAAGTTTGTGCTCCTGTCATTGAACGTCTGAGATTCTTATTCAATGAACTACGTCCTGCAGTTTGCAATGATCTCTCTATAATGTCTAAATTTAAACTTCTGAGTTCCTTACCTCGATGGCGGAGAGTAGCTCAGAAGATAATCAGAGAAAAAAGGAAAAAAAGAGGTAAAGCAACGTTAACATTTTATTTTCTTTGAAAAAATGAAAATTAATCTCTTGCCAAGGTTTGCTGCTCCATATTTGAGACTCCTGCTAGCTAAAGCATCAGAGCCATTCACTTTCTCTTGTATTTCCATTAAGTTTTCTAAATCAATGGTTACACATCAGTTCCAACAGCAAAAGCAGGCCTACAAGAGAGCTGAGTCTAGGTGAGGCATGATTCTTTCTGTTCCAGCATATTGAAAGTGAGCTGTCAGTGTCAGTCCCTCTGAATTTGTTTTATGAAAGTTTAACGAGAAGTGATATCTTATTAGAAATACTGTTTTATTAAAACACTGTAGTCACCTCTTTAACTGGAGATTAATTAATACGACAGACAAACAGCAAAGTTCTTCTGAAACTGATCTTTCAAGATAAAAATATATTGCAGGTATCACCAGAGCTAATTTGATAATAGTTTGACATAGAGTTCACCAATTTCCATTTTACTACAGGCAGACCTTAAGCATTCTCTATTCTTAGGTTATCATGCAAAGCAAAAATACGACACTGTAAAATGTTATCAGGATACTTGAAATAATTGTTTCTATTTCTAGTGCCAAAAAAATCTGAATCTGCTGATGTGGAAGAATCCAAAATTGGAAATGAAGAGAGTGATTTAGAAGAATCCTGTGTAGTACCTCATAGTCCTGTACCTATAGATAAAAGGCCCATACCAATCAAGTCGCCCAAGGTATAATACCAGATTTTGAAGCAACATTGTGAATGAAAATAACAAGAGGAAAAAATATTAGCAAAAGCATGCTTGCTATAACTTGACATTCAATATTCCGATAATGGTGTTTGGGACATATTGGTCTCATTGTTTTAGTGAAACCTGGAATAACTTGTAAAAATAAGCTTGTGTACTCTGTATTTAGAATATGTGGATACCTTCCCTAATTTTTAGATTGTCTGTAGTGTTAGAGAAATCTATATAGAGCTTTATTTCAAAATAAAAGATTATGATGAGTTACTTACCTTTTGCTTTTAGTACTAATTTAGTTGAAATTTTATGTAGCAATTGTTACAGATATTACTGAGCTCTTTCCTGAACAGGTTTGCTTTATTTTTTTCTTTATCCTCCTAGGAGTTTAAATTAGAGCATGTTTTTGAATGAAAAACTTAATTTTCAGTAATTTAGAATTTGTTTTAACATGCCACCTTCTGGTTTTGCAGGATAAGTGGCAGCCAATTTTGAGTACAGTTACAGGTGTCCACAAATACAAATGGCTGAAGCAAAATGTCCAAGGCTTATATCCACAGTCTGCCCTCCTTAACACCATTGTTGAATTTGCCCTTAAAGAAGAACCTGTGGATGTAGAAAAAATGAGAAAATGTTTATTAAAACAGGTAAAATGGATGAAAATGGGCTTGTGTGTATTAGCAGTTTTCATAAGTATTACAATTTTTTTTTTTTTTTTCAGTTGGAAAGAGCAGAAGTTCGTCTGGAGGGAATAGATACTATTCTGAAATTGGCAGCAAAAAATTTTTTGCTCCCATCCGTGCAGTATGCTATGTTCTGTGGGTGGCAGAGGCTTATTCCAGAAGGAGCGAATATAGGGTAAAACTTTGTTACTTTTGGTTTCGCAGTTGTCTGGTAAGAAAAAAATACTTACTTCTGTTGTTTGTTGTTGTTGTTTTTCTATGAAGGGAACCTCTTACTGACTGCTTGAAGGATGTTGATCTGATCCCACCATTTAACAGAATGCTGTTAGAAGTTACTTTTGGGAAGTTGTATGCGTGGGCTATTCAGAATGTCCGGAACATCTTGCTTGACGCTCATGCAAAATTCAAAGAACTAGGTGAATCTCATTTTGTTGCTGTTGGCTTGGGAGAAAACTGTTTTAAATGAATATTGTTACATTTTTTAAAGTTACCAGTAATTAGGATCCTAAAATAATTTCTCTTGGTCTGTGCTGAGAAATACTTGGACTTTTTGTCAAGCTTTGTGTTGTTTCATTCCCCTCTGTTCTCTGTTAAATCACTTCTCGGTGTTTAACAGAATGTTGCTGGTATCCCAGTAACAGATCACTGATTACTTGCTAGTAACGTTTTGCCATTAAAATCTAAATTATAAAACGTTTTTTGGAACATCAGTTCAGCAAGTATTTTGAACCATCAAATAAATCGATCACTGATTTCATTTAGCTCCCAGAGGTCAAACTGACTTTGTTTTTTATATTTCTTTTGAATTAGGTGTGCAGCCTGTTCCTCTCCAAACAATTACTAACGAGAATCCAGCAGGACCAAGTCTTGGGACAATTCCACAAGCACGTTTTCTGTTGGTCATGCTCAACATGTTAACCTTGCAGCACGGTGCTAATACCTTGAGCCTCCTCCTTAATTCGGGCATGCTGGCATTGACGCAAACTACACTGCGACTCATCGGTATGAGACCTGTCTTCTTGTTTGGGAGAAAGTTATGCTTTGTAAATCTCCTGTGTGTTTACCTCTTGGTGTACCCAAACTGCAGAAGGATTTTGGCTGCTTAAGGATAGTGTAACTCTGTCCATCTCCACCCCTCACTGCAAAAACACATATGTAAGCATGACAGAGAAGGGAGTTGGTCTGACGACTTTTCTCAGAAGTCTTTGCGTTGGACACCATTTCCTAGAATTGAAGTGTGATAGTGTTGTTTAGGTGGAGCCATTACAAATAAGCTAAACATGGAAAAGTTAAAATGAAAACATTAAAACTGCCTACTGCCAACTCATTCAGTTTCATTCTACCTATTAAAACTATTCCCAGTCTGCATGCTTAAGCTGGAAGCTTCTTTTTTTCTGTTGTAAGAAGTTCTGTGGTGTTTTTTGCCATGATTTGAGTTCTCCTACTTTTATTTCTTGTTTTTCTTAAATAAGGGAAAATATTTGTTTTCATAACTTCTATCTAACTGAATTGCTCATAAGAAAGTTTTCCCAAACCATTCGTTAGTAGAACTATTTGGCCACAGGACTCATCATTGTAATGTCCACTATTTCTTATTTTTGCTCAAAGTTAAATATTTGAAGTCTTGTTCACTGAAAATCGTTATATCACCAGTCACAAGTGGGTCCCCCAGGGACTGATATTGGGCCTTCATAAGGGATCTTTGTGTTGGGATCAAGTGCACCCTGATGAAGTCTGCAGATTGCAGATCACAGCAAGCTGTATGAGGAAGCATACATTACTGAAGGGAGAGCTACCCTCCAGGAAGACCTCAGTAGGCTGAAAGAGTGGGCTAACAAGAACCTTACAAAGTTCATGGAGGACAAGTGTTGGGTCTTTCACCTGGATAAACATAATCCAGGAGTGTAGTGTAGGCTGGGATCCATCTGGCTGCAGAGCAGCTCTGTGGAAAGGGCCTCGAGGTCCTGGTGGACAAGCAGCTCAGTAGGAGTGAACAGTGTGCTGCTGTGGCAAAGAATGCCAGTAGGATGCTGGGTTTTATCAACAAGGACATCACAGCAGAGATAAGGAAGTCAACATTCCACTCTACTCAGCTCTTGTCAGGCCACATCTAGAACATTGTGTTGGGTTCTGATTGCCACTATACAAAAAAGATGCAGGCAGGCTGGAAGAGGGCCCAGGAAAGGGCCACAAAGAAGCAAAAGGACTGGCATCCCTGCTGTATGAGGAAAGGCTGAGAAAACTGGGTTTGTTTAGCTTGGAGAAGAGAAGGCTTAGGGGAGACATGATCAGCATGTTCCAGTACTTGTGGGTGGTTGTAAAGAAGATGGAGACTCCCTTTTAGGTAAGTTACATGGAAAAGACTAGGGCTAATGAGTACAAGTTACTCCTGGGGAGATGCCAATTGGAAATGAGGAAAATTTTTCACAATGAGAGCAGTCAGCTGTTGAAATAATCTCCTTAGGGAAGTAGTGGATTCTCCAACAGTAGACATTTTTAAGACTTGCCTTGAGAAGCTGCTGGGCCATCTCATCTAAACTGTGTTCATACCTAGGAAGGTGGTGGTACCCTATGATCCTTGAGGTCCCTTCCACCCTGGCATTCTATCCCAGTTTTCCAAGAGCTCATCTAACTGGCACCTGTTAAATCAGTTTTCCTATTTATTACTGCTTTTATATTGCAAGCCTTATGTGCCTTAAAGCTGTAAGTGTGACAAAGGTAGTATAAAAACTTGTAGCTAGCTTTAATTTTCTTCATGTTTTTTCCTCTTAGGACCTAGTTCTGACAACATTGAAGAAGATCTGATTGCCTCTTCTCATGGAGCTTCTGCCACAGTCCTAGAAGAATCAAGAAAAGAAACTACACCTGTTCAGCTCCCTGTTTCTGGACCAGAGCTGGCAGCTATGATGAAAATTGGTACCAGAGTGGTGAGAGGGGTAGACTGGAAATGGGGTGATCAGGTACAACTACTTTCATTCAAGTTCGGTTGTGTTAAAATCTAAAGTCTGTGTTCAGTGAACTGTCTGAATTGTATGTTCAAAATTTAAAGGTAATTTTTACATTTCAAAGACTTGGAGAATTAACATAAAGTGTATTATTTGTTTAACTTCATTTTTGGAGACTTTTCTAAATAAGGATTCAACAGGCAGTTGGATCCCTTGTTTGCTACAGTATTACATACTTTCAAATAGGGATGTATGGCACTTGGGTGGTACATAGTCCAATATCTCTAAACATGACTGCTGAGGTTTACTGGAGTGATTTCATTTAGGAACTGAAATGCTTTCTAATTTTATGCTGGATTTTGAAACAGTTTTGATGTTTACTATCAAGCCACTAAGTTAGAAGCAAAAAGGAGTAATTGCATTACTATTTTATGAACTTTGCATACAAGTTAGTGTTGTTGACTGGTTGTGCAACTTGAGCCTCTCTCTTCTGTCAGGATGGACCCCCTCCAGGTTTGGGTCGGGTGATTGGAGAATTAGGAGAAGATGGCTGGATAAGAGTGCAATGGGACACTGGAAGTACAAATTCTTACAGAATGGGGAAGGAGGGAAAATATGATCTGAAACTAGCTGAGCCACCCCCAGCAACACAGCCTGCAACAGAGGATTCAGACACCGAGGATGACTCTGGTGAAGAAGCAATTCTTTTAAAATAAGTGGATACAGGCTTTTAGTTTAATTCCGAATTTGCTGCCTTGTGTTGAAAAAGCTTATTCCACAGGAGTAGATGCTTCATCAAAGAAGATTCATTTAATAGGTGTGCATTTCTGACCAGAATCTTTCTCAAGGTAGATTTACCATGAGAAAGGAGGAAAGAAAGGATGGTGTTGCATTTGTTGAACTTGGTATTTTTCAGCTGAAATAGTTTTGGTTACGGATACCAGGAGGTATATATTTTAAAATGTTACTGAGATTCTGAACTGTGTTTTTAAATGGCATAGTTATGCATCAAGTCACATTGCTTCTGTATTCTTGGCAGTGCATTTGGGAGTTTTTTTTAAGTTGTATACTGTTAGAGAAGAACTAGAAAATACCTATACAAAATAACTTGGGTTTTATTTTTCTCTAACATTTGGGAATAAGGAATCTTCATGTCAAATCATCTTGGAGAAAACACATCAGATTTATCCATTGTGTTTGTTTTAGAACTGTTTGTGAATGATACTAACTCAGTAGTAAGGTAATCCTCTGCCTTTTGTCTCTCCTTTCAGAAGGAGAACAAGTTGAAAGGAATCTCCACCCAACTTCCATGATGCTGACAAGTACTGTGAACCTGTTGCAGACACTTTGTCTCTCTGCTGGTGTCCATGCTGAAGTCATGCAAAGTGATGCTACTAGGACTTTGTGTGGTCTACTTCGTATGCTTGTGGAGAGTGGAACAATAGATAAATCAGGTAGGTTATATAGAAACAGTCCTATTAAGGTATGTGCTTCTGTTGTGTGTTTTCTTGTCTTGTAATTTTGTAAATCTTCTTGTACTAGTATTTCAATTATTTAAAGCCGAAGGCTACAAAATGCTTTTTCAGAGACTTTAAATCCTAATTGTTTGCAAAAGCAACATAAGTGATCATGAACATTCTTGGAATATAAGAAGTAAAAGCAGGTGAAATGCATGAGATATGGAGCATGAGGATGTGCATACTTAGCTTAGACAGTTAATGTTTTAGTCTTTTTTGAGACAACAGTATGACTGTCATTAATTTCCATAGATGTTTTGCAATTTAAGAAGTGATACTTTTAACTGCTTTGAAATGAGACGACAGTGAAGGATGAGAATTTTTCTAAAGGCATATTTAATAAAATGAATTATGGGCTCTATAACTGAAGTTAATAGTACATACAAAGACAGTGGAGTAGCTCAGTCTTATTTGGCCAGAAAAGCCCCGGATAGTATATAGAGAATTATGTAGCTGGCAGAAATGTCAACTGTTATATGTATATATCTTTTTGTTTTTAGCCTCCTTGCCAAATAAATTAGTTTATAAAGAACAGCATAGGAGTTGGTGCACGTTGGGATTCATTCGAAGTATAGCACTCATGCCTCAGATGTGCAGCACTCTTAGTACCTCTCAGTGGATAACTTTGCTAATGAAAATTGTTGAGGGGCATGAATCTTTCACTGCTGCTTCACTACAGAGACAGGTAATGTGTGTATTTCTGAATTACTTTGACAGGCAATGAATTTAGTATGCTTTAGTTGTCTTTTTTTTTTTTTTTTTCCTAAATGTATTTTAAAAAACAGATGGGGAATGTCCTTAAATCAGTTTTTAAATAATTAGAAAAAGTAACTTTGCCTTATATTTAGGATTAACTATTTTAAATATACATCTAAGTTTTTCAGCCTTCAGGCCACTACAGCTTCCCTTCTTCTCTTGAAAGTCCAAAACTTTTGTACAGATGAGAAGCCAAAACAGTGTTCAAAAAAATGTATTCCAGAAACACCCATATAACATTTCCTAGAAGTTGAATAAGAAAACAATAGCAAAACCATTGTTAGAAAAAATGTGCAAATTAATTATTTAATTTTAAAGCTATTAAATTGTGTATTGTATACTGTCCTTCTTCATACTAAACTGTTGTTATTGTTTTGGTTACAGTCTCTCTTAAGAAGCTGCATCTTTGCGTAGTATTTTGGTATTGTATTTCCCTTGTCCCCTTTCACCTTTTCTTTTTCCTTCTTTTTATTTTGACTTTTTTGTTTGTTTGTTTTTGTGTTCGTTTACCTTTCCATAGCATCTTGCAGTGCCTTTTCGATGAGATGGAAAAGCAACCTTATTATGGAATAATTATTCTAGGTTTTAAGACTTAGGGATAAAAAGTTCTTCTTAATCTTTATCTTTAACCCAAAGCCTTGTATCCTAAAGGCCTCTGCATTTTTATGTGATCTTCCAGCAAATTCTTGCAAGTATTTTAAATCTGATGAGTCTTCTGTCATTGTCCAGGACTTAGAGCACTAATTATCTGTGCTGTTCAGGGAATACTCAGGAGAAATGATCATTTGTCACATACCAGCATCTAATTTGATCAGAAGAAAAAGATGAGACTGAAGTTTTAGAGAGATGTGTTAATTGACAGAGGTTTACAAGAAGAGACATCTCTTCACTGTTACGGCTTGTATTGGTCTTTTGGGTAGAAGATGAGGAAGCTCAAACCCTGACATACTCTTGTTCAGAATGTGCAACTCCATCCTCTCTTTGATACGGGAGCACCGCATCTTCTCCTGTTCCTTGTCAGCCCTGCACCAGATGTCTAGGTTTAGAGATGCCAGCCTGTCCTCTCTGTACTGTGTCCAAGACTCTAGTTTCACATTAAATACCTTTAGGTGTCACTGTGTTTGCTTTTTTGCCTTCTTCTATCATTCAACTTTGTATCTCATGCTTTCTAATCATTATACCTTTGTTGCAGAACACATGGAAACTTTCATTCTGAAATGCATCTTAGTACTAAGTTTTGAGTCTGAAATCTGAACAACCTTTCTGTATTTCTATTTTTCCTATGTGCTTCAGTCATTTACCTTGTTTCCCGATGTGTGTATGTGTCATGTCCTGAGTACTGAAGAGGTTGGATTCACTAATACGCCAGTAAAATTGTTCCTGAGTCCATACTAGCACAACTTCTTCTAAAATATTTCTTAGCAAACTGAACCGAAGATCAGTAGCTCTGTAATTTCCACAGCTGAAAAGAAACCAGAATTATAGGAAGAATTAAAAGGAAAGCCTGACTTTTAGAATGTCATTCTTCTATACTTACTATGTTTGAGAATTTCTTAAATATTTGGTGACTTAGGATGCTGTAACACAAATTTTGTTCTCTTTTTAGATCCTTGCTGTACATTTATTGAAAGCAGTACTTCCATCCTGGGATAAAAATGAAAGGTCGAGAGACATGAAATTTCTTGTGGAAAAACTGTTTGGATTTTTAGGCAGCCTGCTTAGTACTTGTTCTTCAGATATCCCACTACTCAGAGGTAGAAGAATTTTCTCTCAGTGGCTTCTTTTTATGTGTAGGAAATACATGTGCTAAGTTGATAACTCTTGTGCAATTGCTTTGTCTATCAGAATCTACTCTGAGAAGGAGAAAGTCCAGGCCCCAAGCATCTCTCACTGCCACTCACAGTAGTACATTAGCAGAAGAGATTGTGGCACTGCTGAGGACGCTCCATTCGCTCAGCCAGTGGAATGGACTCATAAACAAGTACATCAACTCTCAGCTAACCTCCATCACCCACATCTTTGCAGGAAAACAGTCAGAAGGGGTAGTTTCCACGTTTTAAAATAAGCTCATTTTTATAGAAATACTTTTTTTGAAATTATAAATATTAAATGTTTGTAAACAATATTAAGCTTAATTTTGAAACCATTTTTCTGTTTTTATGAATGTGTATTTATGTGTTGTAATTTTAAGATTGAAGTGTATGTTAATAACTTTGTAGTTTAAAGCAGATAGAAGTATAAGTTTTCTCCCTACAGTTAATTTTACTGTTCTTTGTTAGGTTCTTTTGGATGACTACTTTCCAGACACTGAGAATCCAGAGGTGGGAGGCCTAATGGCAGTGCTGGCAGTGATTGGTGGCATAGACAGTCGCTTGAGACTGGGTGGACAAGTAGTTCATGATGAATTTGGAGAAGGCACAGTGACACGCATCACCCCAAAAGGGAAAATCACTGTACAGTTCTATGACATGCGAACATGTAGAGTGTGCCCTCTGAATCAGCTAAAACCAGTAAGTTTGTTTTATTGATGCTTTCATACAGGGAAGGGTATAGTTAAAGGCTGGTGCGAGGCAAAGGAAGTACTTGTCCTTCATTAGATAGGTATATTGGCATTCAGCACATCCAATGCCCCAAATGCAAATCTGAGATGGTGCTTTCACAAACCTCTGTGGGGCCTTTAATGCCTCTCCTTGTTTGAGGAGGAGGTGAAAGGAAAAGGGATTTGAGCTGACGTCCTCTGACTTGAGGTAAAATCCTAAGTCATGGCGATGTGATTTATAGCTTTGACGTGAGCATTTTATTTATTTGTATTTAACTTGATTTGCTAAGTAATGTAGAAAGTCTTGGGTGTTTTTATTTGAATCTTAATCTCAAGTTGGTTAATACGGCTTTAGTGAAAGCACAGTCAGAGTGCCTGGTCTGCTTTAGGGACTGCAGCTCTTTCTTGCTCTGTTTTGTTTTTTCACCAGGTAGAGCTGCAGTAGCGTGGTACAAATAGAGGGTTAGGAGCTTATATAGGGAGTAGAAGTCCTTCCTGTTTTTTCCTGGTGAAAAGCAGTGAGGCAAATGCTACTTTTTCTCTTCTTAATGTAATGGCCATTGAAACTTTTCAATGATTTTGTAAAATTTTGGAAAATGCTTATCTGTAGCTTTTGTTTTGTCTTGTTTCCCCTCCCCCCCACATCTGTCTAGCTTCCAGTTGTGGCTTTTAATGTGAACAACTTACCTTTCACTGAACCTATGCTATCCATTTGGGCTCAACTAGTAAATCTGGCTGGAAGTAAAATAGAAAAACAAAGAATGAAATCTCCCAATCAGGGCCTTTCAGGTACAGTTGTGTTGTTTTTTTATATTTGTTTGTTTGTTTTTTGTTGTTTTGGTTTTAAAGAGCTGAAAGTACTTTTGGAAAAATACTGGTAACAGCAAATGTACGTAAGAGAGGGTTTTTTCTGGAACCTTACCTTTTATCTTTGGCAGTATTAAATGGTACATACTTAGAAGACAAATTTAGCTAGGAGAAGAATTGTTCCTGTTAGTGGAATACTCTTTTTACTGGAGTGAGAAAATGTAAAAAAGGTTTGGGCCTGGATGTTTTGTATTGAATTGTTTAAAATACTGAATGCATAGAACATCTTGACTGCACTTATTATGCTATATATTAGCTGCATGGTTGTCCATGATGTGAAAAGTTAGGCAAATGGTGTTCTTAGTATCCTGGGTCATAGAACGTGTGCAGACTTTTTATCCAAGAGCTGCTTAAAGTACCTCACATCATCAGCATTCTACAAGCTTTCACACAGCGAGTTAAGAGGTAAACTGACTTTTGGACTGGAATATTATGAATTATAGCCTTTTTTTTTCTAATGTAAGAGATTCTCAGCGCTAATGGCTGCTTAATGTTTCTAATAGGTCAAGTGGATTTGGATCTACTGCGATGTCAGCAGCTAAAGCTGTACATACTGAAAGCGGGCCGAGCTCTGCTCTCTCACCAGGATACACTAAGGCAGATCTTATCTCAGCCTGCTGTTCAGGACTGTGCATTAAGTGCTACAGGTATTCTGAAATGCAACCTGAGTGTGCTGATGTTTGTATGGTACTTAGAGTATGTGACTACAACCCTTGCGAGTGGCAGTTGAAGGGTAGAAATTAGGTTTGCCCTCTGAAGGCAAAATAATAAAGATTAAAGTTCAGTACTGTTTTAACATGATCTAATCAAAGCATTTTGACTTTTTAACTTTGGGATTTGAAGACGTAAGTAGATCAGATGTTTGAAGCTTAAAATATTGGATTTAGCTAAATGAGTAACTCTTCTGTAGTTAGTATGTTTTGTACATAGTTTTTAAATATTTGTGGATATTTTGCAGTGATTTCTTCTGTTTCTAAGCTTAAAGTATGAATTCTCAATTGGCTATTTCTTTTACTAAAAAAGTTTTGAAGTTTCCAGTGAACAAGTATCAGGATACAGTGTCTTAAGCATAATCTTAAAAAGAGTTTAAGGAAATGTAATTTTAGTAATTTGAATACATGCTCTCTATGCATTCATTCTGCATACAAAAATAAATAGAATAGCTCTGCTTTCAAGATAGCTATTGATATATTCATAGTTTAATGAATTCTTTAATTCTTCAGGCTTCTGTGAAGCATGTAGTGTCTTCAAATGTCTTTACTAATTTAAATATTTTTAAAATTTTTGTCAGTTGTCAAATTTTATGTCAACAGGATAAAAATTTTGTTTTACTGGGAGTGAAACATGGTTTTACTTTTAATGAGGAAACAGATTAACCCCCATCCTTTCTTTTTTATTTTTTTTTTAACCATATCAGCATAATTACACGAGGACTATTAACTATTCTGTTACTGTTTCATATATGAGAACTTCCTTTGGTTGGAGCTGGATTGAAAGTGAGAACACTTTGCTGAGGTAGTCAGAATAAAGATCTGGGAAACTTGAATGTTTATGCCAGCAAGAATACACAATCAAATATAAAAAATGTAGAATAATGGGCCAGTTGATTAAAAAAAGGTGTATTCTTTTGAAAGGATAGTCAATAGGGAGATCTTTCAAAGAGTTTTGTTGGAGAGGGGAATTATTCAAACCAGAAAGTATGTACCATGGTTTTGTGAATCAATTAGATTGTTGGTTATTGAACTACTAGGCCCCAAGTTAAGTCTTGTGATTGACTTATGTGACATGTTTTTGGTTAAAATAATGTTTTTCTTTCAAGAGGATGGAGCAGTTGCCTCTCCTGACATAGGAGATATGTCCCCTGAAGGACCTCAGCCTCCCATGATTCTTCTACAGCAACTTTTGACAGCTGCTACACAACCTTCACCTGTGAAAGCAATATTTGACAAGCAAGAGCTTGAGGTAGAGTCTGTGATCTGCTAATTCGGTAACATGTTAAATAAGTATTTCAAAGATGTATTCCAATTAGAATAGTCTAGTTTCAGTGGAAGGTTCCTGTAGTGATCATTGAGGTTTTTTTTTTTTTTTTCCTTTTCTTTGAGTCTGAATTTTGATTTGAAGCTGCTCCTTAGAAATGATTACTATTAGAATTTTATCTCTAAACAGTGTTTTGCAGCATTACATACTGGCTATATATTTAGAATAGAAGAGATATTTCAGTTGAAAAGGACTTAGAGTGACCATCAAGTCCAAATCCTTGACCAGTTCAGGGCTGGCCAAGTTAAAGCACGTTATTATGGGCATTGTCCAAATGTCTCCTAAACACCTGACAGGCTTGGGGCATCAACCACCTCTCCAGGAAGCCTGTTCCAGTGTTTGACCACCCTCTTAGTAAAGAAATGCTTCTCAGTGCCAAGCCTGAACCCGCCCTGGTGCAGCTTTGAGCCATGCTGGCAGATGCTCTCCCTGGGTAGTAGGAGAGACAAGATCTCTCACAAGGAGAGAGAAGATCTCAGCACCTCCCTCTTTCAATTCCCCTCCTCAGGAAGCTGTAGAGAGCACTGAGGTCACTCCTCAGCCTCCTTTTCTCCAGACAAGGAGAAAAAAGTCACAAAGTCTTAACCACTCCCCATAGGCCATTCCTTCTGGCCCTTTCAGCAGTTTTTTTGCCCTCCTCTGGATGCATTGAAAGGACCTTCACATCCTTCTTAGGTGGTGGGGCCCAGAACTCCACATGGTGCTTGAGGTGAGGCCTCATCAACACTGAATACAGCAGGATAATCACCTCTTTTGACATGCTGATCATGGTGTGTGTGATGCACCCCAGGGTGGGGTTTGACAGCTGCCAAGGGACTCAGCTGGATCACACTGAGCCTGCTGCTGACCAGCACTCCCAGGTCCCTTCTGTGGGGCTGCTCTCCAGATCTCCCAATTTATGCTTGTGCCTGGCACCACTCTGTCCTCAGTGCAGATTCTGGCGTTTGAACTTGTTAAATTTTATCCCAGTAATTATAACCCAATGCTTCAGTCTATCTAGATCCCTCTGCCAAGGACTCTTGTCCCTCAACATAGTCAGTGGCACCTCCACTTTGGTACCACCAAATACAATATCATTAGCAAACTCATTAGTGATGCATTCAACTCTTGCCTCCCAATCATTGATAAAGGTCTTGAACAGATCTGGCCCTAGAATAGAACTCAGAGAAACACCACTGGTAATATGTCTCCAGGCAGAAGTAGACTCATTCACTACAACCCTTTGAGCTCTGCCCTTAAGACAGTTCTTTACCTTACCTAGCATTTTGTGAACCTGCTTATTGCACAGTTGGACAACTTGTCCAGAAGGATGCTGTGAGGGACAGTATCAGAAACCTTACTAAAATTCAGAAAAACTACATCCATCAACTTCCCTTCATCCACTATCAAAGAAAGATATCAAAATTATTTTAAATTAGTTAAGCAGGACTTTTTCATTTGTGAGCCCTCATTGACTCTGCCTGATGATTGCATTAGTCTTTAAATGCCTTTCAGTATAATCTTAGTAATTTTTCCAGTTATTGAGATTAGGCTAATGGGCCTTTAGGTCCCTTCCCCCTCTCCCTTTTTGTAGGCTGGAATAACATTTAAACTTGTTAAGATATCTATATTTTTTTTTTTTCTTTTTTTTAAAAAAAAGGGATGCTGAGCCTTTTTGGCAAATAATCTTTAATTACACAAACAACTTAGTAAATACACGTTTTACTTACACTGATTATTTATTCTCATTTAGGCTGCTGCTTTGGCAGTATGCCAGTACCTGGCTGTAGAATCTACACATCCTTCAACTCCATTGTTTGAAGACTGCAGCTCTAGTGAAGCTACAACACCCATCACAGTGCAACATATCCGACCCACAAAAGTGAAGAAACGCAAGCAGTCTCCAATTCCACCCCTCCCCATTGTAGTTCAACTTATGGAAATGGGATTTCCTAGGAAAAACATAGAATTCGCACTAAAATCTCTTTCTGGAACCTCTGGAAGTGCTTCTGGATTACCAGGTATTTCATGCAGTAAAATTTATAATGTTAGATAGATAAGGAGAGTTGAGAGCAGATGAAAATGCAGTATACAAGGGAGCAAGTGGTGCTTTTCTTTTTGGATACTGTCTTAAGAATGTCAGAGAATCCCTTGGACACAATTTCTTGTCTGTATTAGGAGTAGAATCCTTGGTTGGCTGGCTCTTGGATCACCCTGATGTTCAAATTACGGATCTCTCTGATGCTGATACTATATCTGATGAATATTCAGATGAAGAAACAGTAGAGGAGGTGGAAGAAGCTGAAGCTGCTTGCCCTGTGGTAAGTATCAACTTACTAAAACCCATGTCATGTTACCTGGCTGCAAACTTTGTAATTATTTTCCTTTTGTGAACTTGGTTAGAGTACAAGGATATTCTGCTCTCCCAAATATTAAAGACTGTAACAGGGAAGACATTTGTCGTGTGTTTCTAAGGTGCATCATAAAAGAACACAAGAATATCTATAAATATTTATGCATGAGCAACACAGGAAGGAGTAGAATGCAGGCAGATGTTACACTAGTGGTAGCTATAACCATCTCTGGCAGCTGGTCTCAGTCTAATATAAAATTGTGAATACTATAGTGTAATATTTGTAAAGGACTTCTGTTGTTTTGTGGGGGTGTTTTTTTGTTTTCATTTGTTTGTTTGTTTGTTTTTTCCTGCCTCCTTTCCTTTGGTCTGAAAAACAAAGGTACCTTACTTACAGGGAATGACTGAGGAATTAGTGAATAAATGTTGAAAAGATGCCAGTGAAATAACTTAGCTTTTTTCTTATAAAAGCTCTTTTCACTTACTGGTGGTAAAATGACCTTTAAATAGCTGATTGAATGTGATGGCTTGAATGTAAATTTGTATTAGGCTTCTGTTGACTTTCAGGAACCATTTCAGTAGGGATTTGCCAATAAAATGAAATGAGTTCCAAATTTCTATTTAATTTTGAAGGATTTACATTGAGTTTTCTGGCACGTGGGATTTTGTAATACAAAGAAATTCATTATATTTTGAAGGAAATTAACTTCACATTTTGTTCTGATCTTTGTCAGTATTACAGTGAGAAACTGCTCTATTTATTGTCTGGAATGAGAAAACTTGTAACGCTTGAAACAAAACAATTTTCTGAAAATTCTCATTACAGATGGAAAGCAATAGTTCTCTTAATTTTTTTTAAGCTAATAAAATATCAAGAGGAATAATTTCAATACTTGTATTATTTTTTCATCAGCATCTTTTTCTAAGGGAATACTTCATGTGCCACTGCATTACGTAACTAAAAAAATTTAGTAGTATACTTTATTTAGGAGATGACCACCACTTTTTTTTTTTTAATTAAATTTTTTTTCTTTAAGCAAGGAACCTAAGAATGTGAATGTTTATCTGCCAGTATATTACTCACAAATCCTCTTTGTTCTAATTTTCTTCGGCAAGCAGATTTCCTGAAAGCAACTTGTAGCTTGTTTCACACATTTTGAAAATTTTCATCTACATTCCTTGGCAAGTAATTTTGGAAATTGAACCTTACTTTAAAGTAATGGAAGTGATAAAATCCTCAAGTGAATTGGCTTGTTGAAGATTTTACCCATTTTGACACACAACTTGGATATTATATTTGTCTTTTCTGATGGGCCTGTTTGGTTAGCGGTCTCTGCTAACAATTTTATTTTCTGATTTAGAAATAAGTTTTGTAACTAGATATGTTTATTTTGGATTTTTTTCCAGTCAGGTGGTGCTGTTGTAACAGAGAGCCAGACCTTTAAGAAACGATCTGATTTCTTAAGCAACGACGACTATGCTGTGTATGTGAGGGAGAATATTCAGGTAAGTACGATGATGAATAACTGCATGTACCAGGACTACTTCTGGTACAGAAGCCTTTGCATAATTATGGCATTCTGTTTTTCCCTAGGTGGGGATGATGGTTAGGTGCTGCAGAACTTATGAGGAGGTTTGTGAAGGAGACGTAGGCAAAGTTATTAAATTGGATCGAGATGGATTGCATGACCTGAACGTGCAGTGTGACTGGCAACAAAAGGGTGGGACCTACTGGGTCAGATATATCCATGTTGAACTTTTAGGTAAGTTCACTGTTAGCTGCTTTTTATTATAAACCTGAATGGTACACATGGGAAACCCCACTCACCATATATTTATTCTTGCAATTGCTAGGATTCCCACCACAGAGTTCTGCCTCTCATATCAAGATAGGTGACAAAGTGCGTGTGAAAAGCTCTGTTACCACACCCAAATACAAATGGGGATCAGTCACTCACCGAAGTGTGGGAGTTGTCAAAGGTAATGTGTATTCAAAACAGGGCATGGGGAAATAATAAAACTAGAAACCACAGACTTTGTGCAGTGTTTAAGGAGTCTTCTAGACACACTTAGAAATCGCAGTGTTTCATTGAATATTGCCCTATGATAAGAGACCATAGAGTGCATTTATGTCCATGAAGAATTTATAGATGCATGCTGTCTGGCAGCTCATTTTGTTAGTGTGTTCATCTGCTATTTCAGTCACTCCATTCAAATAGTAAGGGTCTTTAAGCATCTGTATAGCTTCCCGTTGTAGTTTTTGTATTTATAGTTTGGATGAACCACAAGTGGTTTTCCTTTAAGATGGAAATCTAACTTGAAGATTCCATATGGAAGTGAGGACAAAATGGGGTGCACTAGTGTCAAGCTCTAAGGGGTTTTATAGAAATATTCCTTGGGCCATAGATTTTTTTGAAGAGGTATAGATTTTAGTCATACTAAATTTGTGCTTTGAGGTATTCTCTCTCCTTTGGGAACTATTTAAAAAAAAAAGTGAAAAATTCAGACTCAAAAATTCAAAAAGTGTAGTACATATTTAAAAAAAAAAAAAATCTTTAGAACATCCTTTCTCTATGCCCATTTCCAGACTATTTGGTTAGATTAATATGTAGTTAAATGAATATAAAAGACTACTTTTGAGATTAGTTTTTGCTGTGTGTTTCTGTTCTGCTGTTGCACTGGACACTTTCTGCTTTATTTTATAGAAATTTGTAACACACTGTATTTTTGCTGTATTTTTGTCACAGCTTTCAGTGCCAATGGAAAAGATGTGATTGTAGACTTTCCTCAGCAGTCTCATTGGACTGGCTTGTTGTCAGAAATGGAACTGGTTCCCAGCATTCATCCTGGAGTCACGTAAGTGATGATTTGCATTTTTCATAATATATGCAGGTTATCCTTTAGCCTTATTTTTGTGATTCCATTATCTTGACTTCTGTTACAGTAAACTTGTACCATGAAGACTCCTAGAAATATATTTACTCATTGTCCTTCTGTGAAACCAGGTGTGATGGCTGTCAGATGTTTCCTATCAATGGGCCCAGATTCAAATGCAGAAACTGTGATGATTTTGACTTTTGTGAGACCTGTTTTAAAACCAGGAAGCATAACACTCGACATACTTTTGGCAGAATAAATGAACCTGGTAAGTTTCAGAATCTAAGTGTTTCTTAAATTAATTTCAAATGCATTGAATTTGTTCTAAAAAAAGTTAGACATTTCAGCTGCTTAGCATGATGAAATTAGTGTTTGAGCTGGCCCTCTAGACAGCAAAGCATGTTTAGCACATCTTAGCACTGCTGCAATTGCATGTGGTGGACTACACCAAATCATCAACCCTTAAGCTTTATTTGTATCATTTAAAAAGGTTTAAAATATATTCACTGTGACAGGAAGTCTTTGCCTGAACAGTGTTTTCAACTGCTGAACAATAAAAGGTCTAATTCTTAAATGTTCCCGCCTTCTGTTGTCAGCCAAAATTGAGGTGAATGAAATCTTCATGAGAGCAGGTATTGCTTATTGATGTCTGGTGACTGTTGCCTCTATTTCTCCATGATGGAGAGGTGTGGTAGTAAAGGGAAGCTTTTTGAAAGATTCATAATCAGCAGTTGTTCTTTCTAGGGCAAAAACATGTGCAGTCATTTTAACTCCAGAACTTTTGGGGTTTAAATTATTATTACCTGAATAGAAAACTTACCTGAGAAAAACTTACCTGACATGACCTTTTATTTCTTTTCTCTTCACCTGTCTAAAAATCAGTCTGTTCTCCTGTAAGGGATTACTGCTGAGAATAGTGTACATATTTTTAACATGCTACGGTGGTGTATAAAATTCATCCTCCATGAACCTGTATTTTGAAGTCTGTATCATCATAAATTCGGATTTGTACTTCAAAAGGAAGGATCCCTTTTAAGTGTCTGTTCAGAGAAGATGGTTGTTATTATATGGATTCTGTCATTTTAAAGACTACATGCACCAGTAATGTTTTTTCATTTGATTTTACAAATTACTCTTAGTGTCTTGCATTCCTGAAGAGAGTGATTTTCTTTAATTTGTTTTGTGTCTATTTTTTACTAAAGTATGTTTGATTTCCTGATGCAAATCAATTGTAAGAATAGAAAGTGTGACTATCCCAAGTGACAGAGATTGTAGTCAGGTAGAGTGCTTAAAACACCTTTAAAAACTACTATATATTGAGCTATGCCCTTTAAAGTGTGAGTAGTATTACCATACCTCCATGACATGCTTCTCTATTCTATTTTTAAAATACATACTTGAATTATTTGATTTTTAAAAAATATTTCTTTTCACATTGATTATGGGTTTATTGAAAGCAAATTTCTTTGAGGGGTATGTGCTTAACTTAACCATGCAGGTCAGTCTCCAGTGTTTTGTGGGCGTTCTGGGAAGCAGCTGAAGAGAAGACACAGTAGCCAGCGGGGAATGTTGCTGGACGATTGGTCAAGAATAGTTAAGAATTTGAATGTCTCATCCTCTGTGAATCAGGCTTCACGTCTCATTGATGGTAGTGAGCAGTGCTGGCAGTCTTCTGGCTCACAAGGAAAGGTAACGTTAAACCATGACTGGTTTGTTCTGGTGTACTTTCTTCTTAAGACGAAGGTGAAGTATCCTCGTGAAGTGTATATTTGTATCTTTGTGTAAAATAGAAGAGTAGTGAAAACAGGCAGATGAAGTAAAAAACTGCTTCTTCATATGAAGTGTTCCTGTTTTTTAAAAGCTGTGCTTCATCTTCCTAATTATTTCATGTGAATTATATGGAACTTGTGTGATTTTTGAAATACAGGGTAATTACTTTATTCTGTAGGTGGTTATATAGTTGTAATTGCCTTTTCAGTATAATGACTGATGAAAATTGTTCTTCATTATTTTTTACTTTAAAAGTTACAATATGAAAAGCACTTATGTTCTTACTAGCTAAAACTGCCTCAAATCACTCCCTCACTTGCATACAATCAGAGAGTATCTGAAGCTGGAAGGAACCCATAAGGATCATCAAGTCCAGCTCCCTGTGCCTCCTGAGACTACCTAAATCTGAACCATATGACTAAGACTGTCTTAGATGCTTATCAAACTCTGGTACACTTGGTGCTGTGACCACTTCCCTGGGAAGCCTGTTTCAGTGAACAAACCTCTCAGTGAAGAACCTTTTCCTCATCTCCAATCTGAACTTCCCCTGATGCAGCTTCAGTCCATTTCCTAGTGTTATCACTGTCACTGGAGAGAGAGTGTCACCTCCCTCTCTGTTGCCTCTATTGAGGAGGTTGTAGAAGGCAATGAAGTCTTCTCTTAGCCTTTTCTTCTCGAAGCTGAAAAAACCAAATGACCTTGTGTCTGGCCTTCGGGACCTCTCAGCATCTTGGTCAACCTCCTCTGGACACACTGATATTTTGTCCTTCTTACATGGAGGTGCTTGAAGCTGCTCACAGTACGTGGGGTGGGTACACACCAGGGTAGTGTAGGGAGGAGAGTATCCCACTCTTGGTTATACTGTATTTGATGCACCCCAGAACATGATTGGCCCTTTTGGCTGCCAGGGCACACTGTTAACTCATATTCAGCTTGCCACAGAGCTGCTCTCCAACCTCTCCTCCCCAGCTTGTATGTATAAATAGGATCACTGTGTCCCACGTAGAGAATCCAGCACTTGCTCTTGTTGAATTGTGTATGATGATTGCCTATCTTTCTAATCTATCCAGTTTTCTTTGTAAGGCCTCTCTGCCATCTGTATCCCCTCCTGATTTAGTGTTATCAAGTCCTGTGTCCAGATAATTTGTAAAAATACAATAATAATTATTCCTGAGTTCATGGTTTACCATTTTTATTGGCCCACAGCACTGCTCTGTGCCCAGTCTAGTCACCAGGATTTGCAGCAAGGCTTCTATTCAGTGTGTTTTGATGGCCACACTGTAATTATACGCAAGTACCCTTCCTTCAGCTTGTCAACAGAGTGTAACCAGTCAAAGTTTTACCATTATGTCCTGTTTCTTGATATCCAGTGCTAAAGTGTTTTCTCACTCAGGGAAATCATGTTGCTCTTGGGTGAAATAAATGATTTGCTGAAACTGTTTCTCTTGTTGTTTGGAGGATGGACCACCAGAAGTTGAAGGTTATTTTCCTTTGGCCACTTCCCATGCATTTCAGCTGTTATGTGCCATTCACAGATGTTTTTCATGCTTTCTTCAAATGTTGCACACACTTATTAGCCTTATGATGGTCCTAGAAATACTATCTGAAAATTAAAATCTGTGTTTCCCCTAGCACTGGATTCGCTTGGAGATTTTTCCAGATGTTCTTGTTCACAGACTGAAGATGATAGTGGACCCTGCAGACAGCAGTTACATGCCCTCTTTAGTTGTAGTTTCAGGTATGAGTATGTTCTCTGACAATTTTGAACAACATTTCTTTTATGCTTTGACCAGTAGGCATTTATCTGATTTCATTTAACATTATTTAACTTGCATCGTTCCTGTTTATGAAACAAACACCGTATCTTAAAATGTTTTTCTTTCCATGATCTGTTTTCTAGGGGGGAATTCCTTAAATAACCTTATAGAGCTAAAGACAATCAACATAAATCCTACAGACACCACTGTGCCTCTTCTCAGTGATTGTACAGAAGTAAGTGACATTTGTGTGAGAATTATTCTTGCATGCATCAGAAGACTATTTTACTGCAAGAGATGGATGAAAACACTGTTGTGATTATGAAAACATAGCATTTTACTTTTCTTCTAAATTAGCACTATTTCTGGCCCTTAGTTAGGTTAATTATCTTGGTAAGTTTTACCATAATTGCAGTAGATTTTCTAATCTAAAACAATATACCTATGAACCAAGAAGAAATCCCAATTAACTGAAAGTTGGAGATAACTTCTGATGGGTGATAAAGTTTGTTTTTTATAGTTACAATCTTTTTTGGTAGCAAGGAGGAATGCATAGTGAATTTTTAGAATATTTAAAGCCAAAACATTCTCAGATTAATTAGGCCATGTGTTCGTCTTAAAGTATGAATTGCATAGGGCTGAAAAGCCCTGCATTTAAAGTCACAGATTTCGTTTTGTTAAGGTGACTAAGTCAAGCAAAAGTTCAGTTTCTTTTCTGTTAAGTTTTATAAAGTTATACAGAACTCAAAAGATGGTAATTTAGTTTTTTCTTCTTAGTACCACAGATACATTGAAATAGCAATCAAGCAGTGCAGAAGCTCTGGAATCGATTGCAAAATACATGGCCTCAGCATACTGGGACGTATACGTGCAGAGGATGAAGATTTAGCTGCAGTCCCTTTCCTTGCTTCTGACAATGAGGAGGAGGATGATGATAAAGCTAACACTGGCAGGTAGGTAACTGCAGGGGTGGGGAGCAATCATAAAGAGTCTTAGAATAATCTCCTGACTGGAATATCTAAGGGGAGCAGCTTTGTTAGGTTGAATGGTAGTAAAGAGAAATTAGTGTCTTAGTTTGTCAGAATTGTAAGTAGGTATTTGTTGATAAATAACTTAAGGATTATCACACGGGTAAGGTAGTAGCATTTCGCAGAGCTCATCTCCTTCTGCAACATACTCAGGTTTGAAAACCTAGCTAAAACCTTGATGTGTTTATATTTGCTTTGTGGCATGTGCATATTTACCAGCAAAACAGTCAGGGATATTTTTGGGTTTTGTTTGTTGTAGCATTCGATTAACTGTGGTGGTGTAGCTTTTGTACTTAAACTGTTCCAAACTGTAGGATAAGTAACTACAGTAAATGTGTGCCTATGCTATAGCCTGCAGGTTTGCTAAACTGACCTTGTTTTTTTTTCCTCACTGTGTTCAGTCTTGTTAGAAAGAAGGCATCTGGGCTTGAATCGGCAGCTACAATAAGAACCAAAGTTTTTGTTTGGGGTCTGAATGATAAAGATCAGTTGGGAGGGCTGAAAGGTTCCAAGGTATGCTTGTTGTTTTCATACTTAGTAGAAAACAGAAACAGCTAAAAATAAGATGTACAAGACACGCACAACTCAAAATTAGTTAAAATTTAATAAAAAAATTAGTTTTTTATCAACAGCAGGCCTATAGATGTCTGCTAGGTGAAAAAATTGGAGAAAATATGCATTTTGGTTGTTGCTCTGAAATTTTTTTTTTTTCTTTTAGCAGCCACTTAATTTGCTTTAGATTATAGTGAACTAATCGTTCTAAATATGTATTGTACTCTATACATAATTCTGTTCATTTTGATATGAAATTAAGGTATTTATGAACTTTCCTATGTATTGTACCTGGAGCTTGTGCAGTAATCAGGAAAAAAAATAGGTCAGAATGTTAATACTTGATTGGTGTAAATGATTTACAATTGAGTATAATTTAAGAGGAATTTCAGCCCTCTGCAGCCATTTATACAGAATTTTTAATACAATGGAGATGGGAGATACATGATGAATGTTTGTTCAATTTAAGGTATAATTAATCTGAAAAGTATGTTGGTTTTGTGTTCTCATATGCTGATTTGAAATGTGTTGGTTAACACTTTTAACTAGATTTATTTTGCTGTTGTGCCTATCTTGAAAACTGAGTTTGGTTTTCTCAAGAATAATTTGCTAACAGGAAAATTGTTGTTTATATAAAATTTCTTTTTTTTTCTCAGGTTTTGTCATGACTACAATATTTTAAATTTTTTTGTTGTTTTTTATCTTTTGCCTGTTTTATATTAACTGGTATATGTGAAGTATCTGAATAATACATGGAATTTCATGTAGTTAAAAAAATACTACCTGTTAGATTGACTGATTAGTTGCTCTTTTTTAAACTATGAAGCTTTAAAATGTATTTTAATGATCTTTGTTTCCTATCACTCCAGATAAAGGTCCCATCCTTTTCTGAAACCCTGTCTGCCTTGAATGTTGTGCAAGTAGCTGGAGGGTCCAAAAGCCTTTTTGCAGGTGAGATACTGTAGTTACCTGAGAGCAGTAACTGAGTTCCAGTTCTGAATCGTTAATGGTGTTTCAAACTTTTTTTTTTTTATCATTTTAGTGACTGTAGAGGGTAAAGTTTATGCCTGTGGAGAAGCCACAAATGGAAGGCTGGGTTTGGGAATATCTAGTGGGACTGTGCCTATTCCCCGCCAGATTACAGCTCTCAGTAACTATGTGGTAAAGAAGGTGGCTGTTCACTCAGGTAACTGACCTCTGCTGGCTTTACTTACATAAACGTAACATATTAAGCCTGAAAATAGTTACTTTGCAACTTTCTTGGGTGCTGTGATGCCCCAGAATATCTGATAGCTTTTCTTTTAAATAAATACAGGTTATTAATTTAGTTTAAATCACATAAAAACTTGGAAGAAAGTGAGTAATACTGTGTTGGGTTGAAAGGCTTGTACAGCTACATTGCAGAAATACCGCAGTGCTGAATTTCTGGGATTTTTGCTAGACTTCCTGCCTGCTTGAAAGCCTGAACATTTAAATGTATGTTTACACTTTTAGGTGGCCGGCATGCTATGGCATTAACTGTTGATGGAAAAGTATTTTCGTGGGGCAAGTTTTTTAATACAATGGGAATAAAACACAGTGTTGTGAAGACTTCTTTTCATCAGTGTATACCCATTTATGGTGCAGTGTTTAACGCAGCAGTATTCAGTCATTTAAAAAGGAGGCAATCAGTTAATACAATGCTTGGAAACGTGCTTAGTGTTTGAAGTCTTTAATAGCATTTTTGAATATCTCTCACAAAATGACTCATTTTTGATATAGTTTTGCTTACTTTTGTAAGCTAAGGTTTACAAAGGTGCCTTGAGTTGTAAAGCTGTTACAGCACTTTTACATTTCTGCATTGTAACGGTTCATTAAATGCAAGCCTTAGAGAATATTTTTTAGTCCTTTTCTTTAGGCATTTGTTCACAAACTTGTTAGCAATAATTAAATGTCTTGTACTTCTCCTTGTACTTCTCATTAATAGTTTAATTCTCCACAGGACAGCTTTGAGGGAATTTTGAATTGTCTCAGGATTTTTCTTTGTTTGCACAGCAGATAGGTGTTTTGAAACAAACAAACAAAAACATTATTAATTGACATAGTCAGTTGAGAAATCTTTTTCATTCTGATATGTTTGAAGACCTGCACAGAAGGCATTAAAAATTACAGTGCCCAACTCACGCGGTTAATGTGTGACAAAAAATGTTCCTAGGTGTATGTGTCAGATCAGTGAAAGGGGAAGTCCAGAATCCAGATTAGAGGAGTATTGTTTGTTGTTCTTCTGTAATTTTATTAAAAGTGAGACACGGAACTCGTGGGCATTTCATGGCAGCAAGTTTTCCAGAGGCCATACAAACTTTTATAAAACTTAAATAGTGTCTGTGATTCACAGTCCATATTAGAAAACCTTGATTTGAAATTCTTCTCTGGATTTAAAGCTTTGTAAACATATGAATAGTCAAATTTTCCATTTCTCTCATCAAAACCTAACTATAATTTCCAATTTCTCTCTTGCAAAGAGCAAAGTTGTGGTGGGAATGTCATCTTATAACCTTACTATGTGTCCACAGTGTGGAGAAGTAATTACTTCTAACAAGTTGCTCAACATGGGGCATTGACAGGATACCAGTTTTCATTTCATATTATACACTTTTCAGCTGATTAATCACTTTTGTATTTTGGCTTTGTCACCCATGTTTTTCCAGTGTATGCATAGTATTTATTTAAATAAACTTTGAAGTACATTAAAATAGCATAAATCTGAGAGTATACCTTAGAATCATAATGTTACATTTCCTTTTCTCTTTAGGCTACTGCAATTACACAAAAAATCTTGGATTATGAAGATTGTGCAGCACTTAAT
>JAAWXA010000003.1:14834806-15127642 GCA_038090715.1 Florisuga fusca
TAAGAGACTGCCTTGAATGTTGTGCAAGTAGCTGGAGGGTCCAAAAGCCTTTTTGCAGGTGAGATACTGTAGTTACCTGAGAGCAGTAACTGAGTTCCAGTTCTGAATTGTTAATGGTGTTTCAAACTTTTTTTTTTTTATCATTTTAGTGACTGTAGAGGGTAAAGTTTATGCCTGTGGAGAAGCCACAAATGGAAGGCTGGGTTTGGGAATATCTAGTGGGACTGTGCCTATTCCCCGCCAGATTACAGCTCTCAGTAACTATGTGGTAAAGAAGGTGGCTGTTCACTCAGGTAACTGACCTCTGCTGGCTTTACTTACATAAACGTAACATATTAAGCCTGAAAATAGTTACTTTGCAACTTTCTTGGGTGCTGTGATGCCCCAGAATATCTGATAGCTTTTCTTTTAAATAAATACAGGTTATTAATTTAGTTTAAATCACATAAAAACTTGGAAGAAAGTGAGTAATACTGTGTTGGGTTGAAAGGCTTGTACAGCTACATTGCAGAAATACCTAAGTGCTGAATTTCTGGGATTTTTGCTAGACTTCCTGCCTGCTTGAAAGCCTGAACATTTAAATGTATGTTTACACTTTTAGGTGGCCGGCATGCTATGGCATTAACTGTTGATGGAAAAGTATTTTCGTGGGGCGAAGGTGATGATGGAAAACTTGGCCACTTCAGTCGAATGTAAGAATACTGAATTTGTCTGTGTTTCAGAGAACTTTTGTGTTGCATGCTATAACACTCCTGACCACCACTATTTAACATATCACAAGTTTTTTAGTACAATGGGAATAAAACATAGTGTTGTGAAGACTTCTTTTCATCAGTGTATACCCATTTATGGTGCAGTGTTTAACGTAGCAGTATTCAGTCACTTAAAAAGGAGGCAATCAGTTAATACAATGCTTGGAAACGTGCTTAGTGTTTGAAGTCTTCAATAGCATTTTTGAATATCTCTCACAAAATGACTCATTTTTGATATAGTTTTGGTTACTTTTGTAAGCTAAGGTTTACAGAGGTGCCTTGAGTTGTAAAGCTGTTATAGCACTTTTACATTTCTGCATTGTAACAGTTCATTAAAATGGAAGCCTTAGAGAATATTTTCTAGTCCTTTTCTTTAGGCATTTGTTCATAAACTTGTTAGCAATAATTAAATGTCTTGTACTTCTCCTTGTACTTCCCATTAATAGTTTAATTCTCCACAGGACAGCTTTGAGGGAAATTTGAATTGTCTCAGGATTTTTCTTTGTTTGCACAGCAGATAGGTGTTTTGAAACAAACAAACAAAAACATTATTAATTGACATAGTCAGTTGAGAAATCTTTTTCATTCTGATATGTTTGAAGACCTGCTCAGAAGGCATTAAAAATTACAGTGCCCAACTCACACGGTTAATGTGTGACAAAAAAAAAAAAAAAAAAAAAAAAAAAAAAAAAAAAAAAAAAAAAAAAAAAAATGTTCCTAGGTGTATGTGTGTCAGATCAGTGAAAGGGGAAGTCCAGAATCCAGATTATAGGAGTATTGTTTATTGTTCTTCTGTAATTTTATTAAAAGTGAGACATGGAACTCGTGGGCATTTCATGGCAGCAAGTTTTCCAGAGGCCATACAAATTTTTATAAAACTTAAATAGTGGCTGTGATTCACAGTCCATATTAGAAAACCTTGATTTGAAACTCTTCTCTGGATTTAGAGCTTTGTAAACATATGAATAGTCAAATTTTCCATTTCTCTCATCAAAACCTAACTATAATTTCCAATTTCTCTCTTGCAAAGAGCAAAGTTGTGGTGGGAATGTCATCTTATAACCTTACTATGTGTCCACAGTGTGGAGAAATAATTACTTCTAACAAGTTGCTCAACATGGGGCATTGACAGGATACCAGTTTTCATTTCATATTATACACTTTTCAGCTGATTAATCACTTTTGTATTTTGGCTTTGTCACCCATGTTTTTCCAGTGTATGCATAGTATTTATTTAAATAAACTTTGAAGTACATTAAAATAGCATAAATCTGAGAGTATACCTTAGAATCATAATGTTACATTTCCTTTTCTCTTTAGGCTACTGCAATTACACAAAAAATCTTGGATTATGAAGATTGTGCAGCACTTAATTAATGCAATGAATTCTTTACTCATTTTCTCTAGGAACTGTGATAAACCCAGATTGATAGAAGCATTGAAAACCAAACGCATTCGTGATATTGCTTGTGGAAGTTCACACAGTGCTGCCATTACCTCCAGTGGTGAACTCTATACGTGGGGTCTTGGAGAATATGGAAGGCTAGGCCATGGAGATAATACTACNGCTATCTGGTGCTGATATTTAATCTCAGTGATAAATGAAGTATTTTGATTTTGAAAACTGTGTTGACAGAGGGGAATATGTGAAAAACGATTTGTTTTGAATTTTGAGTTTCTTGTCTGTTGCAGGGGTAAGGGTGACTACTTCAGGCTGGGCCATGGCACGGATGTACACGTACGAAAGCCACAAGTTGTGGAAGGACTGAGGGGTAAAAAGATTGTGCACGTGGCTGTAGGTGCACTCCACTGTCTAGCAGTTACTGACACTGGGCAGGTAGGTTGTGCTTCACCCTCCTTTCCCTTTTTCCTTTTTCCAGAATGGCATAAACTAACCTGTTGAGGAAGAAAAGTCTAATAGCATTGGTGTTGATTAAATGGAATAAAAATATCTAATGATATGTATTTGCTTATAAAAATCCTTTGTAAATATAAGCATGATTGCAATTGAAAATATATTAGTTTTCATATTGTTATTGGAGTGCAGATGTTACTGTTTTAGTGCCTTTTGAAATGTTTTCCTGGTTCATGTTTTTATCTTATGATAGTTTCCTGCTTCTCACTCTTGAAATGAAGAAGCATTTGTAGAATTCTGGACAGATTTTTCTGCTGTGATCCAGCATTATCATACTAGTGATTCAGATCCCCAGTGTAATCACTGTGCAACTAGTTTCATGAAACTTCCTGTTCACTGTGAACATTGAAAAATTCATGAGTGAACTGATGGCTTATGAATTGGCAACAATTTATTAATCATCTGATAAAGTACTGCTTTTATTTATAATTTTTTCTCTTTTTTCTGTTAATGTATAATGCCTCCATTTTTTTAAAGGGGTAAAAAAAAAGTCACAGCAATAGGTTTTCTAAAGTGTCATAGATTAATAATAAAAATCCCCAATATTCTGTTGTAGGAATTTTTAAGAAACCAATTGAAAGATGCAACCAGTGAAGCAAAGTAATATGTGAAAATGTTTACTTGCAGGTTTATGCTTGGGGTGACAATGACCATGGGCAGCAAGGCAATGGAACTACTACAGTCAATAGAAAGCCCACTCTTGTCCAGGGCTTGGAAGGCCAGAAAATCACTCGGGTTGCTTGTGGGTCTTCCCACAGTGTAGCTTGGACAACAGTGGATGTAGCTACACCATCTGTTCATGAACCAGTACTCTTCCAGACAGCAAGGGACCCTTTGGGTGCTTCTTATCTTGGTTGGTATTTATTGCCTTCTGTTGTTGTTTGGGTTTTTTTTTGTGATTTTTTTGTTTGTTTTGTTTGTTTGTTTGTTTTAATGCCACTTGAGCATTAGTTGTGTGTGTGGTTTAATAACTGATAGAAGAGTGCAAAAAGAAAACTGCTTTAAAAAAGCACCACAAAGCAACAACAAAACACATAGTAACGTCTGAAAAAAAAGGCAAAAACCCAACTAAACCTCTTTCAGAACATGGAAGTTGTAGAGGACTTCTTCAGAAGTAGCATTAGTTTAAACTTCTATTATTCTTCAGGAAAAGAAAATGTAACATGCTTTGTCAAACACCCCACTGACTTTGTCTTCAATATGGGATAGACCTTCCTGGAGGTTATGGTAGATGTATGCTACTGTAATATTGGTCTTCTTGCATACCACCTCTTGTTACAATTCTTAAATATTTGATTAATATCCCCTAATAAATATTGCAATTTCTGAAATTTCTTTGTAACTAAACCTTGGTTTAGATGCTGATCACCAAAGTTCTTTCATTACTTCGTTCTTCCTGAGTAAGTAACAAGATAGAACATTATTTTATGGGTCTTTACTGCAGAGCTTTGGTATTGACTCTAATGTTGTAACTGTAGGCACTGCAGTTTAAGAATCACTGTTGAGTGAGTTAGCTTTGCAATCATATTCCTGAATAAAAGAAATGAGATAAATCAGTTCCAGTTATGTATCACACCATTGAAAAATGCTTGCCCTCTCTTTTTTTTTTCCTCTCACTCCAGGTGTTCCTTCAGATGCAGATTCTTCTGCTGTCAGTAACAAAATTAGTGGGGCCAACAGTTCCAAGCCGAATCGCCCTTCCCTTGCTAAGATTCTCCTGTCACTTGATGGGAATGTTGCCAAACAGCAGGCATTATCTCATATACTGATGGCACTGCAAATCATGTATGCCAGGTAGGCATGCAGACATTCTTGTCTTTTGCAGAGCAATGGGTGACAACACTTACCATCTGTTAGGGTCTCTTGAGTCAGGTATAAATTGCTTCACAAGATTGGACTCCTCAGGGTAGACCTAAACATAATTTAAATTTTCTTTTGATACTGATGTTANCTATAACACTCCTGACCACCACTATTTAACATATCACAAGTTTTTTAGTACAATGGGAATAAAACATAGTGTTGTGAAGACTTCTTTTCATCAGTGTATACCCATTTATGGTGCAGTGTTTAACGCAGCAGTATTCAGTCATTTAAAAAGGAGGCAATCAGTTAATACAATGCTTGGAAACGTGCTTAGTGTTTGAAGTCTTTAATAGCATTTTTGAATATCTCTCACAAAATGACTCATTTTTGATATAGTTTTGCTTACTTTTGTAAGCTAAGGTTTACAAAGGTGCCTTGAGTTGTAAAGCTGTTACAGCACTTTTACATTTCTGCATTGTAACGGTTCATTAAATGCAAGCCTTAGAGAATATTTTTTAGTCCTTTTCTTTAGGCATTTGTTCACAAACTTGTTAGCAATAATTAAATGTCTTGTACTTCTCCTTGTACTTCTCATTAATAGTTTAATTCTCCACAGGACAGCTTTGAGGGAATTTTGAATTGTCTCAGGATTTTTCTTTGTTTGCACAGCAGATAGGTGTTTTGAAACAAACAAACAAAAACATTATTAATTGACATAGTCAGTTGAGAAATCTTTTTCATTCTGATATGTTTGAAGACCTGCACAGAAGGCATTAAAAATTACAGTGCCCAACTCACGCGGTTAATGTGTGACAAAAAATGTTCCTAGGTGTATGTGTCAGATCAGTGAAAGGGGAAGTCCAGAATCCAGATTAGAGGAGTATTGTTTGTTGTTCTTCTGTAATTTTATTAAAAGTGAGACACGGAACTCGTGGGCATTTCATGGCAGCAAGTTTTCCAGAGGCCATACAAACTTTTATAAAACTTAAATAGTGTCTGTGATTCACAGTCCATATTAGAAAACCTTGATTTGAAATTCTTCTCTGGATTTAAAGCTTTGTAAACATATGAATAGTCAAATTTTCCATTTCTCTCATCAAAACCTAACTATAATTTCCAATTTCTCTCTTGCAAAGAGCAAAGTTGTGGTGGGAATGTCATCTTATAACCTTACTATCATCTTATAACCTTACTATGTGTCCACAGTGTGGAGAAGTAATTACTTCTAACAAGTTGCTCAACATGGGGCATTGACAGGATACCAGTTTTCATTTCATATTATACACTTTTCAGCTGATTAATCACTTTTGTATTTTGGCTTTGTCACCCATGTTTTTCCAGTGTATGCATAGTATTTATTTAAATAAACTTTGAAGTACATTAAAATAGCATAAATCTGAGAGTATACCTTAGAATCATAATGTTACATTTCCTTTTCTCTTTAGGCTACTGCAATTACACAAAAAATCTTGGATTATGAAGATTGTGCAGCACTTAATGCAATGAATTCTTTACTCATTTTCTCTAGGAACTGTGATAAACCCAGATTGATAGAAGCATTGAAAACCAAACGCATTCGTGATATTGCTTGTGGAAGTTCACACAGTGCTGCCATTACCTCCAGTGGTGAACTCTATACGTGGGGTCTTGGAGAATATGGAAGGCTAGGCCATGGAGATAATACTACACAGCTGAAGCCTAAGATGGTAAAATAAATGTTTCTTGTCTCTGATGAAATGCAAATGTCTGTGTTTTAATACATGATAATATAAAGCAAAAGTAAAGCAAAAAACACACGAAAACCTGTGATAATGAGAAAGCAGTATAAGTACATTATTTTGGAGTGACCTAAATTTTGAGTTTGGCCAAGAAGATCTAGACTTTATTGGGAAGTGATGCAGAATAGGTAGTGCTGTTTTGAACATTCCTGTTCTGCATCTACTTTCATAACACAGCTGGATACATATACAGGCATTGAGCAATGTTAGCTCTTGGGTGGGATAATCCTTTGCTCAGACTGGCAAAATGAGCAACATGAATTGTAAGAGCTTGAAAATGTCTGTAAGGTATTAAAAATGTAATTTCTTTAAAACCTCTTGCTTACTTTTTCTGTGCTTTAGGTTAAAGTGCTCCTTGGCCACAGAGTCATTCAGGTTGCTTGTGGAAGCAGAGATGCTCAGACTCTTGCTTTGACAGATGAAGGTAGTATTATTTTGTTCCAGTAGCTTTCTAGGGATGGGAATGCTGTGATCATTATTTGACCTGCAGTTTGTTTGGTGTTCGTTAGGTTTGGTGTTTTCTTGGGGTGATGGTGATTTTGGAAAACTGGGCCGAGGAGGAAGTGAAGGATGCAACATTCCTCAGAATATTGAAAGACTGAACGGCCAAGGAGTTTGTCAGATTGAGTGTGGTGCACAGTTCTCATTGGCACTGACCAAGTCAGGAGTGGTATGGACATGGTATGTTACGTATACCAGAAAGTATTAACAAAGCAGTTACCAAGTATGTGTTGTATTTACTGCTGTTTAACCTAACTTCATCTATGCCTTATCTGCATGCTTCGTCTTTTAAATTGGCAGCTCTTTGAGACAAACTGATCTGCTCAATTACTGTAACACTGCCTTGCAGCATACTCAGTTTTGTATTTTACTCTGTTAGGATGCCTGGGTCTTACAGAATTAGTGGGGGAAGGAGAAGATAATTCCTCCTCTTGGGAGCAATGGAGCATTTTAAAAGAATCTTAATTCAAGATTTAGGAATGGAATGTGAAGAAGAGAACCCAAGAATCATAGTTTGGAGTATGTAGCCTACAGCTAAAGCAGAGATTGAGAGAGTAAGGATGTAGTAGAGTAAGGAAGTAGGCTAAAGTTCAGGGGAGATGGGGAATCATTTCCTCAGAAACACAGGGTTTCTGTAGAGCTCATTGCTGCTTTGAAGGCTACTGAGTTGTCAGTAGTGATGTCTCGAAGCAAGAACTGGTGCAAAATGATCACTGAGAATTTTTCAGAACCCCTTTTTGTTTCTCTTCTGGTCTGCTTGCTTCTGTTTTGTTTTGAACACAAACTTGTTTTTTTGAGATTACAAACATTCCTGTAAAATTTGCAAGCTATACCTTACTACAGATCACCTTCAGAGTGAAGTTCTCTCACCAGAACAAGGTTTTAGCCCTTGTGTGCTTAGACTATGACCTGTGTGATATATATATGAGCTAAGATTTTAAATGGTAATTTTTGTTTTATTATTTACTGTCAATTGATGAATGATATTAAGAGAAATCTATAAAGATTCAGTTTTTTTAAGTTTAAGAAAAAAGCTTTTAGCAGGGATGTAATCTCTCAGAGTGGCTACTGGAAACTGTATTTCTCTCTCTTGATTTCCCCCTCTTTAAAAAAAATTGTTAATTTGTTGTTTTTTTCTGGGGTTTTTTTTGATTTGTGATTAAAGGAGTGAGAGGAAGGGTAATTTGGCAGTTTTTAAGAAATCTTTGCAAATTCCTTGTTAATTCCTTCAGTTTATCATAACACTTCTATATCTACTCATAAAATCTGCAGCCATTTCATGACATTACAGGCCTACACAAGGATTTTTCGACTCTGTTGCAGCCTGTGCTTTACAGATGTCTGAGTTGCTTCTAAAGTTTTATTGTTCTTGCATTTGTACTGGTTTGAGGGGAAAATCTCAACTTCTGTGTTATAACTTTAGATGGGTAACAGTACTGTAAATCATTAATCTTCAGCATAACAGAAGTTTTCTTGAGAGAACCTGATGCGCAGCAAAACTGAGTGGTTACTAAAAACACAGTGGAAGAAACCTTGGGGTTTGGGTTTGTTTTTTTTTTTTCTTTTTTTTACTGACTTTCTTAGAGGCATTTTAAGGTGTTTTGCCTATGGCATATTTTTTTAGTGCAGTTTATGTATAACAGTTTCAGAAGAATTTACATTATGAGGGCTTGAGAACAGTATTGAGGCTTGCAACAGTGTGAAAAAAACTGAGTTCTGAGAACACGTTGGTTCTTTTATGTTTTTTTCATGTGAGTAAATTTAATAAAGGGTCTGAAATTAGGTTTATCGCCAGTAAATCCTTCCAAGTCTCTCAAAACATGTCAGTTTTTAAAGTATTTATAATTGCAGTATTTCTGCAACAGAGGAAAGCCAATGTAATGACAGTTATACTATGTACAAAAAAATATTTACAACGATGCCTACCCTATACTGAGATAAAAAGATGTGAGAGTCACGGAACTGCAGTTAACTTCATTTTTAGGCCTTTGCAATTCAGATTTGAAGATTTTGCTATCTGGTGCTGATATTTAACCTCAGTGATAAATGAAGTATTTTGATTTTGAAAACTGTGTTGACAGAGGGGAATATGTGAAAAACGATTTGTTTTGAATTTTGAATTTCTTGTCTGTTGCAGGGGTAAGGGTGACTACTTCAGGCTGGGCCATGGCACGGATGTACACGTACGAAAGCCACAAGTTGTGGAAGGACTGAGGGGTAAAAAGATTGTGCACGTGGCTGTAGGTGCACTCCACTGTCTAGCAGTTACTGACACTGGGCAGGTAGGTTGTGCTTCACCCTCCTTTCCCTTTTTCCTTTTTCCAGAATGGCATAAACTAACCTGTTGAGGAAGAAAAGTCTAATAGCATTGGTGTTGATTAAATGGAATAAAAATATCTAATGATATGTATTTGCTTATAAAAATCCTTCGTAAATATAAGCATGATTGCAATTGAAAATATATTAGTTTTCATATTGTTATTGGAGTGCAGATGTTACTGTTTTAGTGCCTTTTGAAATGTTTTCCTGGTTCATGTTTTTATCTTATGATGAATTTCCCGCTTCTCACTCTTGAAATGCAGAAGCATTTGTAGAATTCTGGACAGATTTTTCTGCTGTGATCCAGCATTATCATACTAGTGATTCAGATCCCCAGTGTAATCACTGTGCAACTAGTTTCATGAAAGTTCCTGTTCACTGTAAACATTGGATAATTCATGAGTGAACTGATGGCTTGTGAATTGGCAACAATTTATTAATCATCTGATGAAGTACTGCTTTTATTTATAATTTTTTCTCTTTTTTCTTTTAGTGTGTAATGCTTCCATTTTTTAAAGGGGTAAAAAAAAAGTCACAGCAATAGGTTTTCTAAAGTGTCCTAGATTAATAATAAAAATCCCCAATATTCCGTTGTAGGAATTTTTAAGAAACCAATTGAAAGATGCAACCAGTGAAGCAAAGTAAAATGTGAAAATGTTTACTCGCAGGTTTATGCTTGGGGTGACAATGACCATGGGCAGCAAGGCAATGGAACTACTACAGTCAATAGAAAGCCCACTCTTGTCCAGGGCTTGGAAGGCCAGAAAATCACTCGGGTTGCTTGTGGGTCTTCCCACAGTGTAGCTTGGACAACAGTGGATGTAGCTACACCATCTGTTCATGAACCAGTACTTTTCCAGACAGCAAGGGACCCTTTGGGTGCTTCTTATCTTGGTTGGTATTTATTGCCTTCTGTTGTTGTTTGGGGTTTTTTTTGTGGTTTTTTGTTTGGGTTTGTTTGTTTGTTTGTTTGTTTTAATGCCACTTGAGCATTAGTTGTGTGTGTGGTTTAATAACTGATAGAAGAGTGCAAAAAGAAAACTGCTTTAAAAAAGCACCACAAAGCAACAACAAAACACATAGTAACGTCTAAAAAAAAAGGCAAAACCCCAACTAAACCTGTTTCAGAACATGGAAGTTGTAAAGGACTTTTTCAGAAGTAGCATTAGTTTAAACTTCTATTATTCTTCAGGAAAAGAAAATGTAACATGCTTTGTCAAACGCCCCACTGACTGTGTCTTTAATATGGGATAGACCTTCCTGGAGGTTATGGTAGATGGATGCTACTGTGATATTGGTCTTCTTTCATACTACCTCTTGTTACAGTTCTTAAATATTTGATTAGTATTTTTAAGATCCCCTAATAAATATTGCAGTTTCTGAAATTTCTTTGTAACTAAACCTTGGTTTAGATGCTGATCACCAAAGTTCTTTAATTACTTCAATATTCCTGAGTAAGTAACAAGATAGAACATTATTTTATGGGTCTTTACTGCAAAGCTTTGGTATTGACTCTAATGTTTCAACTGTAGGCACTGCAGTTTAAGAATCACCGTTGAGTGAGTTAGCTTTGCAATCATATTCCTGAATAAAAGAAATCAGATAAATCAGTTCCAGTTATGTATCACACCATTAAAAAATGCTTGCCTTCTCTTTTTTTTTCCTCTCACTCCAGGTGTTCCTTCAGATGCAGATTCTTCTGCTGTCAGTAACAAAATTAGTGGGGCCAACAGTTCCAAGCCGAATCGCCCTTCCCTTGCTAAGATTCTCCTGTCACTTGATGGGAATGTTGCCAAACAGCAGGCATTATCTCATATACTGATGGCACTGCAAATCATGTATGCCAGGTAGGCATACAGACATTCTTGTCTTTTGCAGAGCAATGGGTGACAACACTTACCATCTGTTAGGGTCTCTTGAGTCAGGTATAAATTGCTTCACAAGATTGGACTCCTCAGGGTAGACCTAAACATAATTTAAATTTTCTTTTGATACTGATGTTAGTTGTATGCCGTTAAGCTTGCTTTCTTTTTTTTTTCCCTAGTGCATGGGAAAAAAAAACCCCTGTTTATTTAGGAATGCTCAAGTAAATAATGCAAAAAAAGTGTGAGTAAATCATGATAGATTATGTGGAGGAAGGAGTGGGGGACAGTGTGGAAAGGACAATAAAACTTGACAGTGCCCTCCTTCTTGCTGGTAGAGAGCTGAGTGTGCTAAGATTTGTTGAAGAGGATCTTATGTAAATTAGTGGCCTTAACACACAGTATTTAAGCATCAAGCCCGAAGCAGAATAATCTACTCTCCAAATTCCAAAGCTTGGAAACCTGTCCGTATTTTATTAAGACAAGCTAATATTATTTTTTCTAAGTTCATCAAGGAGGTACAATTATGTTTATGTTAATTTGTCCTAAATGGTTTCAGAGATGCAGTGGTTGGAGCATTGATGCCTGCAAGTATGATTGCACCAGTAGAATGTCCTTCTTCATCACCTGCCCCCCCATCAGATGCTACTTCTACAGGAAGCCCTGCAAATGGAGATGAATGCATGCTTGTAGGAGATATAGAAGAGAGGCTGAGCCCAAACCCATGGCAGGACAGGAGAGGGGAGGTAATTTTTGCAAGTGTTTTAACAGCAAAGCTGAAAAATATTGTCCTGTTTAGTTTGATAATAGAAATTACAAACAGAGTTGTTTTGTGGTCTGATTCAGGAGTGAGTGCTCTGTGTATATCAGATTTGGAAAAAATGAAGTTTTACAGTATCTTTACAGGTGTTGTAGCTTTTGTTAATTATTATTTATTTTGGCCAGGTTGTTTCTTCAGAAGATGCTGTGACACCATCTGCTGTAACTCCCTCAGCTGCTGCTGCTTCTTCCCGTCCTTTCATTCCAGTCACAGATGATCCTGGAGCTGCCAGTATCATTGCAGAAACCATGACAAAAACCAAAGAAGTAATGTTGTCAATACCTTCCTTAAAACTTTTAAGTCCTGTTTTTATAAAGTAGTTTTGCTTTTTTGTGTTTTAAAAATTATTCTATTAATTACTGCATTTCTTAAATCTATCCAAATACAGGGGTCTTGGGTCTTTTTTTGTGTGTGTGTGTGTGGGGGTTGGTTGGTTTGGTTTTGTTTTTGGTTTGGTTTCTTTAGTGTTTTTATCCAAAGTTAAAGGAGGTTTGTTTTATGAAAACTTTCTCACCTGACAAATGGACTTGACAGTGGTTAATTTTGGAACCGTATAATCCCAGATTTATGAATTGTGTTTTAAAACAACTTGAAACTTCTTCAGACAAGTTAACTTGTTCAGAATCAGTGAAATAGATCTTCCATCTTCACTGCCTAAGTATTTCTGCCATTTCTTTTGTAGGATGTAGAAAGTCAAAGTAAGGTATCTGGCCCAGAACCACAGTACTTGGACGAGTTTACCAGTCTCTTAGTACCGGATGACACACGAGTCATGGTTGACCTGCTAAAGCTTGCTGTGTCCAACAGAGCAGGTGAAAAGGGAAGAGATGTTCTTTCAGCTGTGCTGTCTGGCATGGGAACAGCTTACCCACAGGTCAGGATTTGTTTCTCTTCCATTTTAACTACGTCCTTTGTACTAGCAGCTTAGTAGAATCCTTCATTGAATTTGAGGTGCAGTTCCACGGAATGAGAAACTGAGTAACATGAAAATTTGAGTTGGATTTGCATGTGAACCTTTATGATTTTAATAGAAATATTACATTAATATATGCATGTTCTACAAATGTCAGTAGTAGAGTATAGATCTGTTGTGCTATTAGACATCAAAATAGAAGCTTAATTAACTGTATCTATGAATTGGACAAGTGGCTGTGGCTATTGAAATAAAGCAGAATTAAACCCAAACCTATTTCCTGGTTTTATGGAATGTTAGTTTAAAAACTTATGTGGTTTGCATTTGAGTTTTTGTCAAATAGGTGCAGTCAGTATTGCAAGCTAAGAATGATTTTAGTTTATTGTTAAAGATATAGAAATTCTTTTTAATTTTTAAGATCTTCATTATTTGATGCACTGAAGTTTCTAACTGTTTAACTATTTACAAAGTATCCCTGGCTGTGGCTTTTTTTGTACAACTTTCAAACAGAATTCATAAATGCTATGATGTTGTATACTAATAGCTATATGGGAGAATGATACAAATCAGATATTACTTATAGAATATCTGCTTGCAAAAAATAAACTGAAAGTTCCTTCCTGTTCAGCTACTTTACCCTTCAAATACTTCTTTATTTTAATGAATAACTGTACGTTCCTCTTCAGATGCTTATATGATATAGTTAATTTTTGACTTTGCACTGCTTAAAGACTGGTTTTAAATATCTGATGCGATTATGCAAAACTGATTTTTGTATTGTTTTATCAAACTTGGCTTCACTAACCAAAGAGAACACTAATGACTTTGCTAAGGAGTGGCATTTTATTGAGTAATGACTTTGCATTTTATTGAGTGAAATTTTATCTTTTGCTGATGATATAAGACAACAGCTACAGTTTTAAACAGTGAAACCTTATGATATCCTTGAGTAAAGTAAGGATGTGGGGGAGCCTAACTGAAACTATTAATGCAGAAGCAACTGAATGGTATTTCTCAAACTTTTACTTCACCCCATTCCCCTCCTCCTGCCCAATTTTCACATTTCTCATCACAATTAGCTATTTATTCCCATATTCTGAGTTTCAGATCTAGTTGTTCCTCTCTCATCCCAACTAGAGTTAATCTCCTGGCTTCCTATGCTTAATAATTTAGATTTGACAGTTTGCATTTTCTCTGAAGGAAAACAATTGCTTGTCTTGTCATTTACTTACTTGAAACTTGCATTTTTTGGCTTTTAATTTTAGGAGTTTTTGTCCTAAAGGACTGTTTTTGAATCTATATTGTGGTTTCTGAATCAGAATTCAGAAAACAAGTGAATAGATTGTTTATTTAGTAAAATTTTGGGAACGATGGTATTTGGCTTAGATTTCTTAGAGTAATCAGACTTTCTTTTTGTAAAGTGTACCTTTTTGTTCTCTTAGGTTGCTGATATGTTGTTGGAGCTGTGTGTAACTGAACTGGAAGATGTGGCAACTGATTCACAAAGTGGTCGTCTCTCTTCACAACCAGTTGTGGTAGAAAGCAGCCATCCCTATACTGATGATACATCTTCTAGTGGCACAGTGAAAATACCAGGTATAGAACTAGAGTTATCTTACTTTAATTCAGTTCTTTTCAAGCCTGCATGCATAAAATTCTTCCTTAAATTGCAAAACTACGTAGTGAACTTTTAAAGCCATGTTGTGTCCTGTTGCTATAATAAAGTATTTAAGACGCTTGTATGCTGCATCAACATCTCAGTCCTGTGAACTCATTGCTGTTCTTGGTTCAGTTATGAAGCTGAGAAGGACTGAGTCTTTTTCAGGGTCAGTAATTGAACACCTATCTTCTAGTCCTGAGAATTAGGGAAATACTCTTGCTTTAGTGTTGTCTTTTCATTTAGTGCTTCTTTCAGTATGTTATCTAATACTTTTCAAAAGGTACAGGCAACAAAGAGCTATTTGCCTTAACTGTAAAACTGACATTTTTTCTCTATTGCAACTTCAGTTTGGAATGTTCTGAATGTGGGCTTCTGTCTGCTAGCCCCTGCTCACATGAACTTGCTAGGATGTAAGTCTTTCAAAAAGAAGAAATTACAGACAAATAATGTCATTAAACCAATGGAAGTTGTTTTTTTTATAATTAATGAGCACTATGGCTTCCAAACAACTGCATTTGATTTCATGTGCATTTCTAAAATACTGCATTTGTTTGTGGTATCAATTGCTCTGTAGAAATGTGTAAACTTCTTGTTGCTGTTTAGGTGCTGAGGGGCTGAGGGTAGAATTTGATCGCCAGTGTTCTACAGAGCGGCGCCATGATCCACTCACCATAATGGATGGTGTCAACAGAATTGTTTCTGTACGATCAGGTTAGGAGAATATGTGTCTTTCAAAAACGCCTGTGTGGTTTACTGTTAAATGCTGAATGAAATGTACCACTGTCTGTCACTGTCTGTGACTGACTTATTGTGAGGGATATGCCAATAAAAAAAAGGGGAAGAACCACGTGAACTGATATTCTGTTTTAAACTGGAAAAACTGTAAGATCTAGTCACAGACATGTAAGAGTGATCTTGCATTTTTGAATATAGAGAAACTTTTTAGAAGAACATGTTGCTATGATCTTCCAAAGAGCAGTTAGAGTGTAAAAAAAATCAGTGTTTAGCACCCCTGCCAACATGTGTGAATTTCTGTATAATCAAAGTATATTTTAATAGATTGAAACACCGTTGGAAGAGGATATTTCTTTTCTTAGTTTTTTTTCTTTTTTGTAGTACTTACAGAAATTTAGCTTTCATACAGTCAAGACAAATGCTCTTCTGCTATCAGACGCATAAAATAATACCTAGGCTCTCATTCTGTTTCTGCTCTGGCCTGTGTATGTGACACTACACAAAGTCTTCACATCTTTTACCCTATTATCTCTGATTCCATTTTTAAGCGCTATTAATTTGCAGTAAATTTTAGAGGAATAATTTTAAACTCATCAAATTTTACATTGGCCCTACTCATGCATTACACTGAGTGCAAGGGTCTCAGTAGTAACTATTTGTGCTTAACATTTCTGAGCAGTCATGATTTGGGCTTTTACTGTTGACCTGTTTACCCCTAACCTGTTTCAGATGTGCCTGAGTTTCATTACTGAGAAATTTCAGATTGATGAATTCCTGGTTGAAAAAGCTGCAAAGCTTAATTTAGTGTGTATGTTGTTGTTATATATTTTTGTAATTAAAGAAGATTATTGGAAAATAAGACATTGGATGTTAGTAACATCTCATTATTGTCTTTTGAATGTAGTAGTAAAAATACCTGTTAGCAGTGCTAATTGAAGTTTTAAAGATGTAAGTTTTGTTAGTGTAACATGGTTATAGTTATTTTCATGTTTTTGACATAGCTTTTTTCCTTGTTCTTGTACGCACGCAAGTGATGTTTAAAATATGTGGTCACGGAGGGAATTTGCACTTTCTCAGATGGTATGGATGAGTATGTTCCATGTTCCTTGCTGTAACAGGTCGTGAGTGGTCAGATTGGTCTAGTGAACTGCGAATTCCAGGGGATGAACTGAAGTGGAAGTTCATCAGTGATGGCTCCGTGAACGGGTGGGGGTGGCGATTCACTGTGTACCCTATCATGCCAGCTGCAGGTAAGTTATCAGATGTGACATTTACAAAAGGGTGAGAGAGCAGATTTACTTGTCTCTTTTTTGCAGTTGCATTTACTGCATGGTGTTTACATGGCAGAGTTCAGTAGTTCATTTACATTCATACTAAGAAAACATTTTCATTGATACTTGGGAAACATTTGCATCGAAGTCTTGAGAGGTGCACTTGTGCATAGAGAAGAGACAAAAATATTTTGTAGTTTTCTCTAGTTTGCCTCTTCATCAGTGAAGAGAGGATACTTTTGAGGCGCAGTTCATCTGATATTATTTTTTTTAATGCATCTAGACTGTAATTAGGTGAATTATGTCATGAAAGTGCTTCCTGCTTCAAATCCCTTCCAAGTGAGGTGGAATGTACCAGCCCGAATGCAGGCTTGCATTCTATATTTTATGTTTAGGTCAGCTAAATCCTGCCTATGTTCTGTTCCTATTTCAGTCTGAGGACCTCTTCTCCACCTTTTTTCTTTCAGGCCCTAAAGACCTTCTCTCAGATCGTTGCATTCTTTCCTGTCCCTCCATGGATTTGGTTACATGTTTGCTGGATTTTCGCTTAAATTTTGCTTCCAACAGGAGTATAGTTCCTCGTTTGGCAGCTTCCCTTGCAGCTTGTGCTCAACTGAGTGCCTTAGGTAAGTGTATTCTGAAAATTAAATCTGTTTGCTTGAAATGAAAATGGTTGTTTTTAAGTTGTTTTGTGTGCTTCTCTTTCCTTAGCTGCTGGTCACAGAATGTGGGCCTTGCAGAGGCTGCGGAAACTGCTCACGACCGAGTTTGGTCAGTCTATTAACATCAACCGCATCCTAGGGGATAATGATGGAGAAACAAGAGCTCTGGTAAGGAGGCAGCAGTGCTCTCCTTTTCACATCGAGATGCATGTGAAGCATTGAAATGCATTTTTGTTGTTAATGGCAAAATGGGAAATGTGCAAATGAATAGCCTTCTTGCACAGGGCTGTAAGTGTCCTCTGTTTTAGGAAGAAATCACTAATTCCAGTATGATACAGGTGTGGTTTTGGAATTGCCAAAGAGTGATAGAAATAATTTGTATGAGGGAAATGGATGTAAGTGGTACTTCACATAGCTAGCTGTGTTTGGGGAGTTAATAATGTTTTGCCGTAGTTATCTAAAATAATGTATATTTTGTAATACACACGAACACTAATTTTCTGGTTGTGTGGTTTCTTCAGAGTTTCACAGGGAGTGCTTTAGCTGCTTTGGTTAAAGGTCTTCCAGAAGCTTTGCAGCGACAGTTTGACTATGAGGATCCCATTGTGAGAGGTGGCAAACAACTGCTCCACAGCCCTTTCTTTAAGGTAATGGTGCACAATCAATAAATAATTCATTAGTGTAGTTCTGGATTTTTTTTTTTTGTGAGATGTGATAAGTTCCCTAAGTCCTGTATGAGAAACTTTCTGACAAAATCAGAGTACTACTTCTGAAAGGACACTCAAATACACAAATACAGAATAAGGTCTACTTTGCTAGGCAGGGGTAAGTAGGTCAAAAAAACATCTTGGAAGTACTCTACACTTTCGGTAAATGATTTCTGGGTTTTCCTAATAGGAGTGCTGTATGTTTATTTATTTATTTATATAATCTGAAAGTTATTGTGTACAATTGGAATGGATAAGAATTTCTGTTTTAAAGGGAGGGCTATTCAGTTTTGGACCACATACTTCAAAGGAAAAGTAAAGAAGATGAGGAAATGTTAAGAGCAGTAAGCATAAAAGGCTGAAAAAGCCCCCCATGTAGAAAAAGTTAGTAAGAGGACTTCTTTCATAAGGAAAGGAAATTCTTAAAATGCATAGCAGTTTTATATAGGAAAGAAGTACTCCATTGTTCACAATCTTTGTTGGTAACATTGATTAGAAATTGAATCAAATAAAAAATCAGTTGAAAATTGATTTAATTGTAGGAAGGAGACTGTGTAGAAATGGAAGGTAAAAAGTTCAGTACATGGTATTTAATATAGAAAAGTTAATTAATGCAGGGTGGTTTTTTCTCAAGGGGGTTGTGAAAATTTCTGGGTTGGAAGAGGACATGAAATACATAACCCTGTGAGATAGTGTGGGTACACTTGATTCTGCTCTATCAATGAAGATGGCTCTTAATGTCCCTTGTACTTTACATTATCACCGAGACTGTTCAGGCCCTGCTGGTCTGTGAGCTGTTCAACTACATCAAATGGATATCTCTTTTTATTACACATTTTTGATACATCTCTAAAATGTTTTTTGATTGTCTGAAGGTACTCGTGGCTCTTGCTTGTGATCTGGAGTTGGACACTCTCCCTTGCTGTGCAGAGACACACAAATGGGCCTGGTTCAGGAGATACTGTATGGCATCCAGGGTTGCTGTGGCTCTTGATAAAAGAACACCATTACCTCGCCTTTTCCTTGATGAGGTACTGCAGGAATATTCTTAATGGTTCATGGAATATACAAAAGTGTTTCATTTAAAAGGATATACTAAGTTTGAAGTATTTTGGTAGGAATAACTGGTAGTTTGAATGATGTTGTTTAATCCAAAATACCTTACAGGTGGCAAAGAAAATTCGAGAATTAATGGCAGATAATGAAAATATGGATGTTCTTCATGAGTGCCATGATGTCTTTAAGAGAGAACAGGATGAGCAACTTGTCCAGTGGATGAACAGGTTATTTCTTTCAACTGTCATCAGTTTGGTCTTGGGATGTTTCTTTGTTGTACAATGATAAACTGCATTTCTGTGTGACTTTTTAAAAGCTCTTTTAAAATATAGTTTGTTTTGCACTTTATACAGAAGACCTGATGACTGGACGCTTTCGGCTGGAGGCAGTGGAACTATTTATGGTTGGGGTCATAACCACAGAGGACAGCTTGGTGGGATTGAAGGGGCAAAAGTCAAAGTCCCAACTCCATGTGAAGCTCTTGCCACCCTTAGACCGGTGCAGTTAATTGGTGGTGAACAGACTCTGTTTGCAGTGACAGCTGATGGAAAAGTAAGAGTACAACAAATGTTTGTTAGACTCCCTTGAAATATATAATCCTCAGTCAAAAATGGGTTTGGCTAAATGAAAAATGTGCATAGCACAGATGATAGTTGTTATTGTTTTTATGATGACTTAGGGTTTGTTTTGTTTTTTTTTTTAAAGAGACAGAGCACTATACCAAATCCACCAGTGCATTCTAGAATTCAGTGTATTATACCATTACATGCATGGAAAAGGCCATGTGTTGTAGTTTTATTTCAGTAAAGCTGAATACAAGTAACATGGGTACAGAGTTGCATAAAACAGGATATACAGTAAAATGTGATGGTGATTATGTCTCTCTGGCAGGGGAGAGGTGTAATTGGAATCTGGAATTGTTCACACTTGGCTATGAGCCTGTAAATTAGGTATTGGAGGATCTAATTAGCAGACTCTTAAATCCTGAGTGAAAAGGAGCACCATGCCAAGGTTTAGGGGAAGGCATAGGAGAAAAAAATAATTCACAAATTTGAAAGGGTCTTTATTTTGATACAGAAGGCAGTTTTGTGTTAAGGATATGATGGAGAATTTTAGCCAGAGCTTTTTGTAACAGTTACATTTGTCTAGTGAGATACTGTAGTGATTTTATCCTCAGCAGTGTCATCCTTGTTAATAATTGACAGAAGGATAAGGATCGTGACATTGCTTGACATCAGTCTATTCAGATAAACTACTTTGAGGTAGGCAGAGAGTGAAAAGCAGTACTTAGTTATATTTATGGGATTGGAGGGGAAGGAGGAGCTGTATTTAGGTGTGTATATTTCACAGAAGAAAGAAAACTAGAATAGTGCTGGTTGACTTACAGGTGACAGATGGTTTTGTAATGTTATCAAACAAAGGTGTGGCTTCTTGATGCTTTTACAAAATAATCCTTAGAATTTAAAATAAAACTAAAATTAGCATTAAAATAAAATCAAATTAGGAATTAAAATCAAATTAAGCCAGTGACAGATCATATTGACTTGAATATAGCCATATTTTCAGGTTTTTGTGAAATAATTTCAAGTGCCTCTTATTTTGTGAAAAATTGTGTAGAGGCATGTAAGGAACTTTTTTTTCAGGCTTTCTTTTAACTGTATTTTATGTATATTTTTAAAGAATTCTTCTCTAGAGGTCCAGTGAATATTCAAGAGGCAAACTAAAGTAAATTCTATTCTTTACTTTAAAGCTGTATGCCACTGGATATGGAGCAGGTGGTAGGCTTGGAATTGGAGGAACAGAGTCGGTTTCTACTCCAACTTTACTGGAATCCATTCAACATGTGTTTATAAAGAAAGTTGCAGTGAACTCAGGAGGAAAGCACTGCTTGGCATTGTCTTCTGAGGGAGAAGTTTATTCTTGGGGTGAAGCAGAAGATGGGAAACTTGGTCATGGAAACCGAAGGTAAGAAAAACTTGGAAATATTATTTTAAAAAATATTAATGGATACTTATAGTTTCTATGTACTACAAGTGTTGAGTACTGCCTATATGTAGAAGTCAGTTTAAAGTAGTGATGTGTAAATGGACATTGAATAAACCACAAAATATTTTTCGGATACCTAGTTAACTCTGATATCTGTAATTAGATGCCTGTGGATCTAATCTGTGGATGCTCAAGTCCTTCTTTTGGCATCTGTCCTGTGCATTAGGGAGCAGAACTGCTGTTCTGCTTCTGATCTCCATAGGCATTGTTGCCTACATTGATTAGGTTATGTTGTTACCTGTTGGACTGATTTCCCAGTGTGAATGCTTAGCTTTTACTAGTTTTTAATTGAAGTGGCTTGGTAGTTTCAGTTTACCTTAAATGCTGCAGTAGAGTATTTAGTAAAATATTTATAGCTTTTATAGGGCTCTAAAATATTTCTAAATGACTAATGAAACATTAGTCTTGAGGATATTAGACTGGAGCAAAAGGAAGTGCTCAGGTTTTTTTGCTGTCCTCATACTCAGGTTAAAAACCTCTCTTCATACATTGGTGAATGTGAATGGTCTGTTCTAAAAGTTATGTCGATACAAATATTTTCATTTCAGCCCTTGTGATCGTCCTCGTGTAATTGAGTCTCTGAGAGGTATAGAAGTGGTTGACATTGCTGCTGGGGGAGCACACAGTGCATGTATTACAGCTGCAGGAGACCTTTTTACATGGGGAAAGGGAAGATATGGACGACTTGGGCATGGGGATAGTGAGGACCAACTAAAACCTAAATTGGTAAGAAACCTTTGGACTTTGTATACAGTCTTAGACCAGTTCTTACCTTTTGATCTGTAACTTCTTACATTTCTGTGTATAAAGAATTAAAGAGCTAAACGGTGGCATGCATTTGTAGGAAATCAACAGTTGCTTTAGAAAACAGGAATGGATTGGAAGAATAAAGTGGAAGTGGAGAAAGTGTAAAAAAGTGTAGTTAAAGTGTAAAACTTTGACATTATAAAACAGCTTGTAAGGAATTTATTTTAGAGAAGACAGACCCAAATCAAACACCCCACCAGCCAGTAGGTAAATTCTACCCCTTCACAGGAATAGTTTGCACTGGAAGTAACAAGTGAGTTCCTTGTCAACCGGGTCTCCTTATTGTTTACTATGTGGAAAACATACCAGTGATTACAGTGACAGCCACTTAGTCACTTGCAAACTTCACATAATAATGATACTGTTAATTCTCACAATTGAATACTGAGATGTTACTGAAGTATATGCTAAGTTAAGAAGAATTCAACCTAACTGATGTTGAGGTATTTGATTGTTATGTGCTAAAGAAATTTGATTTAAGCAATTACTGATGAAGAAGATAGCAGTTTCTACTTAAGTGGTGGATCTAAAACACTGGACTGTATTGAATGTATAAAGAGTATACTGAATAGCTGAAAAATTTCACTTGTAAATTTCACTTGTAACTGTTGTATGCCTGTGAACTAGACTGTAAGTGCTTTAAATCAGAAGGTATTAAGAAAACTGCCCTGCCTTTAAGAGTGGAGTTCATTTTGCTACCCATTTTATCCTTTTGCAAAGGATAAAATTACATTAGTTGAATCAAGCAGAATGTTAGTTTGTAATTTTTATTAATAACCCTGTGCTTATATTCTTATTTATACAAAGATGAACTTTTTTCAGTGCTTGAGTTTGTGGGGTGAGGTATCATACATTCTTAGTCCACTTTGGGACCTCATCACTTGCATCCAGATGTTCTCATTCCTCTGCCCCCCAAAGGCCATGGTCTGCTCACCTTTCTTACACATCTTCATACATCTTCCTCCTCTCTATATTCTTGCTTAGTATGAAGATAGGTAGATATGAACTCATCCATAGATGAGTTGAAGTCTGTAAAGTTTTAGGCTGCCTTGATGGATTGTGCTACTTATAATCTATTTTAAGTAGGGCTGACAATGGAGAGGATGAAATACATCTGGGTAGCCATTCTTTTGCTTTCTGAATCCAGATCTCCCATTTATCACTAGATGGCAACATTTCAAAAGATGTTGGTTAAATGCAGATTATGATGCAAGTGCTAGAAAACTGTTAACAAGTAAAAGAGTATTTGAAAATAAGGCGCTTTTTTATTTTATTTTTTTTAACTGTATAAAATATGCAGAGAACTTGGAACTATTTAAACAGAACATAGTATTTAATACCTTTGTGTTCTGTATGAGTTGTTTTCCCTGACTCCCTAGGTCAACGCCCCCCCAGCTATTTAACCAATTAAAAAGACTAATCTGTCATTTGATTCCATTTTGCTGGTTTGAAAAGAGCAAAGCCATTTTACTTGCCTTTGTTTGCTTCTTCCTATGGTGTTTCAGACTTGTAGTTTCAGTGAAGCACTTCTAGTTGGGCTGGTCATATTTTCTGAAATTAAATGACTGAATCTTATGTTATGAATAAAAAAGGGTAATTTCTTCACAGGTGGAAGCTCTCCAGGGCTACCGTGTGATTGACATAGCCTGTGGCAGTGGAGATGCACAAACATTGTGCCTGACTGATGATGATACAGTCTGGTCCTGGGGTGATGGAGATTATGGAAAACTTGGGAGAGGAGGCAGTGATGGCTGTAAAGTACCAATGAAGGTAGTTGATTGTAATTTTTTCATTGTTTTAGAAATCATGAGGTAGATGGAGAAGACTGGAGACAGATTTGTCAGTCTGTGCAAACTTAAACCCATCCTGGGACATTGGTATTCTTCTGATTGCCATAATTTGCTGACCTTTGTAGGCTACACTGACAAGTCTTTAAATTCTGCTGAGTTTTAAAATGTACTTGAAGATTTTTTTTCGCTGGAGAACTTCGCTTGTTCCAGCAATATTTCTCATTTTAATTTTGGTTCCTGTCAAAACCTTAGATTTTACCAAGAAATCTTCATACTTCAATGTGTTTGCTGGAGGCATAACTTCATTCCAGAAAGGGGTATTAATTTATTAAAAACTAATCTTATTTTGTATTAAACATTCCATGCGAATGCATCGCTAACTTGGAAGTTTTTCACGTGTTACAAATAAAGTCTGTATAGCCATCTCATTTGAATTCTTAGGAAGCACTTGTTATGAAGATAAATATTTGTGTTTGAGAAACGTGTCACTATTTATACGTATGCACAGTGGATTTTAGATCCTTACTCCAGAGTCACGCTTTATTAGCTGGATACAGGTGTCCCCATTTTGTTTCCAAATGGACCAAATCTGCCAGGCTGTCCCAAGTAACAGGTTTTTGTCATGGTGTAACACAATATGAAAATAGCTTGTTTGTGGTTCATCAATCATCCATTCCCTCAGGATTGCTGAAACTGGTGCAAGGACCTACACAAAATAAATATGAAGGGTATACAGGAGATTTAAATATTTTTACTATGTCAGCAGAATGACATCTGTGTCATAGAAGCTAGGCTTGATGAATGTTGCGTATTTGGAGACAGAACCTTATTCTTTCTATTAAGGAGCAATTGCTGAGTAACTAGTCACAAAATGTATAGATGACCTCTGACATCTTGCCAAAACTGAACTTTTTAATGTTTAGGTATTAAATGGTAAAGAGATGGAAGAAGCAGAATTCTACTAAATGGTCTACATACACATTTTAAAGTACAAATATACTTAGAGCCACTTGTATTTTACTTAAGACAGTTCAATCTGTGAAACTGTAGCATCCTTAATTAACTTCAGTTTAATTTGATACTGTTTTCCTAGATTGATTCCCTCACAGGCCTTGGAGTGGTTAAAGTAGAATGTGGATCACAGTTTTCTGTAGCTCTTACAAAATCTGGAGCAGTGTATACCTGGTAAGTATTTTGTGTTTTTTATTTTGACTGTTAGATGTAACCTTGTCTGCAACAGGTATTAGTGTTAGACTGCCTTCATCTGCCACTCTCAGGAATACTTTGGAGTGCTATTTGACTGAAAAGTATTTTTTCTTGGATACCTAAGCACAGAGTTGTGATTCCAGGCACTGACCACTGCAAGGTGCAAAAGTTCCAAAGAGGTCAGTGAAAGTTGAAGTCTGAAATGTCATCCAAGGCACAAGATGTCAGCATAAATAACATGAATTACCAAAATTGTGTCTAGCTTGTGGTGCCTGTAGTCTGAAGACTGATTTTGTCCGCATTCATTCAGAATTTTGGAATTTACTCTACTAAACTTAATTGTTTAAAGACTAAACAAGATGCCTTCCCAACATCCCTCTGCCCCCTTGTTTGAATGACATTAGATATCATTAAGCTGTCCAGAGTTCCATTCTCCAAGGTCAGTAAATGTAGTGTGTTAGCAGATGAACATTTGTGATACTTGACCCTTCTAAGAGGAAAAAACCAAAAGTCATGTGAAGACCTACACAGAATATGTAGGAACAATACACTGAAGGCTGAAGAATTTTTGCTATGTCAGCAACATGACATCCATGTCATGTGAGCTAAGAATGATTCATGTTGAGTATTTGGAGTATTTTGGGGTTGGACTGTTGGTAATTACATCTACAAGCCAAATATCAGACACAGTCTGTTGTTCTGTTTTTTCCCATGATTTTTCTAGTTTTGAAATGCTTTACACCTTCTTGCAGGGGCAAAGGAGATTATCATCGGTTAGGCCATGGATCTGATGACCATGTTAGAAGACCACGACAAGTGCAGGGACTGCAAGGAAAGAAAGTCATTGCAATTGCTACTGGGTCCTTACACTGTGTTTGCTGCACTGAAGATGGTATAACAATCAAATTATTTACTTTAAGTACTGAATTTGTAGAAAACAAGACTTGGCTTTTTTTAACCAGCTGTTGGTAGGTTAGCCTTGCTAAAAATACTGGTTCTCTATGTGTGTGGACATATTTTGTGCTTGCAATGTTGCGTATTTCTTGAGTAGCAAGCATGTCATTGATCTAAAATGATCACATAACCCAACTCAATTAATAGAGAATATTGAGTTTGTTTCATAAATGCTTATAGTCAATATAGAGCTCTAAAAGTAATTAGCGATAGGCCAAGTAGTTGATTTAATGCATTTAGTGGATTTTTTCCTTTGTTTTGTTTTGGTTTTTTTGTTTATATGGTCTTCTAAGGCTGTTTTAAATCTGCTAAATGAAGCACTGCAGAAACAATATTGCTTCTTATAGAACATGTTGCGATACTGGATATTCTTTGTAGCAGTCTCACTCCCACATCTCATTAACAAGTCTGCACAATAACTGTGTTTTAGAGGTGTTAGTGGAATAAGATATAGCGACAGAAAATGAGTGCTCAGAAACAAGATTGCTATTTTTAAAAGAATTTCCCAATTATCTTGCAGCAGTAAGCACTCATTTTATTTTTTTTTTTTTTTTTTTTTTTTTTGCATATCAGCATTTTTTGCTGTGAAACTGTCAAATACACAATGTTTCTGATATGTCTGCTATTATTCTTCTCTTCCACCATTTCCCCCTGATCCAGAACAGAACTTTTTAAGTTGTGCAGACTATCAGGAAATAAATGTATCTTATAGTAGCTGCTTTACATAGGTCATGGACCTACCCGTCATTCAAGATTTATCTGCACTAGATACTTAATTTCATGGTGGCCATCAGTACTAGAAATCTTGCTTGCATTCCAAGGCCTTGTTTGGTAACATGATTTATCGATGTTAATTAACAACAACAAAAAAACAGACAAAAAGCTTCTGTCTTAGCTACAGAACAATAATTGTTTTTTCTTGGTTTAGGGGAAGTGTATACGTGGGGAGATAATGATGAAGGGCAGCTTGGAGATGGGACAACTAATGCCATCCAAAGACCACGGTTGGTTGCAGCACTTCAGGGTAAAAAGATCAACAGAGTAGCATGTGGTTCAGCACATACTTTAGCTTGGTCAACCAGTAAACCTGCTAATGCTGGCAAGCTCCCCACACAGGTAATGTTTGTGGCTCACTGCATTCCCATTTTAAACATAATTCGTATACTTATTGCTGATCTTTTAGTATATGTATTTCCTTTCTAAACCCATGCATAAGTCAACATGCTTTGACTTGGAGTTTGAGCCAGTTACGTTGTTTTACTTCCATATTACCAGAGAAGAATTCCATTTTTCTGAGGTGAGAAAGACTTCAGTTACTAATCCAATGCAGAACAGTAACTCAGTTTGCAAATTGGCAGGAATTGTAATTCTGTATTCCAGGTATGAAAATCTTGCAGCATCCAGCAGTTTTTCATTGCTTGCTTTGCATTGAGAAGATTGTTTTTCAATATTGATGTAAAATGTGTCTGTTTATGGATAAAGAGAATTGTAAAGTACAGAATAACAAGAATATACTTTCATATTCCTAATAGCTGTTTCACTTAAACAGATACTATTAGTATCTTTTATGAACAACTGAACTCTGTATTTTGACAATGCAAATAAGCAAATATTTGAATTTTTATTACTAATTTACCTGCAAATCTTGAAATTGTTCTTCTGTTTAATAAAGTAAAATGTATAATAATTCTAAATTCCATTCGAACATCATTGTCTTATTACAGGTTCCTATGGAGTACAATCATCTACAGGAAATTCCCATAATTTCATTGAGAAACAGGCTTCTGCTGTTGCATCACATTTCTGAACTCTTCTGTCCTTGCATTCCAATGTTTGATCTTGAAGGAAGACTGGATGAAACTGGCCAAGGACCTTCAGTTGGGTTTGACACATTACGAGGAATACTGATATCACAGGGAAAGGTATTTATCAGAATGTTTTTGAGGGAATGGTTGTCACCTTAAGTGGAATATACTGTTTAAGCTGATTTTGAAGAAAATGGAACTATTTATCTTAATTTGTTCTACAAGCATTATTAAATATTTGCATTCTTATTATGCAGAATTCTTCATGACTGTATTCTTTTTATTATATGTTCCTCAGTTACTCATCATATTGCTGTTATGTGTTATGTATCTTAAAATTAACTTTACCCTGGAAATCTTAATTTTGTATTATAGCTGAATTTTTTTTAGTGTCTTCAGTAGATGCTATCCTGGAAAAAAGGAAGATAGGTGTGGGAAAAAATGGAAAACAGGTATAATATGGTCATACCTGAAGGCTGCAACACTTACTCAAAACTTTAATATAGAGAAAGTCTTTGAAAACATGCCTTCAGTATGAATGGTGTCATAGTAACTTACCTAACAAAAAATGATAACCTTACACAAACTGACAGAATCTGCTGGGAGATACAGTGAAAAGAGAAGCAGCTAAACTTCCCTCCACAGTGCTGTTCCGCACCCTTAAATAAGACACGTGGTCTGTAACTTGACTTCTTAGCATGAATTGTCTCAAGGTTTCTTTCTAGAGACTCCAGTACAACTGTGTAGTAACACAATCCATCAGAATAGATGCTTCACAGACCAAGAGAAGGCCACACATTGTTCATCAAAACCTGAACTGGAAAAAAGGAAAGGGAAGTCCTAGCTGTTCTGTTTATGACACTTTCATATGTACTGGTATTAATAGGCATTCTTTAGGTGCATGATGTTAAACATAGGAAGGAGTGTGCCAAAGGCATATTTAACATAATTTATTTCGAGAGTCTTCTGGGCAGTTACAGAAAGGCTTCAGATACAAGGTAAAATATGATACCAGGAATATTTTATGTTAAATTCATTCAACAGAGACATCAGAAGTTGTGATGCTATATTTGGATCTAGGCTTTTAACACAGGCTTACCTTCAGAGATTCTAAAGACTGCAAAATCTTTTTAAAGCTTGCTTGAAACTGACAGTGTAGTAATTTGATCCAAGTATTTAGTGAGGGAACCTCAAATACTTGAACTGTCATGACAAGATTTTTGGTTTTTTTTTCATTTGTTATTTATTTATTGTCTCCCATTGCAAGTTTATTTTGTCTTCAGCTTTTTACACTGTTTTTCTCTAAAATTAATTATTTTCATTATACATACATCATTCTGGTATAAGCTAACTGTTCCCTTCACTCAGTGGCACATTGTTTGCTTTGTAATAACTGAATATGGGTGCAGTACAACCTTACAAGCCACAAAAGTTTTGAGTGATACAGGATACTTTCTTCTTTTTAGCATGACCCTTACCTAACATCTCACAGCTTTACCTTCTGCTGCTTTTGTTTATTTTGTAGTATATCAAAAGTGTTTGCTTGTTTCCATTTATTCTCAAGAAATACTTGGGTAATGCCCTTTCTCGTGTTCTGTGATGTACTCAGGCAGAAATTGTTGAAGGAGAGTATTGCAGGATCAGTTTCTCTGTTCTACTTATTTTTGAAATATGCAGCTTTCTTACTTGATCAGAGTTTTGCCACTGTTTAAATTGTTTTTATCCTTCTTTTCTTAGGAGGCAGCTTTCAGGAAAGTTGTGCAAGCAACTATGGTCAGAGATCGTCAGCATGGGCCAGTTGTAGAGCTCAACAGAATACAGGTATTTTAAGCTGAAGCTGTGGTTTCAGTATCTGTATGTTTAGCCCAGAGTGCTGTATACATCTGTCAAGTTCCTTTCTGTTTCAGCCTGCAGCTGGATTTTTATCACAGAGTTGAACAATGAAGAAGTGAATGGAGCAAAGGCTGCTAGTTTTATTTTCAGCACATTTTAATCCACACAGTAGTTTCTTTGGGGAAGAGGGGACACTTGTTAAAATACTGAGTGAATGATTTAGACTCTAATGAGCAAAGTATGTCCTGCTTGACAAAGGACTGCTTTTTTAAACCTCGGTACATTAGATAATTTAAGAGAGTAGTGATTCTATTGCCTGTCTTACTTTTCCAAATGGTCACATGAATTATTCAGCTGTTGCTTTCATAACAGAGAACATGAAGGAAAAAAAAAAGGGGGGGGAGGAAATAAAAAGCCCTTGAATATAATGAAAAATCAGGCTGATAAACTCTTGTCCTTTGCTGGTCATCACATGTGGTCATATTGATTGCAGAGCCATTTGATACAAAAGGGCTTTTTTCCTTATCATTGACATTAGAAAATGTACTGTTGTGCCTTAGGCCAGATATTTCTTTCTTCCATAGATATTTCTGTAATTTAGAACACTAAAACATTGTTTTCTTTTAAATAGACTGAAGCCTGGTCTTACAGAGTCCTCATGCAGTTTTGTCCTTTAATAGTGGTTTTCATGTTTTTGGTATTGTTTGAAGTAAGAAAACTTCCTCTTTGTAAAGTTAGGATTGAGAAATTGCGAATTTTAACTAATTAGTTTTTTCTTAATGAACACAAGCAGTGTTTCTGGTTCTTTGCCATTTTCTATGGGCACTTAAATTTCTTGTAATACTGTTGTGTGATTAATATGTTTTTGTTTAGGTTATTATTTAGGAACTTGAGGCTGAAGAGAGTGCTAGAGGTTTTCTTGTTAGGGTTATTTTGTTTGTTTTTTGGGGGTTTTTTTGTGTGTCAATTCAGAAAGTCTGATTAAAGCAGTACTAAATATTTAACTTCAAGCAGGAAACAGCTGAGTAGGTTTTGGGCTCATTTCCTAGTGTCCTCCATCTACAGTTCATTAAACAAGATAGGCTTCCTCTTGTATTCCAGTTTGTTACTTGAATCTGTCTTGAAATCTAGGGAAGAACTGGTAGCTACAGGGCATCCCTTCTTCATAGATTCCAGGGAAAACAAAATATTGCTGTAACACAAGTCTGTCCCAGATTTAACCAAGTTGAAGGCTGAGCCAGAAAGTGAACCAGCAGTTAGTTACATGCCTGGGCAGGGCTCCAGTGCTCACCTTCACTTACTGACCCTCTTTACTAGCAGATGAGATTTACATAGTATTTAAGTACTAATGTAGCTTGTGTGCTGTCAGATAGATAGTGTGATATGACCTGTAGGCAGACACATTCACAATGATGTTAAATCACATGCTACCTTGGGACAAAAGATACTATCACAGGAGTTGAAAGGAATTTCCTTGATTTAAAAGGGAACACAAATTTCAGTTGCTGAAGAGAATATTTACTTTCAGGAATGTAAATCTGCAAAGGTTCTCTAGTGTCATGGGAGGAATGTCACACTTACATGGATATGTGAAGTTTAATCTCAGGATAATTTTGTTCTCTTTATGAGGGCTCCTTAAGTGTGAGTTACAGAAATTTCACTGGCATGATCATTAAAAATAAATCTGATCCTAAAGTAGCCACAGCAGATCAATGAATGGATGATTTGTTCTTTTGTGAGTGCTGCCCCTCAGTTTAAATAACTTTCCTCCTTCCTGGTTATTGTCTTCTCTATTGTCAAATGTGCTCATTTCATGACACCCTTCATTTCATCATTTCATTTTCCTGAACTGATTGAGCTAAGCTTTGTTGTCTGCTTGCATAGCGTAGCCTTTCTCTACTCCTCCTCTTTTTTTCTTTTTTTTTTTTTTTTTTTTTTTTTTTTTTTTTTTTTTTTACACTGATACTACTCTACCTCTTCTAGATATTGATTTCAGGACATATCCTTGAATTGTGTTTGTTTTCTTCATAGATCTGTCTTCTATGTGTTTTTCATTCTTAGCTGATTCCAACTAGTAAGCTGTCATCTTTCTGTAAACTTTTTTATTAGTCTTTGAGTGTATGGCTCTCCAGGCATACTCCATAGTTTCTCCAAAATTTAGGAGATACTCTATTTCTCCCAAGTTCTGGTGCATTGAAAGGAGTCCCAAAGGCTGACCAGTGTTTCAGGCTCTTGGCTCTCAGGCTGCTTGACAGAAATACAATACCTGTCCTTCAGGTTCAGAGAAAGAACTTAAATTTTAGTTATCATTGCTTCAAAATGCTTTAACCAGATTACAGATTGACTTGACTGCTCCCCACCCCCCAGCTCTGTTGCAATGGTTCTGCTCTCAATAAATGATTGTTTGCTCAGGCAAATTCTTTAACTTGATTCTCTCACACTTTACTGCTTTGTGCTGCTTCTGAACTTCTGAATTTCTCTCTGGTCCAAGTTGGTTTTCCACAAGCTGATTTGTTCTGATGATAGACAGTTCTATGAAAATCCTTCTTGGGCTCTAATCAATTTATTAACTTGTTTTATGTGAAAAAGTTATCAGCAAGAAGGCTGGAACTGTGTTTTAGAAACTTGAGATGCTGCATAATCCGGCATGTATTCGATGAGGGTTATGTCTGACCCTGTTCAGCCTGTTCAATAAAATGGATTTCACAGGACACCTGTTATGTGTCTAAATGAAAGGATTTTGAAGCATGAGCAAGATGCTGTGCTCTAGACCTCTACAATAAGAACACTTGTGTTTAAAACACTTGTGGTGGATTGTGGCCTTCATATTTGTATGAATTGTTGCCATTTTTCAGTGAAGTGTTTTACTTTTGGTAATAGTGTAATAAATTTTAATATGGGCATCTGTCTTTGTCAGCAAACACTATATTAAGGTGCTGGCAGAAATGGCCATAATCCTTCATGGCATTCCTACATTGCTTTTTTAGAAGTCAAATTGTAACCATTCCTGCAGCTAAATGATCAGATGAAATGAAAATTCTGTGTTGCTAGTAAATAAATACTAAATTAAATCTGTATTAGCAAATGTGCATGCCATCCTATTCAGTTTAGACAGGATTGCTTCCTTTTTCATTGTCACTTCATCAGTCTGTTTTTTAGGTCTGAGGTTTGAAAGAACAGTGAATTAACTACTGCTTTCTCAGGCCTTTTTTAAAAGACCCAGTGATTTCTCAACTTCTTAGGTTCTTGTGAACACAGTGAGACAAAAATTAGAGAAGAGAAAAACGTTTGAGGCCAGGCAAGACATATACTTGGTGGCAATACGTGTGGTTTTATTCATCAGCAGTGCTCTTTTATAGTGCAAAGAAAATGTGACATCATGATAAGCTGCATTGTTTTAAAAGCAAAATACAATAAAAAAAGATCATGGCTTTGCTAGTTACAGGCATTGCTTACAAGATACAGCACTCTACCACAATGAAACATCCTGGTTAATGTCAAAAGTTAGAAGACTACATAATTCCTTTATTCAGAGAAGGTGTCCTCCAAATTCCTTACTGTCTTTTCTGGGTGATGAGCCTTGCCTCATCTTTATTTTTCTGGCAGCAAGCCTTGCCTCGCTGCTATCTTTGATGAGCCTTGCTTTGCAGGGTGGGACTTTGCCTTTTGCTAGCTCTCAGGTCTCTTCAGATTATTGAGGTGGCCCCCCACATTAGGCATTCCAGTTTTTTAAGAAATCCATTGAATTAAAAGCAGCTTGTATTGATACAGAACATCTTACACATGAGGAGGACTTGAATGTGTCAGCCTGAAGGAAGTCTGCTGGATGTTTTTTCCAAAGCGTCAAAAAGTATGGAACATCAGAACACCTGAATTTTGAGATGTACTGTACTGTGGAGTGGGACCAAGTACAGGTTATTGGGATGAATCTGTGTTATTTCTGAGCAGTTTCAGGGGTACTTCTGAACTCCATGCACTGTAGAATTCTCTTTGCAGTCAGGGCAAGTTGAGAGTATAAATTGCAGAACTAAATACTGTGTTTCTGTAGCCTTCTGCTTAATTTCCATTTCTTTCATCTCCATACTGTTGAAATGCTTTTTGTATGCTTGTCCACTTTGTGTGCTCCTCTTGCAGCAAAATGCATGAAATTTTTGCATGCCATTTCTTGCAGATCTTAATTGGATATTAAAATACACTTTTTCTGTACATGCCTAGGAAACACGACTCTGTGTGTGTATACACATATATTTTCATAGCATTAACTAATTTTTAGAGTCTTCTAATGAGTATCATACATGCATATGTCAATATTAACATTAATGATTATATGAAGAACATACATTAAGCTTTTTGGCCAACAGCAACAGCCTCTGACCTGTCTTATGTATGAAAAGCTTACACAGATTTGACAGCTAAATGTATGAGTAGAGATAGGATGCATTACCTAAGTGGATTTGTGATCCAGAAAAACCTCCATTTACCTAGACATTACCTGCTTTTTCAGAAATACCAGATGAAAACATTTTAATCAAATTTTTTCATTGGTACTCCTTTGTCTTTCCATTTTCCTTTAAAGATGAACAGGTATGTTCTGAGTAGAGACAGATGAACAATAAAGGGTCTGAAATTAAAGATAAGTAAGGCATTGGTGGTTGGGGGAACATAAAATTCCTTATATAGGGAAGAAAGCCCACAGGGCTGTCAGCTCAAGTGGTAAGAATCACTGCCTGAAGAGTTGTATATATACTGTTGTATATAACAGGAGTCTGTGATAGATGTGTCTAAGGATGGGTACAAGAAAGTGCTGAAAAATATTGTAGAACTCTAGTTTTAAATTTGATTCTTCATGTATGTTACATATATACAAGGTACATTGTGGACCTCTGCAAATGTTTCACTGAACACATTAGGATTTTATAACCTTCTGGTCTGACCCTGCACAGTGGTGCCAGCTGAAATATATGCTTTGTATAATGTGCTTACTCAACAGGTAAAACGTTCTAGAAGTAAAGGAGGACTGGCTGGGCCTGATGGTACAAAGTCAGTTTTTGGACAGATGTGTGCTAAAATGAGTTCCTTTAGCCCAGATAGCCTTCTACTTCCTCATCGAGTTTGGAAAGTCAAGTTTGTTGGTAAGAGGAGTCTCTACACCATCCNCCCCCAAATTTTGCACTTAACTTTAATTTCTTCAGATTTACTTTTTTTTTTTGAGGACATGAAGGATAAAAGACACATAGGAAAACAATTGTATGTATGTAGGCAGAGGAAGGTGCTTAAAATGTTAGGAAGCAAAAAAAGCCTTTTTAAGTGATTTTATAAAAAGCCTTGACATAAGTGAAGGTGTCTCTGTATCGTCCTCAAATTCCAGAGGCAACTCCTTTGCTAACAAAAAATGTTCTGCGAAACCTAAATCTGTATTTCAGCTGTCTGAACTGATAAATAATCCTGGCCAGTTTTACAATTCACATATCACTTTGAGCTTTTTTGAGGAAGAGTATTTTAGATTGAAGAGACATTCAATATACTTTATGTAAGTTATATAAAATACATTTACCTTAAAATGTCACTCAGGAATTGCATTTCTTTGACTTTCTTGTTCTACTTGTGTTCTATTTTATTTTAGCTTGTGCACAGCACAAAAATGTTAGTTATGCTCAGGCAAAATAGTATTTTTTGACACTGGCATATGTTGTATTATTTACAATAAATTGGAAATATTCAAATATAAAGCAAAACATAAAGAGTTTTCATACGAACAGATATGACAGTGTAGCTTTTGTTAAACTTCTGCTTACTGATTCATCCCTGTGGAAAAAATAGTTTATTTCAATGCTTCATTTATTTTTGAAAGAAGATTTAATTGTGAGCCTTTTTTCTTCTCCAAGGTGAATCTGTGGATGATTGCGGAGGAGGTTACAGTGAATCAATAGCAGAAATGTGTGAGGAGCTTCAGAATGGGCTGACCCCTCTGTTAATCGTGACACCAAATGGAAGAGATGAATCTGGAGCAAACAGAGATTGTTTCCTGTTAAATCCTGCTGCCAAGTCACTCTTGCATATGAACATGTTTCGCTTTCTTGGTAATCAGCAACACTGATATTTTGCTTGCACTGCATGATCAGAATGTTGGGAATCTAACAAAAACCCCCACAACCTAAAAATGTTTTTTTGGAACTTACAGGTGTACTTTTGGGCATTGCTATCCGGACTGGCAGCCCTCTGAGCCTCAACCTGGCTGAGCCAGTGTGGAAACAGCTTGCAGGAATGAACCTGACGATTGCTGATCTCAGTGAGGTAAGCAGGAAGTTTCTCAGTAGGGTATAACTTACAGACAAGCAGCTTCTTCTAGTGTAAATTTTTCTCCAGTGATTTGCTGCCCTTGTTTTTATATATGTGTATTTTGACTGTCCTTTTACTTTTTGAGATGATATGTGAGCATGACTTGTATTCACTGTAAAACTGTAAATTTACAAATTGTTTACAGGTAGTTAATTAAGCTATTTGAATTCTAGAGCATTCTCCTACTTTTCAGTAGACATTTCTGTAGTTGTTTCTGTCTGTTGTGCCAAGATACAGTAAGTGGTTGGTTGCACTGTGCTGGAGTAAAAGAAAGTTCATTCAAAGTACTACTGGAAACAGTTTGTTCCGACACACTGAGCATCACAAACTTTTTGTTCACTGAGCTCAGTAAACATGTAGTTAGAGTGGGTCTCTGCTACAAAGAAGAGTTTTGTCTCAGTGTCACGTAGGAATAGAAATGAACTTACTGTAAAAGCATGGAGTCATTTACCTGAGAGTAAGGGGATTCCTTTTGTCCCAAAATCAACATTGGACTTCACAGACTTGATTGTGTTTTTAAGCTTTAAATCAATTTTCCTATATAATGCAGGTTGTTGGAAAATGCTCCCCATGAGGATTGAAATCTAGAACACATGCACCCACCACATCCCTACATAATGAGATTTTTTGTAAAATACTGAGGCATTTAATGGCTTTGAAATTCAGTTAGATGGGTTGTGGTCAGACATTTCACAATGCTTTTTGGTAGATGACACATGACACACTGCTTTTGATATGCAAGAGATCCTGTTGTATACTTGACTAAACCAACTTTAATTTGGGTTTGTTATTTTCAAAAGGTTGATAAAGATTTTATTCCTGGGCTCATGTACATTCGAGACAATGAAGCTACTTCAGAAGAGTTTGAAGCTATGAGCCTCCCATTCACTGTGCCTAATGCAAGTGGTCAAGATATTCAGCTGAGTTCCAAGTATACCCATATTACCTTGGATAACAGAGCTGAGTATGTGAGGCTGGCAATAAACTACAGGTTTGTTGAATAAGTCCTCCAAATTATTGACATGAATAACCATTTTATTTTAAAAATATGTAAAAGCTTTTAAACAACGTACCACTTTCCCTCTTATGTGCAAGTATTTTAATATTTCCATGAGAGAAGATGAAACAAATTGTAGGAAACAAAATATACCAGCAGGTCTGTCTCTAGATTTTAATAGCTGTCCTGACAGAGCAGTTTTGGCAGCCACTTTTACAGGTGGAGAAATGCCCCATCCATCTAGTTCTTTCTATGTGATATAATGTATTGGGCTCGATCATTAAGCTTTTTATGACAAGAGCTTAGATTTAGTACCACTGCTCCCACACTTTTTCAAATCATCAGTTGCAGTCAGGAGCAGTCCCAGCTGAATTCTTCCTATATTCTTATCCATGTTGGAATGCACAAACCAATCTCTTTGTTCCCCAGGCAGCATGACGTAAGTCTGACACCTAGACACAGACAAGTAAATGTGACCCATGGCTGCCAAAAGCTGAACATTGCACTGAAAACAGTGGGAAATAGTTATTTAGTATTAGGGAAGACAGGCCTTTGGTTATTAAATGCTTATGTAGCTAATCTAGATAAGAACATCTACAAAGCAACCACAGGCATCTTGTTATGTGAAACAGGGGCCCTAGTGCCTGTCATACTATGGAAATTTGGATAATTTGGACAAGAAACAGATTCATAGTTGTTTTATTCTCTCTGCCATAGTTAACTCCTAAGAGGGTGCTTGAGCAGGACTGTGTCGTTGCTATATACTTGCTTTTTAGTTTGTAGTTATAGTGTCTGCCAACAACTGCTTGCTTACAGTCTTTGGGTTTTATTTTGTTTTTCTGTAAGTGGTTATGAAACAGTACACATTTTTGACAGCAGAAAGGGATTTCATTTGGAACGGGTAAATGATCGTGTGTACATAAAAATGTTACATTCCTTTGAAGAAATGGTTTAGCTCTCTTGCCAATTCTAGCTATCCTCAAAGGACACAAGCAGTTGTAATACATTTTACAGTTAAAAGCCCCATGGGTGAAATAGTTAAATGTTTGGGTTAAGTATCAAGTTTTTTAATAATATGAAGCCCTAAAACCCAAGTAAAATCTATGAGAAAAAAAGTGGATGCATTAAGATCAAGTTTCTCCAGACATCTTTTGTTTCTTTTGGTAATGACAAGCCTGGGGGGAGGACTTGTCAGTGATGTGAATCTCTGCTCTGGAGAGCTCTGTAAATCATCTCAGAAGTTATTTGACAGGGAAAAGAAAAGCACAAAACACAAATCATTGATAGCAGCAGAAGTGGCAATAATAATGTAAGTGTTATAATAATAATAAGTCTTAGACTTATCTGTGTCTGCCTGAAATGAAATGGCTCCTGTCCTCAGACATCACGTTTCAGTTCAGACCCCATTTTTCTTCTACCATAATGTCTGAGAATGTTGGAGGGCAGAGTCTCAAAGCACAGCCATTCTTTTCCCAAGAGCATGTTGTTTCCAAATATGAAATAGTTTATTCTTGCCAGGCACAGCACATGAATAATACTGGAAATAAAATATCCTAAACATTGAGAGGTATATCTCCATACTGAGCTTGCTGTGCAACATGGATTGGTGTAGAAGCAGCTGTAAGTCAGGTATCTTGTGTGTCAAATGTCTATTAATGTTCCTTGCCACATAGCTGGAGATGTGAGGAGAATGCTTAAAGTTTTCCTTGGTATTACAGTATTTGCTGGAAATAATGGCTAGAAATGACATTCACAGAAACTCTGGCAATGTGTCCCTGCAGACTTCACGAGTTTGATGAACAAGTTGCAGCAGTTCGTGAGGGGATGGCCCGTGTTGTTCCGGTTCCTCTGCTTTCACTGTTTACAGGATACGAACTGGAAACTATGGTATCAATTTCCTTTTTGCTACCTGTGTAAGACTAACTTAGTGTGACGTTCTTCACTTACTTCTTACTAATCCAAAACTCACCTTTGATACTATTTGCAATGCTTGCTCTGTGATTACAAACATTTTGTCAAAGGAGAGACTAGAAAATGTTTAATTTTGGCATTAATACGGTTATTTTAACATAGTTGAGCAGGGATGTAATGAATTATTTCTGGAGGAAATAAGCAAACAAAAACCCTAAACATACCCACAAAACAAGGACCTAGGAGATGAATTGGAGGTATTAGTCCCAGGTAATATGTTAAATTCTTTGTGATACAGGAGCAGGAAAGAAGGTTTGTTACTGTCCCCCGACTGGGGAACTATGCACAGCGCTTCAAATATTTGAATGCTCATTTTGTCAATGTAAAAGTTGATGAAGTAGTTTAAGGGAAAGACTCATTACTGTCCAATAATTGGTAAGATGTGCATTTAGTATCATTGTATTGAGACTTTGCATAGCACTTCAATATGCATTGAAGATTCATTTTGTCAATGTAAAAGTTGGTGAAAGGTTTTACAAGAATGGAGAGAACAAATAACCTGTAATTTCTTTGGTTAGACTTTTGTTTGCTTATCACTCTACTTTATTTTTCAGGTGTGTGGAAGCCCGGATATTCCACTTCACCTTCTGAAATCTGTAGCAACTTACAAAGGAATTGAGCCGACTGCTCCCTTGATACAGTGGTTCTGGGAAGTGATGGAGTCCTTCTCCAATACAGAGCGATCTCTCTTCCTGCGTTTTGTCTGGGGCAGAACGCGGCTGCCCAGGACTATTGCAGACTTTAGAGGGAGAGACTTTGTTATTCAGGTAAGGTCTATGATGTGAGGCATGGGGTTTTTATTTTAAAATTGTTAGACTGTTTATGTAACACTGCATTTGAGATTTGGCAGTGCAACAGAGACCTGTAATGTCCATAAATATTTTTCTCTCTTGACTTGAGCAAGGGGATATTTGTTTCATTTCCCAGCCATTTGTGTCTCTGGAATTTGCTACTTTTCCACTGCCAGTCATCATCTGCTTTTGTTGGCATTTATTGAGCATTTCCTTCAGCTCAGTATTCATTTCAGCTAAATTAAAAAAACCCACAACCTTCAAATCATATTTTGGTATTTGCTAAAGGGATGCAATCTTTTTTAGATTGTTCCCAACCACATAATCCTAATCAAAGACGCTTGTATACGGTTTTATTTATTTACTTAGTGTATGGAAAATGGCTCTTGTCTTTTCATTGTTCTTCTAAGAAACTTCAGCATCAGAATCACAAGTCTAACACACCATTAAAAAAATACTCAAATATTATTCTGATATTAATTGTGCTTCGGATAGTGAGTAAAAGATACGACACTTTTTGTTTTCACCAGGTATTGGATAAATACAATCCCCCAGACCACTTCCTTCCTGAGTCGTACACTTGCTTCTTTCTCCTGAAGCTGCCCAGGTATTCCTGTAAGCAAGTACTGGAGGAAAAACTGAAATATGCCATTCACTTCTGCAAGTCCATAGACACTGATGATTATGCCCGGATAGCGCTGACAGGAGAGCCGGCGGCTGATGACAGTAGTGATGATTCTGATAATGAAGATGCAGATTCCTTTGCTTCAGATTCTACACAGGACTACTTAACAGGACATTAAAAAATAATAAAAGTGATAGTTGTCACAAGCACTGAGGCAAAACGCCAAAACGACAATAAAGCCAAGGACTGTTTAGGTCTGAGATTATAGAGTGTATAGTCAGAGGAATGGTAATGTTCTGAACGTGGGGAAAGTGTGTTTGCTACTCTCAGTAGGAATTAAGGGTTACAGCTTAAACCATCGGCTTAGAATAAATGGCACAGTTTATGGGCATTTAACATTTATTTTAAGAGCTGAAAGTGGCCTCCCATAATGCTGCACTACATTTAGAAACTTTGTGTTTACTGAAGTGTTGTAAATGTTCATATAAATATGGTAGTGCAGCATCCAAAAAGGCAATGAGACCTTGAAATTGTGGGTGCAATAGGTTTTTTCATATTAAGTGTTGTGTTCTGTGCATCTTCTTGATTGTATATTGGAAATACTGTGCAACAACTGAATAGTATTATAAATATTTCAATTAACTTTACTAGAAGTTTGTTAAAAATTTTTGAACATTGAATTAACATTATTCCTTGAAATTCTTCTATAGATAATAAAAATGGCTAATAGTTTCACCTCCACCCCTGGTTTGTATATTTTAGCTTATGCATTATTTATCTCAAATTTGATACCTTTCTGTGAACAGCACCATAATTCTTATCATGGAAAGTGTACTGTATATAATTTGTGCCATGTAAATGCGAAAGTTATAATTTCCCTCCAAATAAAAGTTCTGCCACAGAAAGAAATTGTAGGTGGTTTTAATGGCAATGCAGCTTTCATGGGGGATCTATGGCTCTACTTAGAAATGTTTCTGCCATTTACATTTGTTGACCAAGCACTGATGGTGCTGCTCCAGCAATGTGTAGCTATAGTAGGTAGATTATTGCAGGCAGAACATGAGCTGTAGTAAACTCAGAGCAAGCCTACACAGCAGGTTATTGGCAGCAATTAGGTACACTTCCTTTATGCAGTTGTTCTGAATGATACTATTGCCAGTAATAGTGAATTTGTTCTTAGACACCTGGGAATAAAGTTGCTTTTGAGGAAGTGTAAGGGATGAGTTTCTTCAAGTACTCGAATGGGAGTAGAAGAGTGGCAACACTGGGCTCTGAGAAAATGAGATCATTTGAAAAGGCTTGGTACATCCAGAGTGGCCCGTTTGAGTAAGTCACTGAAATCGAGTAGCATTCAGGCAGGTACTCTGTGTTTCACAGCTTTTCAAAGTAGGAAAATAAGGTTTAGTAGTGCCAGAGCATTGATATTTTATTGAAGAATCCTGTAGAAGGTGATGTAATACCATTTCTTTGACAATTATTACCATAGGTATATGTAAAATGTTTAACATTTTACAATTCAGTTGGTTGTTTTGGGTTTTTTTTAATGTGTGAGTTTGACTTCTGTTACAGTTTCTGTGAATTTTAAATGTTAACTGTGTTCGTGAAATCAGTTTTCCTGAGACATATTTAGTATTTCAAAATAGTGGTGGAACTATTACAGAGTTTTGATACTTGAGGTTCAGGTGCCTGATTCATGCTGAAGGTCTCTCGTGATAAATACTCCTGTCCTGATACTCTGTCTCACTGGAGATTCCAGAAGTCAGGCCTGTGCCCTGTCCTGATTTGCTCTGCCTGCTGATGGGAGTCCTTTTTGAGTCTTATAAAAAGTTGCAAAGCCCCAAAGTGCTAAGCAACCTCTTTTATCTTTGCTGCTGAATTGAATTTATCCTGAGAGAAAGAGTGGAGAGTCTAGTACAGAAGTGCTCATGTGGTCATCTGCTGTCCTGATGCCACGATAAGGCTGGAACCCTGTAGGCATCCAGCTTCATCAAAGAGATTCCAGGAGGTGTGGTGGATGAATCATACCCAAATGCCATCAGCCCAAGGACTGAGAGCCAGTTCAGCTGCCATTCTGGAATTACAAACCCCATTTTAGGAGCATATGAACTACTATAAGAAGTTTTATCATTCACTTAGGGAAAAAATAATGGTAATTAAAAATTAAGGTCAAAGTTTGTCTTCCAAAAAAAGCGAAAAGGAAATAGATTTTTTTGTAAGGCAGCAGTTTTGGTTATTAAGCGAACCGACTTAAAATAAGGTTTTTCAAGCCTCCTTCTTTGCTTTCTTATCCAAACAGGAGAGTCTCAGGTGCAGCTTTACAGTGTGAAATACTTGGCACCTATGTCCTGACTTACAGTATTGCCGAGTAGCCTGTCCTTGTTCTTGAAGAACCGTTGTTTAAAGTAGCCAAAAAAATGGAATTTGCTCTTAACTGGCTTTTTAATGCAAATTCCTAGTCTGAGAAGGATAAGGATTCAACCTGGCAAATGAGGAATGGTTTGCTAGCGCTCCTTCGCCTTCTTCATATGCTCCTTCCCTCTGAAAACCAAGGGTGATTTATTATTAACACTTTACCATTGTGAAATTGGAGAAGACTGAGAGAAAAATTGCTTCCCTCGTTCAAAATTACTTTTTTGCCTGGATAAATTCCTAAACCATCTAATTGCTGCTAAACAACCTGTGGAAACAGAGAGAAGATGATTGAGATCAGGGGACACATGCCATATTACTTTTATGAGTGGTATTTCTTCCTCAAAATCATGTTTAGTCATCAGGCTCTATCCCTGAACCCCTCCTGCCCAGCTGCTGGGGGGGTCTCTGCCCAGGCTGAGCCCCGTGGCTGCTGCTTTCCCTTCCCTGTCCACATCCCACAGATGGAGACAGGAGGCGCCGGCAGGGTCGCTGATGCACACCCCCCATTCCCACCCCAGGGGCTGGGGGTGATGTGCTCTTCATCAGCAGTTTCACAGTGTTGATGTTTGTCTGACAAGGACTGGGTAGAGTGCTCAAAGAGCCACGGAGAGGCATGGAGGTGGTCAGTAGACTGGATGGGGTTTGCAGGCAGTAGGCTAACAAGTGATATGCTTGTTCCACGCAATAAATCCAAGCTCTTTCCTGCAGAAGGGGAAGCTCTGAGGACGGGCTTCAGGACCTCCAGCTGTAGCCAAGGGTGGGCCCAAACTGGCAGGGATTGTGTGAGATCTGACAGACTCTGAACTTGTTCTAAAGGTCACCATCTGGAGATGCAGTGGACCAGATTTTCCGTACTGGGAGTGGTTTATACTGGCAGTTCACAGATGGATACTGGATACAGGCTTTTCTAGACATGTGATGCATGTGAATGAAAGTGTGGCCTACAGCTTCATGAAGGAGTCAAGAGTGTGTGTAATTCTTTTCTTACAGTCAGCGCCAAGCAACACTTTAAGAATTTTATCATGAGGCAATGCTAGTGGACAAAAGCACTGTGACAGACCAAACAATTCAGCAATGACAAGCAGCCACAAAAGGAGCAACTACCCATACAGGACAGTTCCATTGGGATTCAGAGGCAGGAAGTCCATTTGGCTTGATAGTCACAGAATTGTTCTGGTTGGAAAAGACCTTTAAAATCATTGAGTCCAACCATTGACTCCATTAGCTCCACTCCTGGGTATTACCTAAGACACATGCTCCCTGGAGAAAGTAGAAAGGGAAGCACATCTCTGGCACTGTTAGAAAACAGAGATGGAGAGGTCAGAAGAGTGGGAATGTCAGATGCAGAAAAGCTGGATAAAAACGCTGTGGTGAGTATTTCAATACCTAAACATTGGGGGAAAAAAAAGAAAATTACCAATTGTCTTCAGTTTTCTAAAGCAGGATGAGAAGAAAAAGCTTCCTTACAGCAGAGACGCTTGACACCCCTAACACTTTCTCACTTCGGGAGATGTTTAAGCACCAGAATGCCCATTCTAGGTGTGGAATGAATTTTGATCAGTAAGATATTTTAAAACCTTATTAGACATCTCTTGGTGATGATCTGACACTATTTGATCTGCCCACAGCCATGCAGTCGCCCAAATTGGTATCTTGAATCCTCTCAGTTGTTATTCTTGCGATGCTCTATTCAGCATTAGCTTCTCTAAAAATTACTTTCTATCAAATAGAGCAGACTTGGTAATGGTACCCTGTCCAGAATGTTCTAAACAAGGTGCCTTGAGGCATCCAAACTTACTGCAGACAAGACCCTTGGAATCTTAAATCAACTACTACGAGTGAGGACAGTGAAGCTTTTCAGCTGCCTCCTTTTTTCCAGTGCAGACCTGCTCTGCTTCAACAGGATCCTCCCTTTTTCAGTGAGAGCTTCCTTACCAAATGCCAACTCCTTTGCATGTCCAGCCCTCCCTGGCCCCATCAGGGCTTGTTGATCTTTTCAGATAGAGACAGGGTCTTGTTCTGAGCTGCAGGAGCCCTCCTCTGCCTTCCTGCAGCTCCATCCAGAGCTGCATGTCTGCTGGGAGGGAATGCCACTGCTCTGGCTGAGCCCGGGGTGATGGGATGAGTGATCTCTGCCCAGGGTGAGCCTGGCACTCTCAGCAACCCAGCACAGCAGTGGGTTTTTTCAGTGTTTTTGTGTTGTTTTTTTTTTCTGCCTCACCCCCTGCCTGAAAGCTGTGTCTGGTTGTTTTTCAGTGGGATTGTTTCCTTTCTCTGGTTTATTAGACGACTCCACAGCCAATTGCAGTGGCCCAGTAAGGTGGATATGGGAGACCAAACACCACTAAGCCAGACCTGCCCCTGAGTCCTTCTTTATTCCTCTTCAGCAGCCCCCTGAGTCTGGAAACACCAGCCAAAAACCTGCTCTCCTGCCAGGGGCAGGAGCTGTGTCTTGGCCATGGCCATTTCTTCTATGGCTGTAGGGAGGGAAAGAAGCCCTGCTGAGCTGTGGGTGTGCTTCTTGTCAGCAAAGTGCAACCTCAGGGACAGCCATTGCTTTGGCCACAAGAGAAGGGGGGATGTGTTGATGCCAGAGGCTGCCTGGTGAGGGATGGGAGTGGTGGGAACACATGGCTGCCCATGGGGAAAGATGAGGAGGCATCACACAAGTCACTCAGCTGGATCCTGAGGGTGCCCTACAAGAGATGGCAATGCCAGGGACAAGGGATGCCCTCTGTCCACCAGGTAAAGCTGGTGGTGTGGGGAGAGACCCTGCAACATGGGGTCCTGGGCACATCTGGCCTTGTTTTGTTGTTTCCAATCCATTTTTTTTCTTTTTCTCCTTGGTATTTCTGCTTGTGGAAGTCTTTCATCTTGGTTCCATTTGCAGACTCAACTCTTTGCATCCTAGCCTGCTCCTTTGCTGGGATAACCTGGCACTGTCAGCTCAGGGGGATGGAATTCCAGCTTCAAGGCTTTTATTTTTGGATCAAAAATGCCACAGCCCCATGGCACAAAGAACTAAGTGTTATGTAGACTCATTTTACCAGCTCAAACTTGCTCAAGTTGTTGCAGTGGTTGGTAAAGTAGATATTACTAAGTTCAGTGTAGGGTTAGTTATCATCTATCCTGGAGCCAGTATGAAGCTCACCCAAATTTTGTATTGTGTCCCTGGGCTACTTGAGTGGGAATGCCATCCCATGGACAGGTAATTTGTCCTACTTTGTTTTGCATAAATCCCAATTGTTTCTTGTTAAAATGGCAACTGTTTTAAATGTAAGTAATCTGTTTAACCATTTTGGTGCACTGTCAGAGGACAAATATTGGACCTTGTCAGGAGAGGGAAGCCCCTGAGAGTAAGAAACATGTTTGCTATAAAATTCTTCATAAAACCAGGCAATTACAAGTCCAGGTCACAGTCTTGGCTCCAGGTGAAATCAGTCTTGGATTCAGTCCCTGGGTTCGCAATTCAGTCTTGATCTAGCATAAAACTGGCTGCCTGCTGCAGTACTTCAATATCATTTTGATGTTTCTGTCCAAGATGGTCTTTCATGGGCCTGGACAGTTTGCTGTTGTGTTAAGATACCCATGTACAGGCATGACCAGGGGAGGTGAAGCTTCCTCTGTGGTTAAGGCACAGGACCAGGAGTCAGGAGATCCAAGTTTTTGTGTTGTACAAAAAAACTATTTCAACACATAGGCTGCATTGTTAAAAGGGATCTCATAAGAGTGCTACACACATTTAATTGTTGGGGCCAAGGCTTCATCCTTGCCAAATGATACACTGCAGGGAATTGGCTTTTCCCACCTAGAAAAGGCTGACAGCCTGAAAAGAGAGCAAGGACAAAGAGCACTGATGCTCATCTTTGGGTAAGAGGTACAATGCTATGTACTTGAAAGGAGCCTTGAAGTGGTGGGCTCTGAGAGGAAAGAGGAAAGACAAGGCAAACCATGGCTGCGCTTACTCATGTCACACTGTGTCACAAGAGCTGGAAAGGATGTGGTCAGCATAACCAAGAAATGCAACTAGGATTGCCCTAATATTTTTATAAACAAATTACTCTTGATCTGGGTAGTGTTTACCAAAGATGTAAGAGTAAGAGGATGGAGAGAAAACTAATGGAAAAGAGTTTGAGCAAATGAGTGCTCCTTCCCCATGGAGAGTAAAAGGTTAGAAACAAAAGCTGCAAAATGAGATGAAACAGTGTCTCCTGAAATACACCTCTCCTTCATTCAAGTGTGATGTGAAGGTGAGGATTTATGGTGAGATATTCTTATAGGTGAGCTTACAAGAGCCAGCTGTGCTTTAAAGAGCCTGGAAAGAAAATTCCTTTCACTACTTTGGCAAAAGTTGAGTTAAACCCTGCAGAGGTGGAGATGTTTCTGCTCCACCAAAGTGACCCGAAGAATTCTGTGAAATGGGGCTGGGACATGTTAAGTAATGTGCAATAATCTTATAACTTTCCTAGCAGAGCTGTATATAAAGTATGTGTGTATCATTAGTTATCATCATGTATTTTTATTAATTATAGACATATATGGAATATGGATGAAAAGAAAGATGGATGGGAAGATAAAACCTCATGAACCAATGTTAAACTTTTCTGAAAAAACATAGCAGTCAAATATCTTTTTTTATGAAAAGTTCAGAAAACTTCCCAGTTCAAACAAACTAGTTTCACATCTGCTAGAGACATATACTGCCTCATACACAGAAATAATATGGGCTCCATAGCCTCATTTAAGACTGAGATTTGTCTCTGCATGGACACCAGCATAACTCTCCTGGAGTAATTATTTTTCTTGCTCCTCTCCATACCAGTGCAGGGTGAGGAACTGGAGAGGGGGCATCCATGGTCACTCTGGAGTGGATGTGGAGATCAGCAAAGGTGCAGAGGGATGCAGAATTTGTTGCCACTCAGTATTTGTTTTTCTATGTGGATGAGAGATCCACCCAGATAAAGAGACATCTTTGTAATTGCCTCAGCTGAGTTATGATTAAGCCTAAGGATATGGGGTGACTTTTAAACATGAAGCTTCTCTTTTACAATGAGCACTGTCTTGTGTGTGTTTTGACGTATGTGCTCACACATAAAAGGGTGTTTGCTCTTGTAACTGACTCTTTACACAGAGCCATCTCATGGTCCTAGCAGCCCCCTGTGTATCACCTGGATGCTGCTCTCCTGCCCTTCCGTCCCTGAAGCAAGGTGTAGATTTCCAGCAGCTCCTTGACCTGTGAAGGTGGGAAGTGTTTGGTGTGCTGGGCTACTTCAATGTCTGGAGTGGGAGCAGTGTCAGGCAGGCAGTGAATGGCACCTTCAGGGCCCAGACCTCAAAGGGTACCACTGTTATCTGCAACCCTCCCCAGTCAAATCCCGTGACCTGGCGTGTGGAGCCTTTCACAGCAGAACCAGGCACAGACAGCAGGACTGGAGTGCATGCCCATCTCCTTGCCAGCACTGTGCTGTGAGCAAGTATTGAGAGTTATGGGTGCTCTGCTCTTCCCTGTAGGCCCCCCACTGCTGGTGAGGTGTGCTCAGTGCTGGGCTGGCCAGTGTGACCAGGACTGTGGCTTGATATGAGACACAAAGAGACCTCCAATAGAGGAGTCCACATGGAGTGCAGGGTAGGTTTGTTAAATATGACTGGGGATTGAATGACAGAGCACCCATACTGTCTTACCTTCACCCTAAAAGAAAAAGATCACAGGGTTTTCTCCCAGAGATTAATTTCCTGTTTTTCCTTCCTGCAGCCCTGCCTGGAGCATCTGACTGCTTGTTCCTGTGTGCTCCAGGAGGTGTACCTTTCATTTAAGTTCGCTGGTTAATTGAGTTTATTTTCTTCAGCTTTGGCATGTATCAGCACCAGCTTCTTGAATGTTCAGTTCAAGATAGAAAATCAACATCCAGCCATTAACTTGGCACTAAGCAGGCAGTGTTGCTGGAAAACTGTGCTGTTCCTGTTCAGTAACTGCAGAAGCAGCCAGCTAGTTTTCACACTCACTACAGCCACACGGTTTGCAGGTATAAACTATAGACTAGATTCTGCTTCCAACCCCCTCGCCCCTCTCACCCCCTTCCCTAGCTCCCACGTCTTCTACATTTCTACTTTCCCTTCTGAAAATAAGTTATGCTATTCCAGGTTGGTGCTCAGCAAATGGACTTGATGCCCCTGTGTTTTCACCTCCTCTGCTCAGTTCCACTCCCCTCACCATCCTTCTCCCCTCACATCTCCTCCCTATTGCAGAAAGGCCCTTACAGGGGATGGAAACAACAGGAAGATCCAGGAACCTACAAGTAGAAAAGTTATAACCAGAGGAGAAGGGAACAGATGAGGAAGGTGAGGACAGAGCACAGGCACAGCTGGACTTGGGCTTGTCTGACCCTGGAGTGCATTTGCTCAGTGGAGCTCCAGGGGACACAGGGAAACAAGGTGGTGAATGTGGACACATGCCTTAGGGGGATCAAATCATTCTGGGTTTACAAAGACCCCTTTAAGTGGGTTCTCCCCCTTCGTATTCATTACAAAGGAGATGTAGACATTTCCCTCCAGAGAACTGCTAAATTGTGTCACCTAAGGAGTCACTGTCTAAGATGAAGGTGTCCACGTGTGAACTCCTGGAATCATAGAATAATTTAGGTTGGATGTGCCTATTCTTCCCGTTCTGCAATGCAGGGCTTAATCTATGCAACCAAACTGCTAATCCTGAAGGAGGCATCAGGATGTGATGTCCCTTTCTCACTCTGCTGGCTCCGTTGACCCTGCATCTTCAGGGACTACAAGTGGGAGTTTAGACTTGTGGTTTTCACCAAATGACCCCAAGTTTACCAGCATAAAGCCCTCCCTTCTTCAGGTTGTGATGATTAAGAATCACAGAGTCACAGAATGGTTTGGACCTTAAGGATCATCTCCTTCCAACCCCCCTGCCAGGGGCTGGGACACCTCCCACTAGATCAGGTTGCTGTAAGTCCGGTCCAACCTGGCCTTGAACATTTCCAGGGACTGGGCATGCACACCATCTCTGTGCGTTAGAGGTCTCTGCGTCTTCATTTCAAGTGTAGGAGAGGGTTTAGGCCAGACTAAGGAGTCGTCGCTTCCCCAGGAGGGCATGTCTGGAGGGTTTCCCAAAGCCTCCCTCTGCTCCCAGACCTGGGGCTGGGCAGACAGCCCTCTCCCACCTGCAAAGCCCATCAGGAATGCAAAAGCCCCTGTCTGTTGGTCTGAGCTACGTGAGTGTCACACAGTGTTCAGCCTGATCAGGAACATTATTCCCTATTGAGAAACAGCTGTTTATCCACAGCTCCAGCAGGACTTTTCTAGCATGCATGGGCTATGATCTTTTTATTTATCTGTTAATTTATTTAACTTGAAAAATAGACGGGCTGGTAACTTTCTCCATGAAAACATTTATAGGAGCTGTAGGAAACCACAATTTTGTGCTGAAAAAACCAGATAAACTAAACCCAAATGTAGTTTGTTTCCTGCTTCTGCTCAGGGTTAATTTTGTGGAAGCAAAAAAGTTTCAAAACTCAGTACTAGAAAAAGAATCTCTTTGATTCCAGACCCCAGTTATCTTTGCTGTTCAGACTTCTGGATGTGAAATCCTAAGTCAAACTAAGCAACACCACAACTTTTTCTCAACAGTTTTTCTATACATGATTCCATAGTTTACTAGGATTTTCTGTTTCTGTTTCTTCTACAAGCACAAGACATGATCTTCCATGTAGTTTATCAGCAAGTATGCCAAATGCATTGTTTTCAGAGGCTTGAGTTATACACAAAGCACCACTTTCCCTGGTGCAGCTGTATGAGTTATCTTGCTGTTTTTTTCTACATTTACTAATACATTTAAGGAAGCGCAAAAATTGTGACCTTCAGTCACATAATTCACTCTTGGGAGCCTGAGCCTCCTCCAGCCTTTCTGTGTTTTCCTGGATCTTTTTATAGACACCTTCTTGCTCCCTGATTTCCAATGTTAATTTGTAGACCTCTCTGCCTCAGCTGTCCACGGGCTGTATTCTCCCTTCTGCCTCTTCCCCCCAGCCATCCTTTGATTGTCTTGCTGGAAATAGACTTTTTTTTAAACAACTGACTGAAGTGGCTTTTTTGATTTGGCCTTTTCAGACTTCTACCTGCTCTATATTCCAGCCTCTCCATTGATTTCTGCATCTCTATAACCCCTAATGCCATTTTCACACTTGGTGTTTCTGTGGTGCCACAGCTTTGGTTGAGACCTTTCTGGATCTTGGCCCTACATGTTGGTTTGCATGGTTCTAGGAGGTGAGCCTTGCCTGTTTCTGAATGCTTTTGCTAAGTTTCTGTTGCCCTTTCTTTATGGATCGAGGAAAAGAATAATAAATTGATTCATTTCCCCCTTGCCTCTGATCATGCTCAGACACCAGCCTTAGTTTCTCAGGACTGAGTTTCTCTTCTCCCTCTGAAAAATAGAGTCTTTCAGGTCTACTCAGCTGCTGTTTGCACAGGATGTGCAGCTAACCTACTTCTGAAACCCCTTTTACCATAATGTGCTCATAAGATGCTTCCCATTTTTGTTTTGTCCCAAGTGTCTTGAGTTTGCATTTATCTGTTTTCCCTAGGGATACCCTACCTCTTATTTTTGATGCCTGGCAACTTGCTGCTGCTGCAGACTGATGAGAATCTCTTCAGTTAATCTCTTTGGTAGACTCACCTGGGTAAGCCTGACTGCTCTTTGTAACCTGGGAGGGAAATACCTGCTGCTCCTTCCAACCCGGTGGTGTACGCAGTTTCAGAAAATCTGAAACAGCACAGTCAGTCCATGGCACCAGCAGGAACTTGCACTGTCTGTGTGTGCAGCACTCTACGAACTATCCAAAGTTTGTATATGCAGATTTTAAGTTAGTTCTATATTTACCAGGAAAAGTCCCCACTTCTATGGCTAAGTCTCCAGGTAAAAGTTTATGGGAAACAGATGCAAAAGTGTGATTTTAATTTCATGTTTCATTAGAGCACATGTTTATTTGACATGTAAACGTCACAAGAAGCTCTTCTTTCAATTTGTAGGAATTTCCACTGGTCAGTGTTAATATGGTTATCTTAGTGATGAAGCAAAAATCTTAGTGGAAATGCAGGATAAATGAAGTGATGGGTGTTTGGAGAACTCGTGGCAAATAGAACAGGTTTGGGTGTGTGCCCTCTTGAAATAGAATAACAGAATCAGTGAATGTCAGGTTGGAAGGGACCTCAAGGATCATCTGGTCCAACCTTTCTAATATTATTGTTTATATGATATGTCTCAGCATCCTGTAGAACTGAGAATTAAAACTTTCCGAAGTGAGGGAATCTACCGCTTCCCCTGGGACCATTCCAATATCTGACTGTCCTCATAGTGAAAAATTTTCCTCTTGTGTTCAAAGAGAAACTCGCCAGGAGCAACTTGTGTCCACTGCCCCTCATCTTGTCCATGTGACTCCCTGTAAATTGGGAGTCTCCTTCTTTTTTATATCCCCCCTTTAAATACTGGAACATCATATTAAGGTCTCCCCTAAGGCTTCTCTTCTCTTGACTTAACAGACTCAGTTTTCTCAGCCTCTCCTTGTATGGCAGGTATTCTAGTCCTCTGATCATCTTTGTGGCTCTTCTCTGGACCCTCTCCAGCCTGTCCACATTCCTTTTGTACAGAGGGGACCAGAACTGGACTCAATACTCCAGGTGTGTTCTGACAAGTGCCGAGTAGAGCAGGATGGTGACTTCTTTGTCTCTGCTGGTGATGCCCTTGTTGATGCAACCCAACATCCTGTTGGCTTTCTTTGGAGCTGCAGCACACTGTTCACTCATGTTGAGCCTGTTGTCTACCAAGACCCTCAGGTCCATTTCCACAAGGCTGCTCTCTAGCCAAGTGGGCCCCAGTCTGAACTGCGCTCCTGGGTTATGTGTTCCCAGCTGTAAGACCTTGCACTTCTCTACACTGAACTTCATAATGTTCCTGTTAACCCACTTCTCCAGTCCATCTAAGTCATCCTGGAGGGTGGCTCTCTCCTATGAGGTGTCAGCCTCTCCTCTCATATTGGTGTCACCAGCAAACTTCATCAGGGTGCTCTTGAGCCCAACATCCAGGTCTCTTATGAAGATGTTAAACAGCATCGGGCCCAATATCAATCCCAGGGGGACTCCACTTGTGACTCATTGCCTGTTGGACTATGAACTATTTACTATTACCCTCTGGGTACAGTCTGTCAGCTAGTTCCCCACCCACCACACAGACCACTTGTCCAGACCGTGAGGAGTCAATTTCTCCAGCAGGAGGCTGTGGGTGACAGTATCAAAAGCTGTGGAAAAGTCCAGGTGGATGATGTCCACCACTCACCCTACATCAGCCAAGTGGGTTACTTTGTCACAGAGGCCAATGTGAAGGGACACCTCCCACCAGACCGGGTTGCTCAAAGCTCCATCCAGCCTGGCCTTGAACACTTCAAGGGATGAGGCATCCACAATATCCCTGGGCAATCTGTGCCAGTGTCTCACCACCCTCACACTAAAGAACTTCTTCCCAATCTCTAACCTGAATCTACCACCTTCCAGCTTAAAACTATTACCCTTTGTAGTATCACTAGATGCCTTTGTGAGAAGTCCCTCCCCATCTTTCCTCTAGGCCCCTTCAGGTACTGGAAGGCTGCTCTGAGTCTCCCTGGAGCCTTCTTTTCTCCAGGCTGAACAGCCCTGACTCTCTCAGCCTGTCCTCATTGGAGAGGTTCTCAAGCCTGCTGATCATCTTCATGGCCTTCCTCTGGATTTGGTCCAAGATCTCCATGTCCTTTTTGTCTTGGGGGCCGAAGAACTGGACAGAGTACTCCAGGTGGTGTCCCATGACAGTGGAGTGGAGGGTGAGAATCACCTCCTCTGACTTGCTGGCCATGCTTCTTTTGATGCAGCCCAGGGTGGAGTTGGAGCCCAGGATATGATTTTCCTTTGTGTTATTCTGCTTGTAGCTGTGATATCAATGTAGCATATGTTTCTCCATGTAGCATATACTGTATGGGGAGTGTATTATTAGTTCTATTTTTAAAAAACTTTTATTAACTTCGCCTGATACAGGCAAAAAGAGGTTGGATGGTGTGGAGCATAGTTAACATTTCATTAAGTACTGCAGTGTGATTCATAAATCTTTGAAATTCCCGTGTAAAGAATGAGAATGAGTGTTTGCCAGGATGATCTTTTTAGTACTTTCTGATGACAGAAAAAGTCAGCTCCCCTCTCCTTTCAAATACAATCAGTTTTTTGTAGTGAGACCTATAATATCTGCTCTTTTATAACTTCTGGGGCAGTTTAGCAATGGTATTTCTGCTCTGCTTCCCCTTCAGCTTCCTTCCCAAACTCAGGGCAGTGTCTGAAGTGTCTGCTCAGTGAAGCTCACAGTGGTCTATGTACTTTTTCTCTCTCTGCCACTTGTTACAACCATCTCAAGCTTCTGAGGAGCTGTGTTTCGGCAGGGAGTAAGGGGTGCTAGGAGTAAGTCAAGTGCTAGTTTCTCACTGGAATCACATGATGGCAAATCTGGGAATTCCTGCTTCTTTTATGAGTGTGCACAGGATGCAATGTCACTCTCTCCTCACCCAGAGATGCCTACTATGAAGAACTGAGCTGAATTCCATAGCGACAAATTCATTTACCCAAATAAACTCCCCATTTGCAAAATACCTGGCATCTTGCAGCTCCCTCAGCTGAACAATCTATTTTATTTTTAGCATCTGTGTACCTTTTTTTTTTTTTTTTTTTTTTTTTTTTTTAAAAGCAGGTAAAATGCAATCTTTCTACAAGAAATGCTTTCTAGAATGGTTAAATGTAGTTCTGTTGTTTTGAGAGGAGTTTTAATATGTACCATAAAATATTAGATATTAAAAAATGAATCACATTTTGCAAAGAGTGCAGGGGCTCTGTACAGCTTTATATGTACCTGAACATTCAGTTTTTCAGAACAGCAGTGAGACACATCAAGTATATGCTGTGATATTCAGTGGTTCTATTAGTTACATTTTCTTTTACCTATTGTCTCAAACATTACCTTTTCCCAGAATCTTAAATATTTAAAAGATTGTTCTACCTTTTTTTTTAGATTGTAGCTTCTTTAGGGACTCAAACTTACTGTGATTTTTTAAATGCATATTTCTCTGCTATTCTATTTATGTGTAAGGAAAAGAGTTCAGGCTTACTTTTTGGGATGGATGGTCAGCAAAACTTGAACATTTATGCTGGTTCAACATCTGCAACATCGATGTTGCAGAGTGAATACATATCTCAAGTAAAATGATTTAAGAAAAATGAATGAGCCAGATATGTGCTCCCAATCATTTTCTGAAGCATTCCTTTTCATGGATTTTACATGTGTTAGCTGCATTTGTAACAAGCTGTTGTGATTTTTCCAGTCATCTTGCTGTAGCAGTCTGCCAGCAAGAAAGCAGTCTCCAGACCAACAATGGGCTGGTCTGTTCTGCTCAGCAACTGCTTTTGCTGCAGAAGGCAGAGGATGAAACAGTCTCATTTCCCAAGAGCTTGTGATTTTACAAATTAGCTGTGGTGAACCTTTGGTTTTCAATGAAATTTAAGGAAAGAGGTCAGGGGATTTGTCACTTAAATTTAGCTAGATAATTTTAATATTCATATTTACTTTTTGAGAATAAAGTGTATTACGCAAATAAAATAGATGTTGAAGACCTACAACTTTAAAGAGATGTTGCTCAGTTGACGTGTAGGAATCTTTTTGTACATCTTAATACACTCATAGATGGAAAACAGACACTTATTTGCTACCCAAACTTTCCCAAAAGAAGTTGAACTTCTCACATGCTGCCACCAAAATTCCTGGTAGCTTCATGAGGGCAGCTCCTGAATAGCTGCTGAAAGCTTGGCTCTTAATGCAGACTTTGATCTATTGGGAGGAGCTAATGTGGGCCTCATCATCTCTCTCTTGAAAAGTCCATATGCTTTCTTCTGGGTTAAGCAGGTCACCATGAGTTAGTCTTAAACATCACCGGAACAAAGAGAAACCATGGATGAGAGAATTGCTGAAATTTAGGGCTGAGTAGATCCTGGTGAGTTAATGAGAAGGTTTGTCTGAGTTATGGGTTTTCCTGCAGCTAAATACAGGAGGAGAAATTGTTCCTTGCTGCAAGCCTCTGGGGATGCTGTTTGATTAGAAACAGAAGGAAAAATTAGGCTTGTGGCCATGTGAAACTGCTGTTGAGGGAGAAAAAGGGAAGAGCAGAGTGCTAGTTTAAGAGATTTGCTTGTGATTTTCCCTTCAGAAGGTGTGTTACATAAAGATACAGCCTTCTAGGAGAACTGAGAAGTTTAAACTTTTGCCCTCTTTTTTTTCAATGGTAGAGAAATAAAAGGAATAAAATCTACCACCTAAGAAGAGCCTTGTTAGTCTGAGAAAATTATTTCTACAATGTTTCTTGAGAGGTACAGAAATACTGAGAAAAAAACCTCCACAGCCTAATTAATATTTTTTTTTTTCTTTCTGTGACTCTGTGCTTTTGCCAGATCACATTTTCCCCTGAGGATTAACTTTGAACTGCCAATTAAAAGTTATTGCTAAATCCTGTTACAGCAGAAAGCCTCCAGGTTCTTACTGCTAAAATTTGGCCATTGTCTCTCTCACAGAATAGATTAAACTAGTGGGATTTTGGTAAATAACTTTTGTAGAATACCCACATAGTCAAAATATATTTTTAGTGGAAGAGTAACAACTGTATTTACTTCAGGTTATTTAATTTCATTAAAAGCAAGGGGAAAAACCTGAATTTGAGACAGGGGCAATGAAGTTATAAAGTTTGCCAATCTATATAGGGATGGCTTTGTTTCTTCTTCAAGAGCCTTCAGCCTGTCCTATTTACAAAATAAAACTACTAAAATTTATGTACCAAAGGCTGGACGAGCTTTCTTACAATTCTGGGGCAGAGGAGCCAGAATAGGGAAATAATTCTTGTGTTTTTCTGACAGGCACACGCTGTGTGTGTCAGTGCTCTGAGCAGGGACAAATGGAGCATTATCTTAGAAATCACCATATGGTAATGCTTGGCAGATGTTTGCATTTTTTAATGTAGGCACTGTAGAACCATCATCCACTCTAAAATCTGTGTATCCAGCTAGGAACAGATCAAGCAGGGAAGAGAAATGTAAACCACTAAGATTTTAATTTTCTTGAGGGAAGAAAGAAATTCTGTGTCCAGTAGAAGAGTGATGCCAAAACTATCCATTAGATGGGTATCTACTAAGATGGGTGGAACATAAACACTGTGCTTAGCTGTAGATCAACATTCTGGCTCTCATATTCCTTGAGTTTCCATGCTTTAGCCCTGATCCTAGCCCTAGCATCTTGTAGAAAACATTGAGATTCTTATATCTGCAGGAATATAGATACAAGAGCATTTTCCTATCTAAAAGGGCAGGAAAAGGGTTGTCTTTTTAGAGGAAAAGTGGTAGCCTAGAAAGGAATAAAATCTGCATTCCTGTTCTGCAAATGAATGGATAAACCTGCTTCTATTCAGGTCACAGCATCTTCTGGTTGACTGATGACTTTTTCTTGCATACATTGCCATTTTTTGAAGCTATCTCCATGGGACCAATTGAGAGAAGACTTAGGCCTGCAGAATCCCTCTGCAGAATTTCATGGGTTTAGGTATCAGGTCTGTGGTATTTCAGGATTCTATAAAAAAAGAGTAAAAGAACTACTGAGAGGGGAAACTTGGGCAATTGGTAGCATCAAACACAACAGGGATTTCTGGGGCTCTGGAATTTAGTTCCAGAGGAGCTGGCTTTTCAAATAGACCCTCAGTAAGTGTAAAAGGTACCTGATACCAGGACTATTGAAACCTCATTAGCTACATGGCACAGGACAAAGCTGTCCCCCACAGGTTTTTTAGCCTGCCTGTCATTCACCAGCCTCTACCCCATCAATAGCAGACACCCTCTCCTTCTTCTATGGTCACATGCCCCCTCAGAGGCTTGCAGCATCAGCTGGCTCAACACTGTAATGGTCTCATTTGGATCTCATTGCCTGTTTTTAGTTTGCATAAGCACATGACCTCTTTTACTCTTTTGGGAGGGCTAATTATTGCATTTATTTTACCTATGTAACTATTAACATGCCTTGTGAATGCTGAGCTTGAGGTCTCCTCTAACATGAGGAGACTTCATGTCTTCTTCTGACATGAACTGCTTATAGTAGAGAACTCCACCACTTTCACACTTGTCATTACAGTTATTAGTTTAATTTAACAGAAAATCAATCTGCTACGTTTCTGTTTTAATTAAATAAAGCACTTTGGCATGATGAGCTTTATAACTTGCAATTTCAAACCTTACAAACTTACACTGATTATTCTTTCTCCATAGACTGAGTTATGATGTCTCTGATTGCTTCACACAAATGGCCAGTAGGGTTGTCACCCTGCTTTGTGTAGGGTGTAGGGTTTTGATTTGTTGGATTTTGGATTTCCTTTTTTTTTGTTGATTGTTTTGTTTTTCCTTCACTAGTTCCCAACTATTGAATTCTTCTCAACCCCAAACACAACTACTTTCTGCTCATATTTCTGTGGTGATGCAGCTTGCAGCTTAGCCAGCAAAGGTGTGGATCTGGGGAATGACACAGCACCTCATTCAGCTACTGCCACAGCTGGGCTGCAGTTCTCAGCAGCTTCCCAGAGGCTGCTGACGTGGAGGTCTTTTCCAGTAGGATTATACTCGGTGTCATCATTTTTCCCTGACTGAAATACTGACAGAGAAATGTTTAGTCAAATATAATGGAGAGAGACTTGTTCATCTTGAGGTGCTTTGGAGCTGCCCCACAGCCGTAGGTTTGCTCTGCTCTCAGGCCTCGCATTGGACTGTGTAGAATTTTCTTCTTTAATGTTCATGGAGTCATTTGTTAAAATCTTGACTTTTTTACCTGTCATTAGACCAGAAGGACTTGAAGCATAGCTGTTCCTCCCAGTCAAGCACCAGAAAGCCAATATGGTCACGTGACTTTTTTTTGATTTGTGGATTTGTGAGTAGCGTGGATTTGTTACTTACTGTGCTGGGAAGCGGCTGCCCTGTGAGGCACAAGGCTCAGCTGGGAGGCATTTTGTGCTCCATGAGAGGCAGCAGCAGGGTGAGAGCAGTGAATTGCCTCTTCCAGCTTCCCAGTGTGAGAGTTGTTTCAGGAGGGATGCTGGGAAGTTTGCTGGAAGAGAATTTGTTTGAAAAATAAATCAAAGCGGAAATATGTGTGACATTTGGTGCCAGCCTCTGTCCCCTGAACACCCCCAAAGGGCGTTTATGAGGGATTTTCCTTCTGAAAGAGGTTCTCTTTCAGAGAAGCAATAAAATGCAGCACTTTGCCATTGCTTGTCCCAGAAACACATTTTTGCTATGGCTTTGCATGTTTATAAGTTTGGAATTTGTCTTTTATGAGCAGAACATCTGTGTTACTTAAAATGTGAAAACTATATTTAAGTCATAACACAAGCATCACAAATACTGAAGATTCTTTCTGTTGTCTTGGGAATAAGGCAATGTTCAAGGTGAAAAATGCTGAAAGATACACACTAAGTAAAAACTGGAGAGATGTTGCAATTGGCCATTGTGGCTCTTTTCAAGGACATTTCATTTTACTTCCTAGTAAATAATGGTATAGAAGCTGCTGCAAATTTCACAGCCCTGTGGAGTTCTCATGATAAATGGGTAATTTAGAAATTTGTTTCAATCAAGCTAACCAGAGTTCTGTAGGCTGAAATATTTGTCAAAGTGTTATCATTTATCAGCAGAAATGTTCATATGGTAAAATACTTTTTAATATTTTCCATTTGTATTCAGGAATGTACTCAGGAAGATTTCTGATTAAGGGGCCTCTTTAAAGCAAGAATAGTTTCTACCTGTTTGGTAGCTCTGGCAATATGTTTTCTTTAACCTTTTCAAAGACACAGTTCACCTTCAACACTGTCTGTTAATTAACTTTTAATTCCCTGGCTAGGCATTGAACTTTCTTGTTGTGTCTCATCAGTGGCAAGGGAGAATTTTACCTGGCAGTCATGAGGGACAGTGGGTTCATTACAGGGCCTTGAATAAAAATACCACTGAAAAAAAATGGATAAAAACCAAAACAAAGTAAGCCTTGGGATGTACGTGGATGAGACAGCTGTGAGCCTCAGAGCTAAAGCTCCTGAAAATCGGTGAGGCAGAGAGAGGAAGAGACACTTCAGCAGCACTTTTGTATGAAATGAGGCAGATGAACACACTCACTCATTGACAGGCAGAAGAAAACATATCAGAAGAGCCTTAAATACTCTCAAACACGGCTCAAGCTTCAGTCAAGGACCTGGCTTTTTCAAGAATAAACTCAACTGTAACAATCTGTTACAAGTGAGAGCCTCTTATTTTTTGTGCTGGCTTTTTATATTTGCTCTTAAAATTGCTAATACTTTTTTTTTTTTCTTTTTTTTCTTTTTTTTTCTTTTTATTCTTTTTTTTTCTTTTTTTTTTTTTCTTTTTTTTTTTCCTGAATTGACAGTCTCATGCTCGTATGCCCTTGCGTGATTTACTCTAAAACTTCACAGTGCCTTAAATGGGGCTAATTTAATTGATAAGTTGGTGCTTCACCCTGCAGATACAATGCCCTGCTGAAATGATTTCTCCTGGTGTGTTACACTAAGAAGCTGAGGAGCACAGGAGAAAAAGTGCTTAACTATAGCCAGCAGTGGACAGTTACGTTTTATCTGTGCTGGAGCTCCAAGGAGCTTGCAGCCAGAGGATGAGTTTTCATGTGACAGAGCTGAAGGGAGGCTCTGGCAGAGAAGGGGATGAGGGTGGGCTGGCATATGCATGTGGGGGAGTGAGGGGGTCAGTTCATAACTTCCCCGTGTGTTTTGCATCCAGCAGCTCCTCAGACCATCTGTGTCTAACCAGGAATGTCTCATCACCATCTGAGGAATTTTACATAATGTCAGGCTGGTCAGCTGAGAGGCGAGTGCCAGCCAAGCCCTCTCACTGCCATCATGTGCGCCAGGGGCTGCCCGTCGCATGCTGCTCTCTCCTATGGGCATCACCGACTCCTTTTAAGCAAACATCCCTTAGGAGGGCTGGAGCCCAGCCTGTGGTGTAGTTTCAGGTGGTAGCTTATGGGGGTGAGGTGGAGGATAAATTTTTCAGAAGAGCCTTGGTGAGATAAGGATCTATATCAGCTTTGAAAACTGACCTTATAGATGGATAGAAAGATCCCCGGTTCTGCCTAAACCCTTGCAGACAGGACATTAGGCTTCTGATCCTCAGAAACTTTGGTGCTTCAAAACATTTAGCATCAGTGTTTAGATGAACTAAAGAATTTGGGAATAAGAGGCAGATGAAGACTCCTTGGACAGTCTAGTGGATGTGCTTACAAGCTTGGCCATGGGAGACACACGCTTCATGCCTTTGTGTCCCAGAAGGTAAAACTTACTGGCTATTGGGACCCCATTATCTTTGTACATTGGTTTACTTACTCAGGGAACTCCTGGCTCAAATGCTGAGAAGCTTTGAGGGCCCCAGCTGATAGTACCTTGGTCTTTTGACTTTCCTCCTAGTTTTGAAGCCAGGCCTGGTTTGAACAGGAGCTGGACTAGGCAAGTTCCAGAGGTCACTCCCAACCTGGACTGTTCAAGATTCTGTGTCTTCCTTTGCAGAAGGTCTTAATGTGGCTTCAGATCTTCCAGAGAAAGAAACTTCTAGGTGCATCTTACCCACAGAAAAAGAATGCCCTTTCCACAGGCTGCCAAGTCTCTTTTGCCCCATCCCAAAAGATGTGCAAAAACTGATATAGCTGCCAGCTTGAGAAAATTTTACTGCTCCTACAGAATGTACTAGGAGATAAAGGCAGCAGAATACCCAATTTCAGGTCAAATGCTGGGTTGGGGGGACATTCAGATGAAAATCTGTTTTTGGATCAGAGATTTTAATCCATCTTCCCCATATTCCAAAGGAATCTTTTATTGTTTTGATGCTTTAGAGACCCTCTTTCAGTCTGGTTTTAACCAGAATGTCTGCAGATGTCCAGGAACAACCTTCTTCTAAGCAAATACCACTTGCAATGTATCCATGGACCAGGAGCCCAAAAGATGGCTAGACAAGTCCATGCCGAGGAAACCTCACAAAGGCTGTGGAGAAAAAAGCTACCATCACCTGCTCAGGAGCTGCAAATCCTTGGGGAATCCTGGGGAAAGCAAGACAGAGGAGTCAGGGCAAAGGAAGGCAGCTCTGAGCTACCCTGGGATGGTCAGGCTGCAAGCATGGCCTTGGCTGTCTATGCACAGATTTACAGAGCTGAGTCTTAACCTTAATCTTGCTGCATTTCAGCATCAGCCCTGTGCTTCTTCCTCCATACACCACATCCTAACATGATCATGTACCCTCATGACAGTTTTATAACCTAGTGTGCAGGTTTTACGTATAAGAAATATTTTTGCAAACACTTCTATATAAATATTATACATGCAATTCTGATTTCATTGCACGGTCCTTTTATTGGACATACAGGCTGTTTAAGTGCTAGAGAGGAGTGTATTGGGGTAAATCTCTGTACAGAAACCATCCTAGAAGACACATTCAAGATCCTGATAAAACTGCATGTACTGAAGTTTTTATAACTGAGGATGTCACCAGTGGTTCTGTTTTATACATTCCCTCTCACTCCACTCACAGCAGTTTTGTACATTTCTTTCTTATCTTACTATTTATGGCATTGCTGTGGCAAAATTCAGCAGTAGGTTTAGGTCCCAGATCGGTTACAACATATGTTCTTCAGGTTCATTAACTTAAATGTTCCAAATTGAATAAGAGTAAATGAGTTCAGCTTCATGCATGTAGGAAGCACAATGAAATTAAGTTGTTGCAGTCTTGCTGAACCTATGAAGCCACTGTGTCTCTTTTGGTGTTATGCCAGAGATACAAAAAAGGAAATACTTGTCATTGACTTCAACAAGGGTAAATTGCTTCTCATTTCAAGTGAACCAAAGATTCATTCAAGGCATTTTTCTAAAGCAGCTTTAGGATATGAATACCTAAAGAAGTTATCAAAGGAAGAGCTACTCTGCCGACACCAAATGTTTCTGGTTTTTTGCAGTAGGTGTCCCCATGGTTACACATCTCCTGGCCTGCATCAGAGGTTCCGGTGAGGGTACTCATGGGGGTGGCTCAGGGATCAGAGCCAGCACACCATGACCATACTCCCAGGTTTGCAGTATGATCCCATTTGAAGGCTGTCATCACACAGCTCAGGATTTCTCCTTTGCTAGCTTCAGGTGCAGGAGAGGTGGCAGCTCTTCCCCTGTAGTTCTTATGATGGCAGTGATTTTTTCTTCCAGTTCTTAGGCAAATGTTTCTGGAGATACTTTATTTCTTATGGATAACTGCACAGGGAGCTTGATATTGTCCCCAGTAGGCCATTTCCCTGTGGCTTTTTTTCTCTGATCAGCTGCAAAAAGCCAAAAAACCAGAAAACCCTGAGTCTAACAAAACCCTCTGACTGCACAAAGCCCTTTACAATGTACAAAATCCCTTGGGCTTAGAGCTGGCAGGAACGTGGCTGCTGCGGGGCTGGCAGTCCTGGTCTCTATGCCTTAGGTGCTCAGTGCAAGCAGGAGTAAATGTATTTGGGATGCATTTTCAGTTCAAAACAGAATATTTTATTCTTTTTCTGGCTGGCCACAGACAGTGTTGCTGATGAGATAAGGCTTATTGATGCAATGTTTAGATGTAGGAAATCTGAGACAGAGGTTTTAGAAGGTTTCCTTGCTGACGTCTAAGATGTTAGTGGTACTGACCAGAGGTGACATCTTCTGGCTGGTAGGGCTCCATGTTTAACTCCCTGGCAGTATGTGCCAGTCAACACTCACTTCCCACACAGATATCAGGGATACAGAATGTGTGATGTGTAGTCTTTTGAGGTTGTGGTCTCACTGTCTCTCTCGAGAGCTTGGCAAAGAGAAGGCTTTGAGGGGATCTTACTGTTGTCTTCATCAAGTAAAGGTGGTTATAGAGGAGACAGAGATGGGTTCTTCTCAAATGTGGATCATAAAAGGCAAGAGGTGACAACACAAGCTACAGCAAGAAAAATTCTTTTTGCATGTAAGGAATTTTTTTTCATGCTGAGAGTGGGTCAACACTGCAACAAGCAGGAGGAAGCTGAGGAATCTCCATCCTAGGAAATATTCAAAACCTGGCTGGAGAGGCCCTGATAATCTGGAATTATTTTGGTATTAGCCTTGGTTTGGCCAGGACTGAGACTAGAAGACCTTCACTGGTCCCTTCCAACATGAATTATTCTGTGGTGTGTATTAGATAGTAATATGAGAAGGCAGCCTGCTCTGTGATATTTACCTCTATTGTGAGTGTTAAAAGGAAGCAAAGCATTAATGTTACATTAAATTTCCAGAATCCCTTACTGTGCCATGCAGTGAATTAAAACAACAGCATGAGCCAGTGATGTGCTCTTCAAGGCTGGGGGACATACCCTGCTTCTGTTGCATAAGAATTTGTGTGGGTGCTGAGGGGCAGGGGCCCACCTGGAGAAGAGAGACTGCCTACCTGGCAGGGCACTTGCCTGAGGCTACTGCCCGTGAGTCCCACTGACCCTAAGCAGCTCCCCTCGAGTGCAGGTGTTCTGGTTTAGCTGCTTCCCAAAGACAGGAATCATAGAATCACAGAATTACTTTCATTGGAAAAGACCTATAAGATCACCAAGCCCAACCCAGAACTGCCAAATCCACCACTAAACCACTAAGCACCACGTCTACCCCTTAAACACCTCCAGGGATGCTGACTTAACCATTTCCTGGGCAGCCTGTTCCGGTGCCTGGCAAACCTTGCAGTAAAGCATGTTTTCCTAGCATCCGACCTAAACCTACCCTGGCCATTTCCTCTTGTCCTAGTGCTTGGCTACTGAGAAGAAACTGACATCCCCCTCACTACACTCTCCTTTTAGGTAGTAGTAGAAAGTGAGAAGGTCTCCCCTCAGCCTCATTTTCTTCAGGCTAAAGAACTCAAGTTCCCCGAGATGCTCCTCATAAGACTAATTATTGTCCAGACCCTTCACCAGCTTTGTTGCTCTTTGGACTCTCTCCAGTACCTCAATGTCTTTCTTGTAGTGAGAGGTCCAGAACTGAACACAGTACTTGAGGTGCAGCCTCACTAGTGCCAAGTACAAGGGGTAAACCTCTTCCCCACTCCTGCTAGCTGCACTGTTTCTGATACAGGCCAGGTTGCTGTCGGCCTCTGGCCACCTGGGCACACTGCTGGCTCAGAATTCAGCTGTTGTTGCCCAGCACCTCCAGGTCCTTTTCCTCTGGGCAGCTTTCCAGCCACTCTTCCTCAGGCTGGCAGCATTCATGGGGTTGTTGTGATCCAAGCATGGGATCTTGGCCTTGTTGAATCTCATGCACTTGGCCTTGGCCCACCAATCCAGGCTCCCCGGGTCCCTCTGCAGAGCCTTCCTACCTTCAGGCAGATCAACACTCCTGCCCAACTTGGTGTCATCTGCAAACTTAGGGAGGGCTCATTTGATCCCCTCAACCAGATCATTGATAAATATCTTAAACAACACTGAGCCCCTGTGGACATGATTGGTGGATGGCCACCAGCTGGATTTAAGTCCATTCACCACAGCTCCTTAGGCCTGCTTTTTTCCCCAGGTTGATTTTGGGTTTGGAACAAGAGTTTGGTTGACAAGAGGAACACAAAACAAAGGCCCTCTCAAGTGAGAAGGATTTTTGACAGGTTCAGAAGCCTGGAGCTGGAAAGGCACCGGCACTCATCATAGAATCATAGAATTTTCAGGGCTGGAAGGGACCTTTAATATCATCTAGTTCCAACCACCCTGCCATGGGCTTGGACACCTCCCACTAGATCAGGTCATTCAGAGCCCTCTCCAACCTGGCTTTAAAAACCTCCAGGGATGGGGCTCCCACCCTGTTCCAGTGTCTCACCACCCTCATTGTGAGGCACTTCTTCCTAATATCTAACCTAAATCTACCCTCCTCTACTTTGAATCCATTCCCCCTAGTCCTATCACTACCTGACATCCCAAAAAGTCCCTCCCCAGCTTTCTTGCCGGCCCCCTTCAGATACTGGGAGGCTACAATAAGGTCTCCTCAGAGCCTTCTCTTCTCCAGACTGAATTACTCCAACTCTCAAAGTCTGTCTTCCCAGAAGAGATGAATCATCATCATCAGCAGCTTCCTCTTCTGCAAGGTGGGTGAGAAATTTGCTCTTGCTGAGGCTGGAGTCATGAGGAGCAAAGAACTCAGAATGCTCCTTTGGCTGCAGGAGCTCAAAGGGAAATAGAAGAGTAAATCTCTCTCCTGCCTCAGAGGATTGGTTTTGAAAGTGTCCTCTTACTGCTGGAAAATCCAATTAAAATACAGTGTCTGCCTAAACTTGCTATCTTCATTGCAGAAGCATAATGAGAGCTTTGCATTTTGTGTGTCTCTCAGTTAATGAGTTCTCCTCTTATACAGAAGCTCTGAAGATAGACTTTTATTAGCTTTTTAATTATTATTAAGAAAGGAAAAAAAGATAGTCTGGATACGGTACCTCTCAGACATCCTGGCCATGTCAAGAGCTGCCAAAGCATGTAGAGTGTGATTACAGTTTCCCATTTCATTGCTGAAGTGGCTCTCTAAATAACAATGTTCAATGAAAATTGCTGGCAGAAGCACTGCTTTTAAAGCATGAAAATGTACAAAAAAATCTCAATAACCAAAATTAAACATTTTTTTAGTTCTTTTTTTATTTTAGTTTTTTTAGGGGTTTTTTTTCTGTTTGGTTTTGGTTTTTTTTTTTTTTTTCCTAATCCTCCTAAAAGTTTTATAGGCCCAAAAGGAACAGACTACTGTAAGGATTTTTGCAACAGCTTTTTCTACTATGATAACTGTTTCTGTTTTCCCTGGTTCTTATCAAAGATCTGCAAAGCCAAGCTCTAAAAATTAAATTCCGTATGATACCATCACTGGAAAAATGATCACCATCCCTGAGCTGGAAAATTAACCCCAATTTGTTTTGAGAACATAGACTGAAAGGGAACTCGTAGAGCTGATCTTACATAGCATTTGGGGCTCAAGGGGGACCTGACTCCATCACTCACACTTTTATCACACATTTGCACATTTCAGCCAGTTTTCCAAGCATTGGATTGACAGGTGTGACTTGTCTAAGCAGATATTCCAGTGATAACTCCATCTGAGAAGATTATGTCAGGCTGCTGTCTTCACTAGTTTGTTTTGCTGTCTTCAGTAGTTTGTTTCAGTACTTGATCAATGTGATAACTTAAAAAAAAAAACCCAACATCAAAATCTGTGGTATATTTCCTGTTTGAATTTATCTGGCTTTAGCTTCCTACCATCAGTTCATGTCACGCCTTGTCCACTAAGTGAAGAGTCTTTTAGTACCAGATATTCTTCCTCTGTGAAGGTGGCTTAGTAACTGAGTCTTTTTTTTTTTTTTTTAATGGGACAGATTGCAGATTGAGTACTTTTGGTCTTGCTTGCAGTAGGTAGCTGCAGCCTCTGAATAATTTTAATTGTGTTTTTTTCCCACACTGCTTCCCTTCTTCAAAATTCCTTTCCAAATAGAAAGCACAACATGGTGAGTAACAAAATTTTACATGAAAAAAGCCATCTTAATTCCTACCCACTACTTGGCCTTACACATTCAAGGACTAACTTGGTCCTTTTTCACCACAGAGTGCATGAGACTGTAGGCTTTCTTTATCTGTTAAATGCTGGATCATTTTGCAGGACCACTGCTCCCTACTGTGTAGCTTCATTTTCTGTAGTCTGCATACCTTGTTGCCAGGCCTATTATTTGAGTAGGTCTGTATGAAGAGATGCTTGCTCTGAACAGGCCCAGATGGCTGCCTTAAAGCCGATTTATAATCACAAAAAAATTCAAATGTCAACTCTCTCCATTAAGCAAAGAGTATCTCATTAATTCTGGGGCATATAACTGTAAACTGGATGTGTCTATATTTTCAAAGGGAAGCTTCTCACACCAGTTCCAGGCAATGCAATACTTGGGCTGACTAGCTCTTGCTGTTTTTCCTTACACATTGAAAGGAAGAAATTTACACATTCATTTTCAAATGCTTAATATATATTTACCAATCATTCACTGCTTATAGACACCTATTCCCCTCTTCATGAAAATCTGGTTTCTTTAGCCACCTATTCTCTGCTCCAGAATCAGCCTAGAGGTCCAATTTTTTTACTTTAATAAAAAAAGAAGAGAAACTAATGTTCCTTCTTGGCAAAAAGATTATTCTGCCTCTACACACAGACTGCTCAAAAGTCCTGTGAATCAGAAAAAAACTTTATTGAAAAAAGTTCAATATATTGAACTCAACACATTTCATGAAAATTTTTTAAAAACTGAATGGAAAAAATGTAACTCTTTTTGGACTATACTAAGCAATAAATTAGTTGAACCACAACTCTGAGCACCAGTTGATTTACTTTCAAATAACTGACATCCAGCTTTAAAATGCAGACTAACCCAGAACAGTTCTGCATTCTAAAATGCAGACTATTAACAGGGAAAGTTAATAACTTACAATTTTGTGTTGCACTCTTAACTGAGAACTATGCTACAAGGTAACTTTTGTTAACTATGATAAATGAAAAGAAGACAATTTAATCTAAAAATTTCTCTAATATCTAGCAGTTACCTTGTATGAAGCAAAAGAAACAAATGCCTGCACTTTGATGTGAAATTAATACATATTTTTTAACAATATGTCTTCTGAACTACTATACATGATTAAATTGAAAACTTTGGGATGCACAAAATTACCTAGTCATTGTCTTCCACTTTCTTATGACTGCTAGGGTGAGATTTCCTAATTGTATTGGGGTAAAGAAAATTTCTGTATTCCAGTGAAATTGCTCAGAAGTTTAGATGGACCAAATTATCTTTTTGAAGGTAACAGTCCCTGCAGCCCCAGCATTCATTTACACTGCTTTGACTGTGAAAAGAGGATTTAGAGTAAGTGCAAGCATATCTTGCTCTGGCCTTAAGGCAGGGAGAAGACTCATTAGTGTGTCAGGTCCAAGAGTTTAACCTCCTCTCTACTTCTTATTTGTACCTATGTGTCATGGTGAGAACAGGGTGTCCACTCCTGAATATAATGGTAAGGACCAAGAGAAGAGTGCAGCCGGATGTCACACACCAAGGTGATAGTTCCTTCTAGTCCTCTGTTGAGCTCTGTGATCTGCAAATTATATTTTTCAGGGGCTATGTTTCAACAGGGATTTTTAAAGGGATCGTGTGATGATGGAGGGAGGGCTGGTGCTAGAGGCAAAACAAACTCATCTGAACTTTTCTAAAGCTGAGTGTTGGCTGTGTCCATGGGGCTTCTCTGACACAAGGTGATCATGATGAGTGCTCAGAGTAATGAACTTGCTCTCCACACATGTGGGTTGCTACATGTGGCCAGGGAAGGCAGCCCATCGTTCCCCAGCCAGTGTGCTGCCCTGCATGACAGCCAGAGTCACCGTGGGGAATTTCCACTTCCGTCTGACCTAAAAAACTTACTGTGAGAATAAAAAAAAGAAAGGGAAAGGTGTGTACATGTCTGCCTCCCCCCCCTGCCCCTGCTAAACTGCCATGATGTCGTGCTGCTCCATCAGTCAATGGTGAGTTTTTGACTGTATAAGGCTGTCATGTCACGTTGGACTTAACATTTAAAAGCCAAACTACTCGAGAGACTGGAGGATCATGTGGCTGTTCTTCCAGCCAAGTTTCCCTCAGATCTTTAAGCAGCTGCTTCAGAAATGCATTCTTGCTGCAGACCTTCTGGAGACTTGGGAGGGATTCACAGACAGGCTCTCTAATGACTCTCCTGTGCAGTGAACTTTCTGCCCAGGAACGCTCTTGTCTCCTGCAAATGCCAACAGATATAATCGCTCCTGAGGGGAGGATTGTTTAAAATAATCTCAGCAGAGAGGCCACCATGGGTCTCCCTTTCAGGGGAACATACTCAGGTGTACTCTTAGGCATAAACCAAATATTTTGATGAGGTAACTGCTGCTACTATAATGTGCTTCCTCAAAATCTCAAAATATTTTACAGCTTTGCTGAATGAAACCTAGTGGACAAATGTTATTTACCAGACAGAGCACACCTTAGCCCTCAGACAAGATTTAATACACAGCAAAGCAGGGAACAGAAAATCCTCTCTCTTTTCTCCAGTTTTGTGAAAAATCCTAGGCTGCATCTTCCCCCACTCCCTTTTCTCTTAAATGCTTAAAGCAATCCCTGTTTGCTGGAACACTTAAACTGCTTGATCACTTTGGAGATTTCCTCACTCTTCCTTTTTATTGTGGCAGGAAAGCTCTGTTTCTGTGCAATATTTGAAATATCTTCTTCCCAGGTATACCTAGATGAAATAATTCATAATGACATTCCCACCAACATGAAAAGAGTGCCTGCCATGGGTGAGGGAGGAGGAAGCATTGTGGCCTTCAGGAAGCAGTGCCAGGAAAAGGAAATACACCAGCTGCAGCATTTCTGTTCATACGCCTCCTTTGCTGCTGTGGATCAGGCCTGGTCTGGTGTTTTTTCCTCCCAGCCTTTCTTCTGTCTGTGGACATGGATCCGACTTCCTAGCACAGTGGTTGCAGTCTTCTTCTGTGATTTTGACCTCTGGCCCTGAGCTTGCATGGTTCAGCTTTCACCTTGGAGTCAAGGATTTGGGAAACTTTTATTTGTAACCAAATATATCTCACAAGCTAAGCATTTCAAGCCTGTTTACATCTTTGAAAGGTTTGGTCTGGAGCCGAGTGAAGTCAGTGGAAGGACTCCCACTTGCCTCAGTCATTTTGGATAAAGCCTTGAGCCGAAGCTTACATTCTCTACATTTTAGTATGGATTTGGATTTTCATAAGCTTTAACACTCCAGAAAGCTGCCAGCTTCACAAATCTACATCTTATAGTGTATGCTTTCAGCTCCTTGGTTTTGCTAAAACGCTTTAAAGCTGAGGGAGAAGTTAATGAATTTGTCAGGACCACAACATGAATCAGTGCCATCAACAGCGTGGAAACAGCAGTTGTTATTGAAGATGCCAGGTTTCCTTCCAGTAGATGACTGCTTGCATCTAAGAAATATGAATATACATAAAAGAAGGCTCATTGGCAACATGAGGCTCGTAAAAAACTGTCTACAGCAGTAGGGTGCTACTGGAGTGCCCAAATCCAGAAAAGAAAGTTCTAAATATGCCTGTTTGCATTTTCACCCTTCCTTACTTAGTAGAGGTGTCATCAATTTTTAATTCAGAGCAGAATAGATTATTAGAATAGCACTGAAATTTTAAATCCAAACTGAGGCTTATTAGCTCAGTCAGGTCTGACCATGTCTTAGCTAAAATCAAAGCAAAGTTTATTATGAACAGAACCAAATCCCTCTGTCTCTATGGGAAGAAGAAAGTATTAAAGATGTCTGGAATCAGTGAAGTGACATCCATTTAAAGGGTCACTGTCTAGCTTCTGGAATTCTTTGCTTTTTGATATGACTGTGCCAGAAGAGTATTATTTTTGTATTAATTACTTTGTAAAACAGGAAATATTTTTGTCCTGTGGTGATGATTAATTTCTCAACATAGCTGGGAAGCTATTTAATAAAGGAAGGAAACAATTATTTTAAAAAATAAAAATAATTTTTCAAAGTTTTTGAGTATTGAATATGAAAACATAGCCATATAAAATACTGAACTAGCTACCTTAATGTCCTCCTTTGGTTTAATCATCTTGGATGTATTATAGACAGTATCAACAAATCATATAGCAGTTATTTTTACCAGTAGTGAAGGAAAAAATTCAATCGTATTAGCAGGCTATGAAAAATTTAAATTCATATTGAAGAGTATATTCATACGTGGTATAATGCTTTGTTTGTTAGTCGAAATAAGTGCTGTGCCAAAGGTCATTTCACAAAGCAATCTCCAACCTGATAATACTAGGACAAAAAAGACCAGCTAAAAACCTCTTAAGTCTATCTTACTGCTACCTCCATTTGCACTTGGGTCCTGTAGGAGAAAGATCTATTTTAATCTGCTTTGTGGCATGTTTGGAATAAAGGAAAAAACAGCAATACCTTGAACTCTGCTCTTCTGCACCTGTTGGTATCACCTTTTTCCATGGTACAGCTGCCAATGCATATGGAGGCTCTAGTTCTTTTGTGCAAAGAGAGTCCTTACCATCATCTTTTCCCTGAAGTACATTTAGAGTAACAGAGGACAGGAGAAATGTGACATGAACTTTTATTGTGTATCAGTATTCTAGCTGCTGCAGCAATTTCAAGCACATGCAATTTATCAAGTTAGGCATAAGAACGATTGACACTGGGAATAACAATGTCCTAGACATGTCATTAGGGGGGAGGCAATAAAATTTTTCTGCCCTTTATTTTAGGGAGCTTGGTGTTCAGATTAAAAGTCTGTAGAATAACCTGTTAGAACTTGTAACATCTACTAGTAGAGAATGGTCATAAAAATAATAAAAATTTGACCTTTTCTATTGGTGTTTCTTTTCGACTTGTCAACCTGAAATTTCTTCTTCTTTCTGAAGTAGAGCTGCAGAAGCCAGGCTTGTTTTACTTATTTCAAAATATATTGTCAATTAGTCAACTCCCTCCTGCTGTAATTCTCATTACTAAAATAAAAATAAAAAAAGAGATAGAGACTTTTGTATGCACAAAATTACAGAACAGAGCACTGCTATGTACTTAGCCTGACATGTCTGATGGACAAAGAACCCAAAGTAAATATAGCATGAGCAATCTGTAATAATCAATAAAAACCCAGTAGAAGTAATTTAAGATCTCAGGATACTCTTTCCTAACAGCCTTGTCTGCCTGGATTGCTGTCACCCGTTGCTGCCTTTGCTTGCAGCATCTGGGAAGATCCAAAGCAGAGACAGGCATTTCTTTCCTGTCTCTACCTTGAGAATTCAGCAGTTACCCACAAAAGCTCTTCAATGTGATCTGAGAATGTTCACTGCTTCCCTATGGCCATACAGTGATGGGTTATGAAAGCACAATAAAGGAATACCAAGCTCTCAAAGGTCCTAAAGAAAGATTATACTGCTGGAGTTTTACTCACCAGTGCGAATTATTCCATGCTCTTGCACAGAGGTGCAGCTGAAGGCCTTGGGCACCTCCGCAGGATATTTAGCTTTCTTGAAACACCATTATTTGATGTGCATCTCATTTTTAAGGAAATCCAGAAGTATTAGCTTGATGGCATAAAAAGTAACTTTTATAGCTTAAGAAGAGAAGAACCCTCTGGGGTGGCACTTGGGTCATGACAGGAAGGAGAGTGTTTTTCCTTTCAAATCTGCCTGGTTTCTCAGAACAAGCTGCATGTTTGGAATGGTCTAAATCTGAATTTTGCAAGTCTCTTCTAGAGTGTCCTTAACTTTTCCCCAAGCTAAGACCCAAATCAAACAAAGCTGAACCATTTTCCTTCTGATATGGCCTGGTTCTAACACAGTCTCCTGAATCTCTGGACTCATAAAGTTAGATGGCATTTAGCTGCATAGTACTTAGCTACTTTTCTCTCCCATTTGCCTCAGATGTTGGCACCATTTTTATTCCAGTAAGGGTGCATCACAGTCCCTGTGTACAGATGCTGCTGCTCTCATGCTTCAGTAGGGTTGGCTGAATAAGTTTTTCAGTGGCTTGTTGTGTTAATCTTGACATCTCACCTCTACCTCTTCCCCTTAACTTGTGCAGCTTATCAGCAAGAAATCTACTTCAGTGTATGTACTGGTTCAGTAATGCAACCACGTTAAGTGAGTCTTCAAATGTGATGTGGCACTCAGTGCCATGGTCTGGTGACCACAGTGGCAGTGAATTAAGGGTTGGACTTGATCTCAGAGGTCCTTTCCAACCTGGATGAATCTGTGGTTCTGTAACTGCTTGTGATAAGAGACGAAGTACTTGAAGAAATGGCCAAGCCCCAGAGTTGGTCCCATTAACTGGACACCATTTCTCGGTGCTACACGTTTCATGTTCCCAGTGACTCCAGTCTCAGATGTGAAGCTACTGCTGCTTGCTGGAATTTATCTCACCAAATCTGAGATGTTTCTACAGTGCACCTCTTCCTCAGCCCCATGTCCCTTGACAGTCAGGGGGAGTTCAGGCCCTTCCAGCCCATGGTGCATTGAGCCTGTCTCAAGGGTCAGCTGTAGCAGGAGCTGGATCGGGGCAGTGTCTGTTTCTCTCCATAGGGTCTCGGGGCACCTGTGATGCAAAGGTAGTGATGGGGGTGAATTTCACAATATATTGCAACTTAGTTATCTGTATCTGAATAGACAAACTAGAAGTCATTCTGTTCATTTAAATGTGCTTTGGATTGATCTCTTTGACAGATGCAATAAGAAAGGAAAAAGAAAATTACTGTTTTATCTGGATTTTTTTTTCATTTTCCGCTAGCTGGCCTGTTTGATTATCATTATGTCTGCTGTGCTCCATGCTCCTAATATCCAAGCTGATAGCTCTTAATTTACATTTTTCTTTCAGTAAGGCTCCTTTTAAAAGGCTTCACAAACCAACTTTAGACTACACAGTTAGCAAAATCAGAGCATTGGCACATTCAGGAACAGAGTATTTTCTTTTAGAAAAAATCCTAATTTATGGGTATCTGTTTCAGAGGGTAGCGATCACATGGGGAACTGATATAGCCTGTGCATGATCCACTGCTATTGATTACTGTAAGACAAGTACAAAGCACTTCCTACCTCAGCTGGGTACCACTGCCCAATTGGACCATTCCTGTGTTTTGAGAAACAGTTTCTCCTCACTGATTACATGTGTGTTCTCTGTTTTATCTGTATAGAAGGACTTGGGGGTGTTGAGTTACTGATGAGTAGCTCAACATGAGCCAGCAATGTGCCCTTGCAGCCCAGAAGTGATTCTCTCCCTCTACTTGGCTCTCCTGAGAGCCCATCTGGAATACTGTGTTCAGTTCTGGAGCCCCCAAGACAAGAAGGATGTGGAGCTGGTGAAATGAAGCAGGAAGAGGGCCACGAAGATGATCAAGGGCTGGAGCATGTCTCCTGTGAAGACAGGCTGAGGGCTAGGGTTGTTCAGCTGGGAGAGGAGAGGGTTTCTACCTTATTAAAGGCCTTCCAGTATGCCCTGAAGGGGCATATGGGAAAGCTGGGGAGGGGCTTTTCATGAGGACATCTAGTAATGGTACATGGGGGAACCTTTTCAAACTGAAAGAAGGTAGATTTGGGTTAGATGCTGGGAAGAAACCCTTAACTGTGAGGGTGGTGAGACACTGGCACAGGCTGCCCAGAGAAGCCGTGGCTGCCCCCTCACTGGAAGTGTCCAAGGCCAGGCCGGATGGGGCTTTGAGCAACCTGGTCTAGTGGGGGCTGGAACAGACGGGCTGTAAGGTCCTTTCCACCACAAACTGTTCTGCGTTTCAGCCCAGGTACAATCAGCTGAAGGCCACAGCAGGAGCCCTGTGTGTGTGTGTGTGTGTCTGTGTGTGTGTGTGGGCGGCTCTGTCCCGCTCTTCCTGTCGGCTGCGGCCCCGCCGACTGTACGCCGGGGAGATGGTTAACTCCGATAACACCGAGTTTTAGAAACACCGAGTTTTGGAAACGAGCTCTCCTTTTAAGTGGAGGTGTGGTTTTGTTTTTTTTTTTTAATTCCTCCGGGGAAAACTCGTTTCTGGCTGCCAGCAGGGGTCAGCCTGTGCCCACCTATGCGCAGGGCTGCTGCGGGGCCGGGGCGGTGGGAACAGGCTGCGGGCCTTTCTAGCCGGTACTGGGGGCTGTAACTCTTTTGCTGACGTTCAGTGCTGCCTACTCAGAACTACCCCGAAACAATCCCAGGGAAGGCAAGAGTCCTGCTGTCACAGCTCCCTGTGCCCGAGCATCACGCCTGAAGTCTCTCCATGCTGGACACAGGCTCTGAGGTGTGACCCGGGAGAGATACACTCTTCCTTAGATGTTTTGCCCGGCAGGGTGGCTTTTAGATGCTTTGCCAAATTGTGTCAACACTGTTTTCTCCCTCTGTAACATCTGCCCCGGCATGGTCAGTAGCCATACTCATTTCTCACCTACTTAGTGCAGCCTGACTGGTTTCTGCTCTCTCAGGATGCAGTTAGACAAGACTTTGTATTTCTGTACGGAGATCCCACCTGGGCTGATTACCTTTGCTCCTGAGCTGTTGAACACTGTTCAGAGTTGCATGGATGCAACTATCTGTGGGGCTGCATTTAAAAAGGAAAATAAAACAAAGGGTTAACTTATATTTTCTTTTGTCCTCTGGTCTGCAAATGGTTTCTCCACAATGCTGCTTTTCTTTTCTCTTGTGGCCCTCAAATGGTCCCTCCTATTAAGCTGTTTGAATGACACCTGTACAAGAAGCTTGTCCCCTGGGCAGATCTCTCCACCATGACCATCATCATCATGACCAGCCCCTGAGCTTACTCCATCCATGCACCTTGTCACCAATCAGGCCACAAACCCCTCACAGATTCCCTCACCATTTCCCCAGAGCAAAACTTTCTCTTTCTCATTCTGACTCTGTCCCAGTTTGCCCATTCCTTTCCCCACTGAGGACTTTCTAGCCCACCCACCTCCTCACTTCAGAAAGGCACCCCTGATCTGCAAGGCCTCCATTCCCATATCTCCCCTGAGCTCAGTGGTACATGGCTAGTGAAGGCCATTTCCCAGGAAACAAGGCCATGTCTCCAGACACAGCAGCTGCTGGGTTGCAGCAGCATCGGCTGAGCACAGAGGAGACGGAGGTCTCCACAACTTTCCAAGGTAAGGCTTTGACTCTGAAAAAGCAGGGTTTTATCTTGTGTTCTCTGAATCGTCAGGTGGGACTGTGGTGCTGGATCCTCTTGAGCCCAGATGAACCCTGTGAGCACCTGGGGGGACAAACAACCCAGGCACTAATGAAGTCAAGGTCTTGTGTATGGAGCAGGGGCTGTTGCCTTAACACAGCTCTAAGTTCTGAGCAGTTTGGTCAGCAGGAGCAGAGCAGGAAGGTCTCAGCAATGTGGCCTGAGCAGCAAGGTGCCAGAGCTGTGTTCAGTAAGAGCTGTGTTTCAGCACAGGCTGTGTCCTGGCTGCAGGAAGCCTCTGAAGAAGAAGCAGAGATAATTTTTCATCAGTGAGGTTTAGGGACTTGTGCTGAGTTCCTGCTAGATGCTGTGACTGGAGCCCTTCTTTGCTTTGCTGGACACATTACTGCCCATTCCAGATCAACAGCATAAAAGAGGGGGCCACAGCAAATGACTCCAAACTACTGCACTTCCAGCAGATCTGACTGTGTAGTATGTGGATTTGGAAAGCACTTTGCTCTCAGTCTGCTCTTGACCAAGGAAATACAACAACTTGCTGGAAGCTTTGAAGTTCTGCCAGTTCATGACTGTGGTATTTTCAACAATTTGCAACTTGATAGAGAGAACAGAAGGTGTCTAGGCTTTAATGGTTTGTTTTGTTTGGAAGTCACCACCTGGGAACAGCTCTCATGGGAAAAATTCAAAGCAATTTCTTCTCTGGCAGGCCAAAGGAGAAAAAGGTTCTTAGAGTTCATTACCCTGCTTCCACCTGCCTGATAGTGGTCCCCACAACCCTGGGCCAAGAATTCATGGGGAACTCTAAGTAGGGAGTCTTACTCATCTTGGTCATGAGCCTTGGGCAGTCTTGTTTGTTCTGTTGGTGCGTAATGATAAAGGTTTATCCACATTATTCCTCTTGCTACTCATGAGAGTGGCAACAAAAGACAACCCCAAAAGCATGGAAAGGTAAATGGTGACAACCTGCTGTGGCCAGCCTCAGGCCCTGCTCTGCATGCCAAGCTCTATCTTCCCACTTGGCCATGCAAGGGAGATCTGCTCTATACAGCATATTTCTGTGCAATCCCTAATACCACCCTATGGGATAAAGGGAATCCTATATGTAGGATAGGGGTTTTGTGGAAAACAACAGAACTGGAACATACTTTCATATTCTTGATATCAAAGTTACACCCTGTATTCCCAAATCATTCTTACCTGCTTTCTACAGTTAGAAAGATTTTTTATTTATAAGAGGAAACAAACCAGTTAAGAAATACTGAGAATTCTTGCTTGAACATTACAACATTAGGCACCTCAGTACCTTCTTTTATTCAAAGAAATACAAGTAAGTGTATTTTGGCAGTGATAGTGTGGGAGCACGTGTGTGCATGTAGTTTTTCAGACTGCAGCTCTAAATAGCTCAGTTTTTTTAGCTGAGCTATTATTCAACCAGTCCTGGGAATGTCCTACACGGTGCCTAGGATGGCAGGGTTGGGGATATGGCAATGGCTATGCAGGGACAAGCCTCTGATGGGATGAAGCCCTGCTCTGTTTTGTCAGGCCACAGCAGCTCTCTTCTCTCTTTCTCTTCTCTTCTCTTCTCTTCTCTTCTCTTCTCTTCTCTTCTCTTCTCTTCTCTTCTCTTCTCTTCGCTTCTCTTCTCTTCTCTTCTCTTCTCTTCGCTTCGCTCTGCTTCTCTCTGCTTCTCTCTTCTCTCTTCTGCTGTGACCATTTTTAAGAGTCTCTACTACAGGAGGCAAATCCAACATCACCTGTCTAACCTGTGGTGAAGCTGTCATGAAATGCATATCTGGAAGGAGATATACATACCTTTCTATAAAGATTCCTCAGGGACATGTCTGCCTGGGTATACTCTGTCAGTGTGAATGCTGTGGGAGTTTCTTGCAGCAGCTTGTTACCTGTGGCCTCTGCAGTGCTCCTGGTACAGGGGCACACTAAAAGAGCAGCCAGAGACAAGTTTGTTTAAATGCTACAGAGAAACTTCCCAGACAGGGAAGATTTGCCTTGAAATTTCCTTGGGAGAGAGCCTCCCTGGCAGATGCAAGCTCTGTAGGCTGAGTGTGAGTGTTGCTTTGAGAGCCATGTTCTCTTTTTCTTCCACTTTGTGTGGCAGCACCCCAACCTCCCTCTTCAGCTAGTTATATTTTAGAACTTGTTTTCCTGTCTGGCAATGGGTAAGTGACTTAGTGCAGGGATTATATTTTCTCCAGTCCTGGTGGGAGAAAGACTTTGACGGATAATAAGATGAGCAAGTCAGGAAACGTGCTATTTATGAATATTACCTAAAGCAGATGCAATATTTTGTCGACTCATGGCCTCTAAAATTCTGCTTCATTTTTCATTGCAAATATATGATGTTGTGATTATTGATACTCAGGAAAATAGTGTTGTAAATGATGATGTATTGCCAACTACATTGTTTGCCTCCAGCATTTTGTTTTTCCAACCAAAAAGCAGGCTACACAAAGCATCTTACATCAAATGATTTAGCCTGTTGATCTGTTGACCTTCCACCTGAAAAGTGGAAGAAAAAATGAATTCTGCACTATTAATTTTAAAGTGGATGTTTAGCTGCTTGGACTGGAATGAAAGGGATGAAAAGAGGTAAGAGACATGGCTTAAATTCATGGTATTAGCCCTTTTATAGTCAAACTTTGGATGGGTCATTGCTGGATCAGTTTCTAGTTGTGGCTGGTGCATGGCTCCAGAAAGATGGTCGCAAAATGAACTTTCCTTGCCTCAAATCTCTCCCCATCTTTACACTGTAGCATCTCACCTATGTCTTACTGCTTTGGCGTGTCAAGATAAGAAAAAAAGAAAAAAAAGCAAAGAAAATTTCTGTAACTACAGAGGAATGTGATCATTGCAGATTTTTTTGAACGGTAAATGCACAGATGTCTTAGAAGCTTAGATACCATGGTGATAGTTGCCTTAGCAATGTTTAACTACGTAGGTAATCAAAGTCAAACCTGCTTCTTGTGGCAAAACGATGATGTATTTTTTATTTTTCTGCAAAGCTTTTGTGAATGCACAGTAATGTGGTTTATGGTTTTACATCTAGACATCAAGTTCTCTCTCAGAGTTTGTGTTCTTGGCATTCTTTTATTTTCAGAATTATCAGAAGTGAAAAAAGAAATGTCTTTCATGCTAACACTTTGTACATGAGAGCCTGACAAATTTAGTTCTTGCTCACCTAGAGATAAAAAATTGCCACTTCTGGAGTGAGACAAGATCAGTTTTACAGGTTGTGTTCAGGTTTTCCTCTTCTAAAAGATGGCACAGCCTGAATTGCTGTGGGTTTACTGCTTATGTTTTCACAGTCTGACATCCATTAAAAATCTGTGTATTTTCACTGCAGATGCTCAGACAAAAGCACATGTAATGAAAAAAGGAGTAAGTGGGCAGATATTTCAATTATGATTTATAGAGCGTCTTAATAAAATCAGTATGTAAACATATAAAGTGAAATTGAAGATGAGCAATTATCTTTTCTATTTGGATTTGCAAATATTTGCATTTCAAAGTTCTCTATGGGGAGGGAGGGCAGTTTGTGATTTGAACACAGGCAAAACTGGCTGCTCTGGTGTCATGGTTTTAACCAGGTGATGGATGCTCTTTTATTCCCCCATATATAACGAGTACAGGGGAGAGAGACTTTAAGGTTCAAACACAACCCCCACATCCAAATAGGTTTAATGACATAATAAATGTAATAATAATAATTATAGTGGTGAATTATATACAAATAGGGAACCCATACTCCTCAGCTGGCTGTTACTTCCCAAGCAGAAAAGTCCCAAACTGGACTTAGGAGCAGATGGAAGTGCTCAAGCCCAGGGTCTCAGTGACAGCCCCCAAAAGCCTTGGAGCAGCCAAGCCTGTCCAACTCAGGGAGGCAGGAGAAGACCACCTGTCTCGATGAGCAATGTTCTCTGGCAAGAAAACAGGATGCAAGAACACCAGAAGCAGAGGGACAGGTAGGTAGGTAGATAGCTGACTGACTGACAACCATCCAACCATCCAACCATCCAACCAACCAAACTAGCCAGCCCACCAACTAGAGAGACCAGGGGTTGGCTTGCCCAGGAGCCATTTTATACTGAGCAACATGGGCAGGAGCACTGTGGTTTGTCCATTTATGTCCCCTGACCCCACCTCTCCTCCTCACAGGCACAGCTGTCACCCCCAGTGGCACTGCCCCAGCCTGGCAGCTCCTGCTGGGGATGCAGAAGGTCTCTGGTTGGTATAGCTGTAGGCAATTTTCATCCTGGTCCTCTCAAACCAGGATACCTGGTAGAGCAGTAGGCTCTCAGAAGTGGCAAAAAGGTGTTGGTGGGGCAGTGTAGTGTGTGTTTGCAATCCCAGCCTTTCCAGCCTCAGATCCCATGGTGCAGGAGTGGCAAGCCTGTCTTTCCAGGAGACTTGCTTATGATTTTGTCTTAGATAACCAAAATTCAGTGGAGAAGCCATAGGCCAACTCTGTGACAGTGTGTCTGATATTACATCATCCACATTTGTGCTCCTTGTGCTTGTTTTCCAGGCTGCTCATCACAGGATCATAGAGAACTCCAGTTTGGAAAGGACCTTGAAAAAAACACCTCGTCTGATCATCCATGGGAAAGGAAGCCTTGGTGAGATTGTCTAGTGTCCTACTTGGTCACATCTGGAAATCCTCCATCGATGGGGACTCTACAGTGTCCTGGGGAGGTTGTTTCAGTGAGTGATTGTTCTCACTGTAAAAAAATTCTTTTTTTGTATCAAGATGAACTCTCTCCTGGTAGAGTTGTTTCCTATTGCCCCTTGTCTTCTCCATGTGGCTCCTTGTGAAGTGACAGTGTCTGTTCAATTTGTAGCTGCCCCTCAAGGACCGGGATAATGTGATGAGTTACCCCCTGAGCCTTCTCAGGGAAAACACTTAATTTTCTTCAGCCTTTCTTCACAGGTCAGGTTCTCTGTCCCTTTGATCACCTTCATGGCTCTCCTTTGGACCCACTGCAGTCTTTCTCTGTCTTTTGAATTGTGAGGACCAGACAGGTCACAGTATTCGAGCTACTGTGTAATGATGGGAAGAGTCAACTTTGAAAACCTACTGGTAAAGACAGGTGAAGATTAGGATATGAGAACTAAGGGCATTGGCAGTAGAAAGAAAAAGAAATGCAGGACTGGAAAAGGAAATGGCACTTTGGGAAATTCTGATTAAGTTTGAGATAGCAAGCCTGTCTTTGCTTGGAGCCAAGATTTGCATTTGTGGTGACCTGTATGTTCAGCCTTTTCTTTCAGAAGCCTCCATTCCTTTCTAGCATGTAAGGCTGAGAGAGCTCAAAGCTGCACAAAATCATCATTAGCTTTTTGTTATTTCTGTTTCTAGTGAATTCTCCTGCTGAGACCAAAGCAGAGCCTGTTCCCCATTACTGCACTATTTTTGCCCCACAGCCCTGCAGATCTTCTGGTGTGTCCTGTGCTGAGGTCTAAGCAAGGATGTGCACCAAAAATGCTGCTCTCCCCTGCTGAGGGGATGTCTGAGGCTGAAGGGTCAGTTCCTGAACTCGTGCTGTCCTCTGCAGTGGCTTTGGCACTTCAGACAGAAGTATTTCTGTGATTAGAATCCACAGCGTGTGTTTAAGACAGACTGATCTTTAACTCAGTCTTCATGTCTGATTTGTGCACTTTGTGGGATTCTGAAGTGTTTTTATAACTTTTCACACTGAATTTTAATATTGAGAGCATAAAAGCTTTTTGACTCTTATCCACTAAGTTTTAGTATAATCACTGTTAATAATCATATAATAGAATCTAATTTTCATCAAGGTTTGATTCACATTTCATAAATGCCACTGGCAGCTGCTGAAATGGCACACTGTCTTCACAGAACTCGAGTACCAGCTCTGCTTATTGAGGGGCCATCAGCTGTGGCAGAGCTTCAGGGTGATGACAGCTTTCTGAGGGAGCCCAAAGAGCTGGAAGGAGAGTGGTGGCTTTGGTGGGCTGAAAAAAAAGGGTGTGGCCACCAAAAAAAGGTGTTTTGTGAGGATGAAGCAGTGGTGCTCTAAGTCAGGAAGATGCTCTCCACTGGTGTCTCTTGCATCTCTGATGTGAAGATGATTTTGTCTTCTTCTTTGGGATTGGTCAATGACTATAGTTCTGGGGTAATTTGTGGGAGAAAATCATGGTAGATGTGGAAAAAAATAGAAAAGCTACCTCTTTGTGTATTTCAATCATTTTTATAATGGCTAATTTTGAAGTTTGAGAGAGGTTTAAAATGTTTGAATTAATCAACCTGGTGGAAATAAACCACCAAGAGAAATATTTAGAGGTGTACAAAAATCTTCTGCTTGTCAATTTTAACATGCTTTCACTGGAGTAAACATTGAGTCAATTCAATTTAGTCCTAATATATTTGTTTTCCTTTTCTTTAGGAGAACGCTCTCTAGGGACAGATGTACTTGGATAACAAAAGTGACTATAATTTCTAGAGAACAAGAGATGGAGCTGAATCAGACACCTTTACAGCAAGAGAGATTATCTTCAAGTGCAGCAGCCAAGGCAACGACCAGAAATTTTAGTGATCTGGGGCTATTAAAAGAGTATCATGGCATGGTGGCAAGTCTTGGAGAGTCACAGACCCTGTGTGAAAAACCATCAATAGGAAAGGATGACTGTGTTACTCCAGTGGAGGATTTCACTCCTGTCCCCATGCAGGGAAGGTAAGAATAAGGGCAAACAGATTTTTTTTCTTTTTTTACTTAGCCCAAATTAATTTTCATTTCCTTGCAGAGAAGATAAGTATGTTCATTAAGTGAACGTTGCTTCTTCCACATAGAGAACAGGAAGCTTAATGGGACATTGGAGCAGTTTTAATTGCCATGGGGAGGTCCTGGATCACCATGTTTCTGAACTAATCTCAGCTTTAATAGCAGCCATGAGCCTTTTTTTTTTTTGCATTTTCAAGATCATCAAATATCACAAAACACACAGAGCAGTTTTCAAGTCCCATCTCTCCCCTTTTTCAGAAAAAAGGCATTGTGAGGCCATAAACTTTATCCCTATGGTTAAGTCTGGGATCACACAAATGGGACAAGTAATGCCACTGAAACTGTTACCACATCACCTGAGATGTGCACAAGGAGCATGAGCTCCCTGTGTGTGTGCACACATTTTCTTCTGCATCAGGAAAGGTGCACACCTAGGGGCAGGGGTGCCAGTCTTTCCTGTTGTGACAGGTACCACATCATTAATTCTGCTTATATCTATTTAAAAATATTTTATAGATTCTAAAATACTGAAGCTGGCTTTTTAAACCTTTCCTCTTCATATGCTCACTTTGTTAAACCCCTCTAGTAGCAGGGTGAAGCAAGCTTTGTACCAGCAGAAACCACAGCATGTGGAAGGCTGAACAGCTAGGGTGGACTGTCAGTGTTTTTGGGTAGTTTTTAGGATTTGTAGAGGTGACTTGATAGAGGCTAAAGCAACAGCAATGCTGTACTTAATCTGAGTTCCTACAGAGCACAGGCCTTGAAACACTGCCTGGGGATGTCTGCATTGAGCAAGATAGTTTACACTGCAGTGGTGGAGTGCCAGCATCTTTTCCAGAACCTCATACTGGAGAGTCTTGTTGCACTGCTACAAATCAGGAAAAAAAAATGTAGATTTCAAAGCATTTTAATGTTTGAATCATATTTTTTAAAAAAACTAATTAAAATTATATAAAAATAAAGGTACAATTTATTTAATTATGTAATTAAAGTGTGTCAGAAGTGTAATACAGATCTGAAACCTGGGTAAGTCTTACTTGAAGTCAGTTAGACTTTTTAGCTAAAGAACACTTTCCTATTTTCTTTTCCTTCCTTCCTTCCTCCCTCCCTTCCTTCCTCCCTCCTTCCTTCCTTCCTTCCTTCCCAGACCGCAGTGGGATNTCTCCTCTCTCTCCTCTCTCTCTCTCTCTCTCTCTCTCTCTCTCTCTCTCTCTCTCTCTCTCTCTCTCTCTCTCTCTCTCTCTCTCTCTCTCTCTCTCTCTCTCTCTCTCTCTCTCTCTCTCTCTCTCTCTCTCTTCCTTCCTTCCTTCCTTCCTTCCTTCCCATGTGGTGTTTTCCCCAGCTGTTTGTGTCAGGTGAGTGGTGCAGTCCTGGGGGGTCCCCACAGTTCTGTGCACTGTGCTGGTTACAAGCCTGCAGGCCAGGCAAGGCTGAGGTTTGCCCCCCGTCCCTGCATCTCATTTAGAAGGACATCTGCTTATACTGTGACCAAAGGAGGTTTTAGTAAGTTTAGTTTTTAATTTTAGGAAGTTCCCTCATCTGGGCAAGGGAGACACAGGGAGACAGCTGGATGAGCTTTGCTGCACCCCTTACTTCCCTACAGTGTAAACATGTCCTATAAATCTACAGCAAACTGAGTGAAGGTTTTATGTGCATCTTAAAGTATTCCCTTCAGAGTGAGAATTGGAAATCAATATAGCTATGCTTTCCAAATATTAAAAAAAAAAAAAATCAAATTGACAGCTTGACTACAATAGCCATAAAATCCTTTAGACATTATTTTTCAAGTATTTCAAGATTTGTTGTGTTGACTGAAATTCTGACTGATGATCAAATCTTGTAGAATGTCTTTAGTTCCACACATGGGGGGAAGAGTTAATGTTGTCTTGGTTTGAAAGAGCATAGTAAGTACAATGTTTAAGTGTGGATGAGAGGCAGTCAGGGGAAGGGAAAGACTGAGATGTGGAGAAAGGTTTTTATTTTGTGATTTCACATATATATCTTACGATAAGTGTGTGCACACATGCGATTTACTCTGGAGTTAGCTGTCCTGGTACAGGAACAAAAAACACAATGACATTAATATGGGCCAGCTCTCTCCCTTCTGGCTAAACCAGTAGGTGATAGGTATTTGTGTACCAGTAATACACAGCTCACTGGGAACTTGTGAACTTATAAACCACAGTTTGTAAATCATGGTCACAGGTGTCAGAGGTATGTCCGGGTTTGGGCCAGGATAAAGGTGATTTTCTGTCTTGTACTTTTGCTCTCAGCTAAGTGTCTTATAAGTAGCTGCACTTACTGAAATTAACAGCAAGTTTCTCAGACAGTGTCTGCTCCTGGGATGCTTGATGTTTATAGTTACATCTAGAGAGTGGTATGCAGAACTAAGGCCACTGCTCAGTTCTGAGGAACATTTTACCCTCTGAAAGGAGAGAAGGAGTAAAGAGGTCACACCTGAAACCCTCCTTTGGGGAAGAACGGACAAGAGAGATGGCCAAAATTGACCAGAGTATTCCATCCCATACACGTCATACTCAGTATAAATTTGAGGAATCACGAGGGTCAAACCCTTCCTGCTTCCCCCTTCTTCACCTGTCCCTGTTTGCTTCAGCATCCTGGGAGGATTCCATCCATTCGTCTGCCTGTGGTCCTGATCCGTGCCAGCCTGAATCTGTGTGTTCCTGCCTCCAGGTCCCGACTGCTCCTGACTCTGTGCATGCAGAGTCATGTCAGAAGTAGGCTTTGCTTGCGAAGAAAACTACTAATGATTAAAAAAGAGACCAAATCTTTTTTTTTTTTTTTTTTTTTTTTTTTTTCCCCCACGAAGAGTTTCACTAAATTGGCATGCCTGTTTGGTTTGTTTAAATGCATCTACTTAACTTAAATTGTTGATTTATCTCTCAGAGACAATTCCTAGGTTCTTGAAATTGTTCAAATATATGCTGCCACAAGACTTTCTAAAGAATCTATTGAACTGAAAGGGGATCTATTGCAGTCTCTAAAACTACCTGTAAGAAAGTGCTCTTGAATTAAGTGGGGCCCTTTTCCTGGGGACATTTATGTCCAGTCTTTTCTGGGCTGAACATTTCCATGTGACTGCAGCACAATCTTTCAGTGATTTCATGGTTTGTGTTGGGCTGCCTGCCTGTCAAAATACCTTCTCATTTACCTCCCTTAGTGAAGAACCATATCATCTGGCTCCAGCTATTGCTGCATTGCCTTCGGCTCCCTGCACTCTGCTTTAAGAGGTCTGGACCAGCCACAATGGTGACTCGAGTGACTTCATCTTTCCAGAGCATCCTTCTCCCTGGTCCATCTTCTTGTGAGCAACATACTCCCTTCAGTCCTGCTCACTGTGGGAACTGCCACCATGCCCCCTGAACTGGACTATGAATGAGCTCCAGTAGCTTTCAGTGGGAATGCACCTGGCCTAGGTGTTGGCTTACAGTGAATTGTGGTGTAGATTGATCTATTGGAAATACAGATTTTAAAATACTGCACATCGATGGTGATGTCTGGATTTTGGTTTTGAACATCTCTCATTCTCAGCCTTTAAACAATGGATTGACCAGGCTCTTTTTCACTATGTGACATTAAAGTGGTTTTTGCAGCTGGTTAACATTGGTCCAAATAGTCTTAAGCCAAGCCTCTTGCACGAAGATTTCATGTTGTTCTGTGGCAGCCTGAGCAATGCTCTTCAGGTCAGCACTGATGTCTCCAAAACCACAGGCTACTTCTGACATGACTCTGCATGCACAGGATGCGGCCACAAAAAAGGCCCCTTCATTGCCTTGATCTTATCATCAGTGCTACTTGCATGGGAAAAGTCCAATGGCATGGCTTTCTATCAACCAAATTTGAAATCCTTCTTTGTGATCCACAGGAAGGGGGTGAAGTCAGCTGTTTTCAGCTTAGGAGTTAGTGAGCCTTGAAGGCCATCAGTAGAAAGGGGATTAAAAGTAATACTTAGTCCCATGTAACCAATTGCTTTGGGTTGCTATTTAAAACCATGTTACTGGGAAAAAAAAAAAAAAGAGGATTCACTGGAATATGAAAGTGGTAGAAGGCTGTGGAAGAAGGGAATATTAGAGCAACTAGGCCTTGTAGCATTCATCTCATGTTGCCTTGTGTTCCCTTTTTTTCTTTGATATAATTTCTGGTTGTACCTCCTTGAGGTGGCCAGAAAATAACATTATCTTCTTAAGAAAAAATAAAAAAGGTTGGCAGTTGTGCATTCATTATGTCCTGAACTTTTCGCAAAGAATTAGGCTGTGGAAGAAGGGTGATGAAACCAAGCATTGCTACACTGTTAAAAGTCATATTTGAGTGAATTTGCCACTGGAATTCACTTGTGGTTTAATATTATAGTCCTTGGAAACTTTTTTTCTTCAATCTTTGTACCTTATTAAGAGGATTCATCTCTGGGACAAAAATTCCCTCCCTCCCCCCTTTTTTTTTCCAAAAAAATCTGATTGGATTTGTGTTTCATCAAGCAAAAGTATTTCACTCGGTATTTCCCTTGTCCCTCACTTTTAGTTATGTAATGCTCCCTCATGTGAGGGAACGGAAAACCAATGAAGCAGCAAACAAAAAAATCCAGCTCTTCCTTTGCCCTGAATCTCTGGTCCCAGGATCAGGTTGGTTTGCCATGAGAAGGTCAACGAGCTAAAAATGTCTATTGAATTCTAAGTCTGCAGCAATGGAATGGAAAGATTGCAATTGCGTTTCCTGTTAGCTGGAGAAGCTAAGAAAGGATAAGCTATTGTACACTGAAAAGTCAATATGAAAGTGAAGCTACACCCTTAGCAGTGGGGGATTATAAACCTTGATTTTGGTTTTTAGTTATGTTGATGCTTTTAAAGGACACTTATGAGACTTAGGTGCCAAGAAGACACTGTTACTATCTAAATAAGTAAAACTGATGTGACAATTTAAGAGCTTCTTAAGACCAGAGAAAAAGACTGAGGGGAAAAAACCTCAGACTTTTGAAACAATTTTTTCTGTGTGTCCTAAGACTAATTTTGATCTTTGGCTATTAGAATAAAGTGGGATCATCTTCTGTTCAGCGGTCAAACAGGGAAAGTGGTCATATTCACATCAGAGTTGCATGTTTGTGTAGGAGACATTCTGATTTCTCATGTCACTTACACTAACAGTAGAGAAGATTCCAGGACAGACAGATGACTTCACAGCAAACCACTACATTCACCATTCTTGTGTGATCTTTAAATAATTTGACACTGCAGTGAAAAAGCAATATAAAAAGTTTTAAAGAAACAACTTTGCTAATTGATTTAATTTGGTTCTGAATATACTCCCTCAAGCCTTTGTTGCTAACATGGAGATATGTGGCTGCAACAAAACTTGTCATGACCAAACTGCGTAGGGGCATATGACTGCTGAGACTCTTAGCTCAGATTGCAGCTTCCTGCTGTTGCCATTACCACGTCGCAGAATTCCATTCAAAACCTGAAAAACTCAAAAGAGGCAATAAGCAGCTCCAGCAGACCTTTAGCTTGAATTGTAGGAAGTATAACAAAGGCAACATTGTGCACAATAGGCAAATAAGTGAGTTATTGGAAAGTTCTGCTGCTCCCTCCCACCTCACTGTCTTCTATTTCCTGGACAAAAAGTATCTTGGAATGGCAATGGAAGGAAGATATAAATATGGTTGTACAGCATAACTTCAGGAGAGTAGTTTGGCTTTATTTGCATAAAAGATGTGCTGAGCAAAAGACTGCTTTTAACTTTAAGTTTTGCTCTTAATTAAACATACAGATCTTACTCATGACAAATTTCTCTGTGTTCAGAGTTGTTCAGTTCCTCTGTTCCTCTGTACTATTCATCATCTTAGTGCTTACTTCTCATAATTATTCACTATGTCTTGGATTAGTCATGTACTACATGGCTGATGTCATTGATTGACTAAAATCATAGCACTCCCGTGTAGCCACTCAAATTAATTTTGATTCTGACAGGACATTTTGGTAAACAAAAATCCACCACTAATAATTTTGGATTCTAAGTGCTCTGTTGGAAGGATTAGGGGGTACTAATAAACTGTTTCACCCTTTTCCCACCTTCAGGCTTAAAACAGAACTGAGCACTTGTCGAAAAATCTGTAGTGTACCAGCCTCCAAAGATCAAATATTTCAACTGAATCCCAGTGATATTCCAGAAAACTGTTGAATTTTGCAAGCAGCTGCTATCTTCCTAATGGTTAGTAAGATGTTCATGTGGAGTTCATCTTTGTTTGACCTCTTAGGCCAATTGTGGAAAGATGCCAGTAACATACAAGCTTCAATCCTCTCTGGGGTTGGACAGCTGTTTCCTCATGTAAACCTCTGTTTAAACAGGGGAAGGCTTTTAACGTCAGCAATGATTTTTTTACATTATGAGGTTGAAGGGTTAAGCAAACCAAATAGCCAGACTTTGAGAAGAAATGTGTTGCACAGAAGCAGTCACAGCTGAGCAGGAGGGCATGCATGGTGCTTAAATTGCTGATGTGAGGAGTAGCTCTCAGTGTGAGATGAAGAAAATGCTTTGGTGGCTCAATGAAGGTTTTTCTTTGAAAAACTGTGCTGTGTGCTTTATTCCTGGATGATGTGCATATCCCACAAACCATCTGTGGGAATCAGAACTTTGCATTAGCAGGTAGTCAGATGGTACTAATTAATAAGAATTCAGTTTTGTCCCCTATTTTCTGCCATGTAGGTGTGCAAAATTTATGTGGGCAAAACAGTTGAGTATTTGCTGACAGTGACTACTGAGGAGAAGAAAATGCATTGGAAATCCAGAGCCCTTTGAATAAATGGTCTGAATGATAACATGGTAACTTCTATGGGCCTAGGACCTGTGGTTGAAGGATAGAGCAAGGCAAAACCTGAAAGGGCAGATAAAATTAGTTGAGAAAGGTAGTAATGGAGAGGAATATGATGTTTGACAGTAAGTTTTGACTATTTAAGTCTTGAACCTCAGTGAGCCTCTGCTAGGTCCAGAGCCCATGAACTTTGCAGAGTGTAGGAGACAGGACAGCCAAGGACAAAACCAGCTTCATTTCATAGTCCAGTAAAAAAAGAAGTAATGCTAATGGGTCTCTGTTACTGTTGAAGTCCTAAATGGGGTCTTTGAACAATCTTCACTCTGCTTTGAGGGACCATAAACACCCGTTCACCTAACAACCCGTGAATAAGTATATGGGCCACCAGGCTTCAAAGCACTAATATTTTTTCTGGTCTTTCACTTTGTCACTCTAAATAAATAATGAAACCTCAATTGAAACAGCAGCAGTAGCTCATGTATTCTGTTTTCTAAGTAAATTTATTTTTAATCAACATTCCTTTGTTTATCTCATTCTCCTGCTTCCTCTTCCAGTGACTATAATTTTTTTGAAAAATAAGGGCCTGAAGGAAGAGGAGAGGAAGTTTTCAAATTACTGTCTTTCCTAGTAGCCAGCTTAATCAGATGAAAACTTGGGTAGTTTGGCTCATACTGCGCACTTGGACAAAAATATGCCTTAACCCCTGCCCAGGCTACCAAAGAGCTGCTGCTGAGCAGAGCATATATCTCTGACTCCAAAACAATTTGGAAGGAGGAGCGTCCAAAAAGAAAGATGCTAATAAATACACAGACAGTAGGAATAGTTAGAAGGATGAATGGAAACCCTTCCATCTGGCTACAGAAGGACTCTGGGTGAAGCTGAAATATAGTGTGAACCACAGACTGGGAGCAGAGTATAGTGAGCTATGGGGTAAACTAGATAAAAAAAGTTAATGTCATGGTTGTAAGCCAGACTCTGATGTAGTCAATCCTCAATTACAATAAAGAAATCCTAATTCTAGCCAAACCTGCAGCTGATAAAAGAGTACAAAACTGTTAGTTCCAAACCTTGAAGGGATGCAGCTGAGTTAATGGCAGTCCTTCTCATACTCTAAACACCTTTCAGAGTTTGATCTTCCAAACAAAAGTAAAACACATTAGAAAGATAAAAACATGGGTGTTCATGATCCCTCAAAAAATAAAACATTCCTACCCTGCACTGAGTAGAGAAAAAACTTCTTTCCTTCCTTTTTTTGCCCTTTTTTTCATAGATTACCCTTAGGAGCAGACGTTTTGAAGCATAGTTCTTCATGATAGAGAATCATGGAATGGCTGGTGTTGGAAGGCACCTTAAAGATCATCCAGTTTCAACCCCCCTGCATGGGCAGGGACACCTCCCACTAGATCAGGTTTCTTAAGGCCCCATCCAACCTGGCCTTGAACACTTACAGGGAAGGGATAGCCACAACTTCCCTGGGCAGCCTGTTCCAGCATCTTGCCACCCTCACAGGAAACAATTTCTTCCTAATGTCTAACTAAATATCCTCTCTTCAAGTTTTAAACCATTTCCCATTGTCCTCTTGCTACACACACGAATAAAAAGTCTTACCCCAGCTTTTTTGTATCTTTTTTGCCCCTTCCGACATTGGGAAGTCACTATAAGGTGACCTTGGATCCTCCTCTTCTCTAGGCTGAACAACCCCAACTTCCTCATCCTGTCTTCATAGGGGAGGTGCTCCAGCCCTCTGATCATTTTTGTGGCTCTCGCCTGGACACATTCCAGGAGCTCTATGTCCTTCTTAAGTTTGGTACTCCAGAACTGGACACAGTACCCCAGGTGGAGTCTCACAAGAGCAGAGCAGAGGGGGGAATCACCTCACTGACTGTCTGTCTGTGCTTCTTTTGATGCAGCCCAGGACAGGGTTGGCTTTCTGGGCTGCAAACGCACATTGATGGCTCATGTTGAGCTTCTGGTCTACCACTCACCCCGAGCCCTTCTCAGCTCTTTAGGCAATCCTTTCTCCTCCCAACCTGTATTTGTGCATGGGATTGCCTCAGGCCAGGTGCAGAACACTTGGCCTTGTTGAACTATGTGCATTTTGCATGAGCCCACTTCCCAAGCCTGTCAAGATCCCTCTGGATGGCATCCATCTTCTCTAGAGTGTTGACTTCAGCACACAGTTTGTTGTTTTCAGGAAACTTGTTGAGGATGCACTTGATTCCACTGTCCATGTTGATTACAAAGATGTTAAACAGCGCTGGTCTGAGTACCAGTGTGCTTCTGAGTTGTGCTTCTGTCTGCCCAGCACTCCAAATCTCTTTCCCAGTAGAATTAATTAGCGCCAGAGTGGTAGTGGTTTGTCCTCTTGTGTTAGAAGCACTGGAAATCATTCCTCAGCCATAGTGAAAAGTTTCAGGGTAGTGATGGTCATGCATTTAAGAACTGGAGTGCACGTTGAATAGAATGTAGTTGATGGAAATATAGATTAATGCAGATGGAAGAAATTAGCCATCGAATAAAAAAAAAAAATAGGGTCACAGTCTGTAGTCTGGCAAATCATATGGCTTTTTAAAAAACCTGATATTCATAAGGAGCTCAAGTGATTTACTCTCTAAATTACAGCAAAAGCTGATAAATGAGTCACCAAAACGCTTACAGACAGTGACCAAGCAAACAATTCTCTGCTTGATAGGTACTAATGGGACTGCAGGGAAAAACTGCAATAATGGTGCTAATGGACCAGTAGAAGTCAGAGACCATGCAGAGCTCTGTCCACAGCAGGTCAGAGCTAAGTCAAGGCTGGTTAGCACAGTAAGCTTGAGCCAGGCCTTGCAGAACTAGGTAGATTAAAAGTTAATGAGTTAATACACTAAGGTGTTGTTGTTGGTTTTTTTTTTTTTTTTTTTTTTTTTCTTTTTTGTTTTTAAATTTAAATACATTTTATTTTGGACAGGGTGAAATAGAAAACAGACTGTCAGTTTTCAGAGATGCAGGAGGATACTGACTCAGTACTGTCTGGGAATTAACATAATTCAGAAGCTGCTGTGAAAGGCTGATGATGTTGCTCACACTTTTTGAAGTATTCCCCTTTCAGTGCTAGTCATTAGGGACTCTAGACATAGTCCATCTGCCATTCACTCCCTGGTATGCTTGAGCAGAGGTTTTCTAAGGACTCCCTTGCCTGAAGTAGAGCTCTGGTGATGATGGTGGAGCATGAAATAATTTCTCTCAAGTGACCATGCTGGCATATAAACTGAACTGGTTTGGCTGACAGGGCATTGCACTTGCTTTTTGAGGAGAATATTGATGAAATTATTGTAAGAAATCTAATAATGAATGAATACATATTTACTTGAATAGGGTAGGTAAATATTTCCCAGTGACTTCTCCACCCAGTCTTGTGGTCTTAACCAATTTATTTTTTTTCTGTTACTTAGAAAATACAAAAGCAAAAGCAGCTTCAAATATTCTTTTGTCTCTAATCTTTCTAGGAGTGATAGGAGCAACTCTACCTCCTCAGCCATGTCAGTGATGTGTGAGCTGCAATCCTCTTTAGGAGTCTATTGACATCTGGTTCATCATGTAAACCTCTTAAAGTGAAAAGCATGAACATGAAATTAGCAAATCTGTCTGATAAAAGGAATGGTAAACTCAGAATGGAGGTTAACAAGGAATGCATTTCTGGTTTAAGTGATGTGTCTTTAGTTGTATAAGCTAAAACAGGAGGGCTACATCATGATATTTTATAAATCCACAGTATAGTTGCATCCATTGACAGCATGTGGCTTCTTTGCCAAGATGTTCTGTGTACCAGGTTATGTTTTCTCACGTGAAAGACCTTACACTTGTCCGTGTTCAGCTTCATAAGGTTGTTGTTAGCTCACTCTTCCAGCCTGTCCAGGTTGGCTCAGGGTGGCTCTCCCTTCTGGGAGAGAGTGCTGGGCCCAGATACCATCCACTAAGGAGCCTCACTGGTTACAGGTTGCCAGTTTGAAAAAGCATTACTAACACTATCTGGGTGTGACCTCTCAGCTATCTCTCCACCCACTGCACAGACCATTTGTCTGGACCACAACACATAATTTTCTCTGGAGGAGGCTGTGGGGTAGTGTCGAATGCCTTGGGGAGATCCAGGTAAACAGTGTCCACTGCTTGCCCCACATCAGCCAAGCAGGTTGCTTTACTGTAAGGCTTTGTTTAAGCCCTTCTTAAAGATGTGAGTGACATTAACCTTCTTCCAGTCTTTGGGGGTATCCCCCAGTCTCCATGACTTATTAAAGATTGTGCAGAGCAGCCTTGCAATGATGTCAGCCAGATCTCAACATCCTTGGTCAAATATGCTCTGGGTCCATGGATTTATAGGAATCAAGCCCCTGTAATAGTTTGCACACCAACTCTTCCTTTATTGGAAGTGGGTCTATGTTTGTGCTACCTGTTTTTTTTTTTTTCCCAAGGCCTGAGACCCAACAGTGTGGGTAAAGGCAGAGGGGAAGAAAGTGTTGAGAACCTTTGCTTTTTCAACATTTTACAAGTAAAATTTATTTACTTGTATGAAGAATTAGTCATCAGGGTCCTACATGTTCTTCATATGTGTCTCCTCAGGGATAAGGTCTTCATGGTATCATGGTCTAGATCATGTTTAGTCTTTATTAACAAGAAAGTTGCAAGTAGAAGCATACTTTGTCCTATTTAGGTTACAGCTTTTGATTATTGACTAAAATTAATTGCTGTATGAACTGTATTAATGTAGCACCACATAGGGGTCCATCCTCCTTTTCTAAACTGATGACCTTTTAAAAATATAGTATGACTCTAAGCTTCTGTCTTAAGTTAAAATCTGTTCTTTTAACTCTGCCATGTGTCATGTTTTTTTTTTCTCTCCATCCCACCATTTTTTTCCTAATGCTTCTAGAGGAGATAATTTCTGTAGCTTTAGTTCTTCACTATTCTTATTAACTTTCACATTGCATAACATTAAAACAGTATAAAAAGATTTCTATTTTGCTGTGACAATCATCTATGGAATTTTGCTTCTCATAGACATTTTGTTTGTTTGTTTTTAAAACATTTCTTTGCAATTGTGCCCTAGTTTTAAGTGCCACTTCTCCAGTGTGATTCAATTTTCTGGGCTGTAAAGCTATTACTTTTGTGTAGAGGAACAACCATTATTTTATGTTGATTCTTAAAGTGCAGGAGAGCTACTTACACACAAACTTTTAAGAACAGTGTCTGACTATTGTCATTTTAGTGTCTCTCTGTCTTCTTTTTCCTGCTTTTTTTGGTTCTTTTTTTGCTGCTCCCCTGCTAACAGTATCAATTTGACTTTCTTTTTCCTTTGTATTTCCATCTTGTCAGAATATATTTCAGTTTTAGTTCTGTGTCATACACCACTGGTAACTTGTGGCAAACTGATTGTTCAGGCTGTATCAAAAAGACATTTTTTAGTACGGTGGCTGTTTATCTTGGCAACAGTTATTGGAGTTGTTTTATTCAAAAGACACGTGAGAAATTATGTTTTGTTAGTACTGTACTTGATGCAACTTTCAGGCATCTTATGTGTGCTTAGAGCTTCTCTTTTTGGAGGTGCTGTTGATTCTAGAGCACTAAACCTTTTTTGATCCATTTGAGTTTATAATCAAGTTGCTACTTAAATGCCTCAAAGGGCAAGCTTTGCTTATTTTTGATGAAATGTCTGTTTCTTTCATACTTTTAAAAATGCTGACAATTGTTTCTGATTGCAAATTAATAGATCATTCATATAACTGCCTGAAACAGAAACCAAAACAAAACCAAAAGCCCCAAACATTTGTAAACTTCCTTCTGTCTTCAGCTGTCTAAATTATCCTCAATGGCATCTCTGCCAGGGTGGGACGAGTAACAGAGATCCTTCATCTCAACTTTTCTGCTTTTTTTTTTTTTTTCCCCCCATCTCTCTGTATAGCAGCTTGTAGCCTTCTGCCTTAATGAGGAAAGACAGAAAGAAGTTAATGACAATAGGCAGCTATGTCAGCATGGGATTTCCTCTTTTCTGCAGCTATCTCTTGCTGAAGAAGTTGTTTGGTTTGGTTTTTTTTTTTTTTTTTTTTTTTTTGAGTCAGAAGCACAGATATTTTTTTCTTTGGAAGCACAAAATATGGTTTTACTCACGTACACCCATGTCTGGATGGCCAGAAATTTTCATGCATATACAAAGAATTATACAAATGGCTACTGAGCAGAATCCTACGGGTTTTCTTGGTGATCATCATCCAGGATTTATTTAAATTTGGGATGGTGCTGATTTTTAGAAAATTAATAGCTTTCTTTATTATGAATGTGTTTTATCAGGAGTAAGATGGAAGGAAGCCACCTTTGTGAGACTATGGAGTAATTGAAGTTTTGCTTTACATATGGCTGAAGGAAATGCAGTGTGTGGGAGCAAAGGATCTGGCATTTGTGTGATTGGAAAGGAAAATGTGCATCATTGCTATCAAAAAACACAATGCATAGTTAGACCGTTTTGCTGGAACAAAGCCACTTGCCATGTAGAATTTCCTTCTGGACCCTGAGAGGCATGATTTTATTTTGTTGACTGTAATATCGTGGACATGGCAGTAAATTGAAAAAATTACACCTTAAATCAGGAGGAAGGGAAGCTCATATGGCATCATTATGGCATGGGGGAGGCTTGCCAAATATAATTTGCATGCTGCTCTGCATGAGACAAAGAAATTCTCAGAGATTTTTTAGAATGTATGATTTATATATTATTTATAATTTTTTTCCCTTCCATATTTATTTGAGAATCTAAGCTGACTGTGTTTATGGAATCAGATCTTGTGTTTCGAATTGATCTCCTTTGGTCAATGAATCTGTGTTTTGTAGTTGCTTGTTAACATACAAAGTCTTCAGGTACCTAGCTGAGGCCTTCCAAGGCATAAAAAAAGGTACCTGATAGCAAAACAAAATACAGCACTGTAGTGAGCTTTCTGAGGCTTGGAAACTTTATATGTTAACATGTTACAGTGGTCTTAGTGAAGGGCTATTGGGGAAAAGAGCATCATCTTTGTTGGATAAAACTTCGTTGATTCTTGAATGGTTTTGCTGAATAAACTCCAAGTATTGAGAGCAATTACTGTTATTGTCGTGGACCATTTTATTCTGTTTGGTTTCTCTAATTTGTTCACCTCGGCTTTTCAGTGCTTCAAAGTATTTTTGTCTGTGTTATATCTGGAGGTGGAAAGCAAAGACCAGTGATGTAGATTTACTCTGTATTGGAAGCTACTTGTTAGGAAGTTATGAGAAAGTAATGTTTGGAAGGACTTGTTCGTAGTTCTTTTTATTTCTAATCACCATTGAATAGCTTCTTTGGTTAAAGTCTTCTGTACTAAAAAGAGTTTTCATCTAAGAGCAAAGGAAAAATGCATGGAAAAAGTACTTTTTGGTATACTATTATAGATGTTATTTGTGTGTGGCTTATAGGTTATTTAGCAAAGGAATCTTTCTGTTAAATCAAAGTTAATTCTCTAGGTCCCTTGAATAGTCAATATGGAAGATGGGGAGTATGAAAATGACTTAAAGAGATCTGTCCCCTCAGTGCCCCATGCCCAGCTGGAAGCTGAAAAGGAAAACTTAGTATCTTCATAATAATTAAATAACAGGAAAAATTGTTATTATAGAAGGACTTATTATTACTATTACATTATAATGACAAATACCAATTACTTTGTCAAGTTGTGTTTTTTCACTATATGATAGTCATATCCCTTCCACAAGTTATTTTTTAATCTTCAAGTTTTACTGTTGTTTATTCTTTGCCTACTCTGAGTACGTGTTGCATGCCCTATCTTTGGAGTGAATTTTAGGATTTGTTTCTGAGTCCAGCTCACTAGGATCAGGATCTACATAAAGGATATATTAGTTGTCCTAGTGATATTGTAATAACTTAAGGGAACCCAACTATTTATCAGATAGGACAGTACTTGAGCTTGACTTGTTTCATTTTACTGGACCAAAGGAAAAATACAAGTCCCAGCAAGCTTGTAATAGCTGGGTTCCACCATGTTTTCTTTTTAAAATGAAAGCTTAATTTGATGACAAATTGAGTTGCCTTCATCTCCTCTCTTTAACACCTCTCCAGGCACTGAAATCAGTCACATTTTTTTCAAGATAATGAGCTTTTATGTATGTCTGTCTGGTGTTTTTTTTTTGTTTGTTTTGTTTTTTTTTGTTTGTTTTTTTTGATTGTGTTTTTTGTTTTTTGTTTTGTTTTGTTTTTGTTTTGTTTTGTTTTTCTTTTCCCTTTTAATGCTTAAAAAAGAAGAAAAACCAAAAAACACCAAAACTGGGTGAGTAGCATAAGAGTATATTATAAGACTATGCAAGACCAGAAGAATAAATAAAGTGTGACAACTTCTCAGTACATTGCTTGGATTAAGGAAAATTATATCAGAATAATTACATCTCACCATTGTGTAGGAAAGTGTTCTCTCATCTGGGAAGTGGTCAGTTATCTTTTAAGAGTGCTTCATTTTTCTCTACCATCCAAAAATTCATCTAGTCTGAAAGTGCATCTTCACACTTCAGCATCTATTTCCCCAAACCTTTGAGACTACAAGATAATAACAATGCAATGCTTGAAGAATAACCTTCATTAGAGACACTCACGTCATTCATTTGTTTCTCAAACTTATCCTTCTGTTTGGCTTTCCATCATCCAAGTGCCTCATATTATATCTTCAAGAGAGTATGGTCAGATATAAACTTCAAACATAAAGTTTATAAACTTTTGACATCATTGGACTTACCTCAAAGACTACAAAAATAGTGTGAACTCACCTTTATGTATCATAAATTCAGTTATCATTAGAGTTGGTTAAGCTAAAAAGCACATGATGAATGCCAAAGAGAAATGCTGGCATTTAAAAGCCAGGCTTGCAGAATAAGCTACAGTATTACAAGTGCAACCATGCTTAAAGTGCTGCTGATAAGTTGCCTTCCTGTAGCAGATTCATTTCTCAATATGGCCTGCAACATTTGAGAATAATTCCTCCTAAGAGGTTATCTGTATAATCCATGGAGAAACTGGGCTTTTGGAATTTGGAGCACTACCAACAACCATCTACTGCCATGGGTCTATTGTCTATTTTGAATTTGCAGCTTGCCGGCAGTCGCCAGCAGCTAAACAGTTTTGGCAGCACCTGCTCCTGAAATGTATTTTCTCTTTTAGATTATCTGCATTTTTTGCACACTGTCTCCTGTAGTTTTCCAATTTTCTCTGCTGAAGCAGAAAATGGAGAGGAGGAAGCAGCAGCTAGGCTTTCCTAGTGTGACTTCATAGTCCTCCAAGGGGTAGGCTTTTTGGTCCTGTCCCTTCCTTGTGACCCTGCTGGGTTGTCATGAGGCCCTGGGCTGAACTTGTTCTCCATCCCCATCCTACCCCTGCTCCCTCTCTGGGTGCCCTGAGGCAGACCCGGGCTGAGGAGGGCACAGCCTTGCCAAGAAACACGACCACCCTATGATCCTTGCTTGCTCCTGCTGGGCAGCCACCTCCCATGGCACCCTGACAGAGGAGTGAAAAACATGTGGAGAACAGCTTAGTACTCTCAGGTAGGGTCAGAGAAGCTTCAGGGCAGTACTACAGGACTATATACTTTCTTTAACTTCACTCACAGTGGGGTCCTGCTGTGTGCAAGTTGTTAACTATGTCTCAATGTCTTCCTGATGGAACCTTCCTCTGACAGAAGGCAAAGATTCTTTAGGAAAAAGAGCTACAAAGTCCGGGAGTTGGTTTTTTTTTTTTTTTAAAATTAGATTTTAAAAAGGGAAACACAGGAAGCACTCTATTTTCCAAGCTCTTTCTGAATTTAAATGTTGCCTTACTTCTTAAAATAACAGAATATAGCAGAAATGAAGGAGGAGAGATTTTTACCACATGGCCCTGCAGGACACAGGACTCTCCAAATCCAGCAAAAATGAATGAAGAAAACACATCATGTATGTCCTTTTAAAGGAACCATTTCTGTCTTGGAATAGCCTGGTGCATACTTCACAACATCTTTCTTAAGCACATTCTTTCTTTGCCTAGGATTTTGGCATGGTAGATGCTTCTCAATATGAGACCTGCCAGATGGCTGTGACTCTTGCAGTGTCTTGCTGTCAGGCAGTGCCAGCACTGTGGTCCTCTGGGGAATCCTGCACAGTCCTGACTGACTGAAAATTAGGAAAGTCAGAGAGAAGATGAGCCTGTATTAAGTAATGCTTTCATTGCTAAATTTCTCTGACATCTTAATGGTGCATGCTTTTAAAGGGTCTAGAGGTTATTTGCTGATTTAGTTGAAGCTACAAAAAACAGTCATCAAAAAATGTCTGGAGCCTGTTTAGAGATGTCAGCATTGCAGTCACTGATCTTTCCCTTGACTCATAGTGTATCAGTTGACCCAACTTCATTTGTGATGGGCAGTCATACCAGCTCTCCCATGAGGAGCATGGCTACCACTGAGGAGAAAACATGACAGGGAGTTGTGTCATTGTATAGACACATACACACCATAATGTTGATGGATTATGTTGGTCAGCCCAGTTGGTAACCTGTAGCAGTTGCTCAAAACTGGACTTTATCAGACACTGACAAATACCCAATCTGGTGAAAGAATATAAGAGTGTATGTGAAGTAAAGTCAGAAACTGCAAAGCATTTTTTTTTTTAAAAAAAACTTTCTCTGTTTTTCAGTTAATTTCTGCATTGTGCTCATTTACAGTTATACTAAAAGTAATGAGTTCAGAACATATGGCTTGTATAAATTTTGTCTGGTCAGGGAAGATGATGTTTCTGAAATTAGGCTTTAACCTATAAGAATGTAGAAATGATAAATTAAAGTCTTACAGGTGTTAGCTAGTCTCTCCTGCATGATTAATTATTTCTCATATTCTCACTCTGACCTTCTCTAGCAGATTTTGCTTAGATTTTTATTGTATTTTTTATGAACTCTTGGCTTTGTACTATTACTAGACTTTTGCTTACAAGGCAATCTCACACAAGGGTTTTGGTGAATACTAATTCAAGGAAGCATGGAAAGCTTTTTTTCCTGAAGAACTTCAGCTTTCAATTTTTTATTTAGTGAATTTTCCAGTAAGTTATGTTCGAAATTGTTGATGTTCTTGCATAGTATATATGCTTCCAAGTTCACCTCTTCTTCCTCTCTGAGAAAACCCTTTCCATGGATGTGAGAATTTTTGCTTTCTGTTGTCATAGAAATAGCTCTTTTACTGTTAGTTGTGTGCACAATGTAGCAAATGGTAGATAAAGCATTATATTAGCAGATGTTTGAAATGTATACTTTTTATTATAGGGAGTAAAAACTTAATGGATTGTGTGGCATGATTAATCTTTTCACTATAGGGTTAAATAATAGGTTCCAGTGAAATCTACTGATTATTTTGTTTGTAAGCTAACTCGGATGAATATAGTCTTTTCTTTCTCAGCTTTTTGTAGGATGATTACTTTTTTGATGTCCTCTGCTGTAACAGATCTGGGATTGAAAGGCTGCTCATTGCTGAACAACAGCTCTTACCACAGAGTCTTCTTTGAATGTAATGTGTAAACACATTGGGAAGTGCCTGAAAATGTGGTCAGGAAGCAGGTCTGGTTCTCAGTGGCAGGAATTGAGTTCCTTCTTTGGACTTTCCCCCAAAGCCTGATGAAGACTAGAAGTTATCACCTGCAGGTAAAGGGAAACAGTGGTGTATTGCAGATGGAACCTGCAGCACTCTTCAGCCATAGACTCTGAACAGCATCCAAGGTGTCTTCAGACCATCAGCAGGAGCAGCTGGAGTCTCCCACATCTGTTCCTTTCCTCTCCTACTCTCTCTATACCTTTCCACCTGGCCAGGATAGCAGGGGGAGCCTCCTTCTCCTTACGCTGTCTGAAGGAATGTAGGAGCTTGAAGGGTGTCTCTCTCCTGCAGAGAAGTACAAATTGCCACCAAATAACATGAACCTCATCTGCAGGAGCAGTGGCACAGCCACAGGCTGTTGGGGCTTCTGCAGTAGATGCCCGGGACTTGCATTTGTGCCCTTGTATTTTTAAATGCTGTGTGTGAGATCCTTCTCCAGCTGCTCTCAGGCAACTGGGAGCTTCATTTGTGGACACCTCTATTACCTGGTTCTGTCATCTGGGGTGTTGGCAGCCCTGCTATGATATTAGCTCTTCTTCTGAGTTACTGTGGAGAGAGTCAGAAATTATTATTGCTTCAAAGATTAAGGATGGGAAAGAATGACTTTGACTGCATGTAACTAGCTCAGAAAACATTTCCTTGGAACAAACCTATACTCCTGCAGAGAGAGCCAGAATCTGTATACAGGACTGTCACAGCAGTAGCCAAGTGGTTAAGAACACAATCTTCTGTTTGAAAGATTTATCTTAATTAAAAAAAAAACCATGCATAGCTGTACAAATGTGAAAATTAATGTGGACACAGCAGTGGTTGTACAGGAGGCAAGGCATGCTCTTCTTTTTGTGATGTCAGTTCTACATGGATTTTTCTGTATGAGTAGTGCTTTGTAAGTCTTTAAAAAGTCCTTGTCAAATACTTTTTTCCATACCTTTTAGTTCTAATTTTCCCACGTCACTTTTGAATCAAAGAGAAGTGACAATGTTATTTTTTTTTGTGTAAAGATCTATGTGCATATATACATATTAATGTTTACCTTTGCGAAAGCAATTATTTCATGTCTCTTTTCATATTTGATGTATGAAAGGCTAAAGATTTTTGAGTCTGAACCATGAGAGAAGAACAGGGAGCACAACTGGTGCCCAACTTACCAGCTCCTCGCCTGCACATAATATAATATAAATCTAGAGCAGTCTTCTTATCCTAGGAATGGGCCTATCACCAACAGGCTAATGAGGCTGACCTGATGATTAGCTCCTTGGTAATGTTGCTGAATTGCTCAGTAGAGATAGAATACACTCCATTCTAGCAGGTTAGGTGTAGCCAAAGTTTCTAGCTCTTTTGATTGTGAAGAAATATTAAAAATGTAACTGTTCCTAACTTTTGAAATGTGTCACTCTGTTTTCTTTCCTTTATTTACACAGTCTCATAATTGCCAGCCACTTGCAGGACCAAGGAGCACCAACAAATAAATGATGCTAAGAAGGTTTTTGAGCACTGCAGGCTTGCTTCTATAATAGCCAGAGGGTCTTTGGGCCTTCCTAGATATGCTTGCAGATGATCTCTGTTATCTTTTGATGAAGTGGATGACAAGATCTCAACAATCGTATCCCTGCAGAACTATGACAGGAGCAGAGGGGCTTACATTAGACTCTCCTTTTGGGGTTGACTTGAATTTGTATAATTATGCTATTTTTTCATTATGTTTTTACAACTTTTCTTTTTAGAGCTTTCAGCCTTCAAGATTCTTTTATGCCCTAATTAGCTTTATTGTTTATTTTACTCTCATTCTCTAATTAGAGTAATCACATCATGGAGGAGTTGAAGCTCTTCTGCTTTTCATCTAATTATTTTTGTTTTCTAAAGCCTGGCTGTTTCCTGCTGCTTATTTTTATCCATGTGTTTTTATTCTCTACAAATTGATGTTGTCATGTACTAATTGTTTTCACTTTATCTGAAGACTTTTTCCATTTTTACTGCATTGGCCATTCTTGGCAATTTGTGAAGCTGTACAGTTCCATTTAAAAGTGGCAAGATCTATAGCAGCAACTGGGAATAACAAATGTGCAAAGAGAAAGTGGAGGTGATGCCTTCAGCTAGCCTTCTGGATCTTTCAGCTCAGGTTCTGTCATTTAAACCACTTTCAGCCAATCTTTTATTCTCTCTTTCTGCTTGCCATTGCTGTAGTTGCTTTGCCCTTTATCATTCTTTGTACTTACAGTAGAGGTGAAGACCTGCTGAGTGCAGGATTCTCAGTAGGTATGCATATGCCTGTGTAACACAAAGTAGTATTGGTATCCATGTCTAAAAACTAGAAAAAAATGGAATTTTTTATAGAAAGCTTTCTGGCTACTAATGTCAGATTTTGCATATGTCCTAGGACAAAAAGAAAAAAAACTGTGGAAGGGTTAATGGTGTGTGCAAAGTGAGGTTAGGGCAGAATAGAATATTGTATGTATGTATTAGGAGTATTTTTGTGTGTGTGTGTGTTTAACAAGTGACAGTATTTTGTTAAACTGCAGAAGCAGCTAATCAATCTTTGCATGAGTTAAATTTCCAAATGTTCAAGGTCCACCATCAGAATTTATAATAAAATCACCATCACTGGATGCAAACTTTCAATGTAGTGAGATGCTGGCATTAGCCAGGACCATATCAGTGATGCTCAGTGGGCACACATTTAAAATCCTGAGAGTGTTTTTTGCTATAATTATGGATGCCATGTTGTGTAAAGCTCTCGGTAATCTTTTACATCTAAGGCTATGATAAGATTAGCACTGGCTTCAAAATGCTGGTGTTTCTCTACATAATTTTTTTGTGTGAATAGTATTATGTTTAAAAAAGGAAGTACTTCAATACCTTCAGTGTGCAATCATCTCTCCACAGATGAAGTGTCAGTGCAGTGTAGTTACTGAATTGTAACCTGACCAACATTTGACCTGAGGAACAGGATAATTCAGTCTCTCTAACTCAATCATTCTCTTATGATAGAGTTTGAACAAGGACTGGGGCAACTCAAGGCTGAAATAACAATATCCCACTGCTCCACACCTAGCATGGCTTCTGAATGATAACACTGCTAAAGAAGCAAGCTGTTACATTTTAAAAAAGACTGAGCTCATGCATACCTCTACAAACTGCAAGAAATGCCATGATCTTATATTGTGTTTTAAAGTTAAGAATACAGATCCTTCTTTTAGAACTGGCCTTACATTTAGAAGATGGAATTGCCAATCACCTTGGAATATTTATTTATTTGTGTACGATTTTATAATTTCTTTCCCCTCACACTCTACCAATAGCAGAAGTCATTTTAGGTTTCCTCTAAGTGTCTTTAGGACCAATGACATCTGGTAACTGTATTTCTAGCAGATTTATTCAGGACTTTCTCGTGGTGGGTGGCCACAATTTTGAACGGCATAAATCTGGGTGCATCTGAATAGTGGCAGTGTTGATGGGAAATGGTGCCTGGAAGAGCCACCCTTGGAGAGTGCTCTAAAATGGCTCAATTATTTAATCTTTCCCAGAATCCTGCCCCAAAGTTAGATCCCTGTGATTGTGCTTGATTCTCTTCAGCTGTTTCTTCAGCTTTGGGATTTATATTTTAGCAAAAAGGCTTCTAAACAATGCTAAGCTGCAATATGGCAACAAGTAGCTTACTGCCTTATAATTATCTGCACCACCAGGACCAAGACTTGACAGAAATCCTTTGAGAAGTTTGTACTGCAGGAATGAAGTACTTCAGATAAAGCTTTCTTCCACAAGACAAAGGGTGCTGCGATTGTTGTAGAAAGTAGTAGGTTTCAGGTGATCCATGGCTCAAATTACATTTGTGGGACAGAGTTTATCCTATTATTTAATGTTTTATGAAGAATGTTATTATGAGCTTATATGAATGTATAGCTATACATTCATATAATATATATAGTATATAGTACATATACTAATATATAATATATATATACTATACTATTAGTATGTAGTATACTAATAATATGTAACTATTTACCTTAAGAAATTACAGTGCAGCTGTTCCTCTGTAAATTTAGGTGTCTAAAATTTAAGCATCTGACTGTGAATTAGGTGTCTCTTGAACTACTGGTATTCAGGGGGATTTTAATTGACTACTAGGAAGTAACTGGAATAATTAGTTAAAGCTTAATGAAAACCTTAATTTAAGTGAACATCATCCTTAAAGAATATTTAACTAGTTTGATGCACTCGTAGCGAAATATTCTGTAGAACTGTAGTGACTGACACTGCAGGCTTACTGTTTTTGTTTTCTTTTTTCATATGTTTGTTTGTTTGTTTGTTTTTTCTTCAAAGATATCACTTCAATTTTTCCAAGTTATTCAGCCTAAGGTCAAAAAACAGTGGCTTTACAGAGAGGACACCACTGCTGAAGGCTTCCTCAGAGGAAAATGGGTGAGTTTCTTTCATTTTACTTGAATTATTTTTTCCTAAGCTCTTTTCTATTTAATTGTGCATGGTTCGTTCTCATATTCTGACACCAAATCTGCTGGGAAATAAAGTGAACAGCAGGGGCTGTAAGCAGAGGACTACTCTGGAGAACCTTGAGTGGAAAGCAGAGGTTGTAAAACTGGGGAAGGGAAGGATGTAAGGTCTGAGGTCAGGGTGGTTAGAGATCCCTAAGGACAGGCAACTGCAGGTCACATACTCTTAATTCCTTCATGCAGTGTTGTATCAGGTGCACTGAAAGACACAGATGACCTAGAGAAGGGTTTTACACACCAAATCCTGAGGTATATCTGCATCAGAGACCTGGTTCTCCCAGGCACACCGAAATCTCATGGGGTCTTTGTTTTTGCTCCTCAGTCTACCCAGCCATGTCACCAAGGGGAGCACAGTCTGTACTGAATAAATCTCTTTGAATTTTTCCATTAAAATCCCTCACAGTGCACTTAAGCATATGCAAGGTCAGTTGCATCTACTACCTGTTGAAATAAACAACTATTTTGTTTTATTATGTTTCCTGAAAATCTGTGACAGGTGGCAGTGCATTGGTTTTCATAATCCAGATTTCACCACAGATGATGATTCATGGGACAGCTCTGCAGAATTTGAGCAAATGTTTCAAAAGGGAAGTGAAATGACAAGTTGGTCCAGATCTGCTTCTGAGAAATATGAAATCTTGGACAACCTTCATGTCAAGTTCAATTTATCAAAGATGAGGTCTGAATTCAGACATTCGTTTATTTCTTGTTCCATAGTTTTTTTATTTATTTATTTTTTTTTTACTTTTTTATTTTCTGCAGAGATTAGCTTTTAAGTATAGATGTCTAGAAAATGATTTATTTCCTGAAAAGGGATAAAATAACACTCCATACTTAGGGCATATCTTGCCATTGATAGTTTATAAATAAACCTTGGTGATACGGATTATAACCTCTACCTATTGATCATACCTCCTTCTTACAAGCACCTATTTTATATTTGTAATTAAACCTTCTAGACTGCTTTTAACATTTCTTTGAAACCATTTCTTAAAAGCCCCTTGGTTAATTCCAGTTTTATTCTTCAGTGTTTTGTTTCTTTTATGTAATACTTCACTTTAATTAAAATATGTATCTAACAGAGTCTGTCTGTAGTCATTATAGTAACTTCTCACATGTAGACAATGCAAAATCTGAGCGTTTTTCTGTCTTTATGTACATTAATATATTTCATTCTTTGCCTCAAAGTTCCATCACTTCCAGAGTTTCATCACTTCCTACTAGTTTAGTTTGGTCTCTGCAGGTCGCTCTGCAGTTACGCATGGAGGCCAGCCCTGCACCTGCACATCTCCTTGTTGACCCGCAGAGCCTTTCCACTGAGATGTCCCAATCCATATGTTTTCTTAGCTCATCACTTCACAATTGTTTTCCCTCCTTTCATTGTGCATATGGTATTGTGTGGAGTACTGCTCTCTTGCTCTGCTGCTGAACAAATGGAGCAGGAGTATTTCAATGGCTGCAATTAGTGCACCAGGAGCAGATGTGAAGGAGTTCAGCAGGTGTCTTTCTTCCCTCCAACAGTAACTTTCCCTGGTATTTGGTGGAACAAAGGCACTGAGGGAGACTGGAGGATCCATTGTTTCCAGTACAGCATAGGTTTATAAATCTGCACGTTTCCCTAGCAGATCTTCCTGTGATACATTTTCGTTGCTATAGTGCTGGTTGTACACAGGGCTCCGGCTCCTTGCCTGTTGGAAATCAGCATAACTCTAGCAAGAGATTAAATGCAGCTGGCTGCCCAGCACCATGCAGATAGGACTAAAAGTCATTTGGTTTAGCACAGGGCTTGAAATCCTTCATCGATTTATGCTTTATGCATTTCCAATTGAAGTCAAATAGGATTGTGCTGGAAGCACATATGTCAGCGCAGGATTTGGCACGGGGTTTGTGCTTGCCCCATCGTGCCAGACTAGTGCTGTAGGAGGAGACAGATTGCAAACCATGGGTGAGTCAAAGGCTGATCACTTCTCAACTGTAAGCTGCTAAAAGCCCTACTTCCCTAATACAAAATGCCATCAAAACAAACAGGAGGAAATGAAACAAACATTTCCAAAACCTTTTCTATTATATCTTGCCAGCTCCGTTATATGAGTTTCTGGTTTTTATGGAGAAGTGGTTATGAATTTATAAAGATTGAATGCATTTTTATTTCTCTTGTGTTTTAAAATCAAGCTATTGGTGTTTATCATATCAATAATAATTTGAATTATTACTACTGGAAATGATAATTTGGAGGTACAAGGAGAAAATGTCAACTACATTAAAACTAAGCCATCTTTGAATGGGCTCTAGTAACTCATAAAAGAATAAATTCTCAAAAATACCAAATTAGAACTCTAGTGTAGAGATGGGAAGAAGAAACAAGCAGGACAGTGGATGCATGACTAGGCTGGCACTAGGTATTTTCCATAAATCACACAGTACCCTGAGAAGTTAACAAGTTATGAGTTGCTGATAATGGATTTTGTTGTCACTATCTTCACAGCTTTATTATCCTGTTGTCTCTTTCTGCAACATTGGGGTTTTTTTCAGTGGAGATAGGCTACCAGTCATTTCTGGAAGCCACCTAACTGGCTTCCCCTCTTCTTCCACCTGCTCGACTTTTTCATGTTGTGTGAAGTTGCTAACACTTGTATTTTGGACATGGTATATCCCCTTTGTACCAGTGTGTCTGTGGCAACATTTTTATTAGTGCTGGGTTGGGGTTTTTTTGTGGTGTGGGTTTTTTTTTTGTTTGTTTGTTTTTTGGTGGGTTTTTTTTTCCCACCTGTTGGGGGGACTCAAAAGGTGATAGGATCTTTAGAAAATAATGTTTCCATAAAATAGGTCTTGAGTCACTCATATTTCTTTCAGTCAATGAACTTGATTGAGGGACTTATTTCCACTGTGATTAAAAAATTATTTCTGACTCTTTTCAGAATACTCTGCCTTAATATTTTGTTCTGTTGCATCTATCAATGCAGCTATTTATTGCACTGTTCCCTTCTCAACTAATTATCCTAGTAACTTGAAATGTTTTTCCTCTTGCTTGTCATCAGGCTTAAATCAATCCTTACATTTGTCATTTTGTCAGAAATCAATGTTTGAATGTTTACTTTTGAAAAAATGGGATGAAAACATCAATGCCTTCAATTACTGAAACAATGTAATAATGGCAAATCACCAGAAAGAGATTTGTAAATTAAGACATCTGGGTAACAAACTGATGGGAAGCAAGAAACTAATTAGTTAAGAGTTGCATTTTATGGTAAAATAAAAAATTTGATACTACAAAAGTGCTAAACCTTAATATTTGTTATTTAAGAGCTTGTAATTTTAAACATCCTCATTATAATTTAGTGTTATTCTTCCTTAACCCACTCAGAATAAGCTCTGACACTTCAGAAAATTTGATAGCATCAGATCCCCAAGACTGGGCATTCCTTCAAAGGGTGCAGGTGTTCCATGGGAAAAAAAAACCTAGTTTTGCTGGTTGGTTTTTCTCAAGAAGCTCATGAAGTGCATATGGTTTAAAGAGGCACATTTAAAACCAGGAGGTTCTTAAAGCTTGTTCTCATCTTCAAAGTGTCAGTTCCTAGCACCTTTTAGGATGGATATTAGAATTCCAGTTTTGAGGGATTCATACACCACCCCTCTATGCAACAAGCTGGGCTTTCTGCTGGGCCATGCCTCCATCCCTACTGTGGTGATGCTCCTTTGCCTTCCTGGGAGAGACCAGGGTGAGATGATGGGGCTGTAGGTCTGTTGAGGGCAGGCAGTAGCAGCAGAGGAGGGGCTCCAGGTCCCAGCATCAGCTCATGCTGCAACCCAAGGGGTAAAAACCTCCTTCCCACGTAATGAGACCTGGCTGGTAGCAGACTTGGGGCTGGAGGCTCATGTAGTCACATAGGCTTGGCACCCACTGACCCTGCCTAGTGGTGTCTGTACTCTAATGTGGTATCACCCATATGTGCTTACCATGATGTTTCTGAAATGTCAGAGTTATTAAGAGAACACGAAAGATTTGTTTTAAACCAGCCATATAGTAAATACATGCTTCTTACCTTTCAGATGCTGTCTAAAATTCCTTAAAGTTTCATGCCTTTTTGTCATTGTAGTTGTCTGCTCTGTAAGTATTGAATTTGGAACCCTTCCCTTCCCCACCTCCCCAGTTTTTTAGAATTAGTTCAAAATGAGATGTGATATTTGGCCTTAGCTAATGAATAAATGTCTTGAGGGTGGGGGCAAGAGGGTAAAAATGAAAGTACTGTGAAGGACCTTATACCTAATCAGACTGTTTACTGCACTAGCCACCACCCTGCACAATGTGGTAAGGTAAGCAGTTGAGTTTCAGGAGGCAGCTTTAACTCAAATTTGTGTATTTTTTACTGCTGCTGGTCGAATTTAGAATGACTCTTTAGATACTGGCTAACACCTGAGGATGCTGGAGAGGATGCATCATCAATGGCTAAAAAAGTCCATAATGGGGTAGGCAGCTCTGTACCAGGGCTGCCTGAGTGTTTCCTTCCCTTATGAAAATTTTCAGTATCAGAGAAATTGACTTCAAGTCTTGAGAAATGTTTAAAAATACTTGAATTTATCCTTTTGAACTGCTGTGGTTGTCGCCTTCCATATAGATCCTTAAGATTACACTAAGAGGTACTTTGATAAAATACACTGAATTTATCTCCTTGGCATAAGTCTATGAAGAAATCACACTCCTCCCTGTTAAGTATTTCAGTTCTGGTGAAAATGTACCTGAAATTACTGAAAGCAATTTTACAATTTAATATTCAATTAGAGAGAGTCTTATCTAGGTATTTGAGATCAATTTAACAGGTATTTTTCAGTTTTTGTATTATTAATGCATGTCTGGTTTTTGTCCTTGCCCTAGATTTTATTTGGCATTTATCCAGACCAAGGTATTTCCTGGCAGATGTTTGCAGTATCACCTGCGGAAAACTTCTGTATCCTTTTCTCTGAAAAATCAGGGGAACTGAAGTTTCATTGATGAACTGGTGGAAATGGTTGGGGTTTCCTGCCTTATACCTTGAGAGAATTATGTATCCTCAGAGCCTGGACTGACGTGGACATGTCCTTTGATCCAGGCTAAAGTCCTGCTTTCTGTCCAAGTCATACTGGATAACACCTTGAAGGAGGTGCTTTCCTTGAGGAAATTTCTGGTGTCCATCCAGGCCTTGTGTCTAGTGTCTGTCTGCATGAAGCCAAAAGTATTGCAGAGCCAGTGGGATGTTGTGTATACTTGGACCATGATGCTACTGCTTCAAAAGCCAGAAATTAGATTATACATGGATATGTTTCCAGGACAGCTTAGCCCATCCATATGTATGGATCTGTGGAACTGTAGATGTTTTTCAGTGGGAGTGCAGATTCCTTTATGATTTTTCCATGCAAAATTGCTGAATAGTGGATTTAAGTCCACAAATTGACAAATTTCAGAAGAACAAGCAATGGAATAACCCAAAATAAAACATTAATTGCAGGTGAATGCAGTCCTGAATGTGAAAAGTCTTTGAGGGAGGAGCATTCATTCAGCAAACAAACAAAAACTTTTGCAAATAACTTACATTTCTTGTTCCTAGTATATTTCTAGTTTAATCAGTCTGGTCTTCAGTCTGCTTGGCTCTTGTTTCACTAGTGTTAAAAATAATTCACCTGTAGATATTTCACAAGCTCCTGGGACGTGTCTTAATATTTTAAATGTTACTTTTTTTTCTATTTCACTGGGCAGTTCCATTGCTTTCATCAGGAAGAGTCAATTACTAGCATTCTCACTGTTGAAACCCAATATATTGGAACAATTAGTAGAGTAAATGAAAAAGTTAGTGCTTGAGGGCCATTTATAATTTGAAGCTGAGATTGCTTGTTGGAGGAAAACAAGTAAACACTTAGTAGGACCAATGACTATGTCAGCTGTGAACTCCCATCAGTATCCTGTTTGCACCAATATTTTTTTCCTCCTTGAAACTGTTAAAAACTCCTATATAAGTGTGGTGTTGAGCAGCATCAGGGCTGTCATGGACCAGTTTGCCAAAGGGGAGGGGATCTGTTGCCACCCTCCTGCCAAAGCAAGTTTTTGAGGCCAAGTTTTAGTCAATTGTCATAGCATAACCTGAGAATTTGGTTTCTTTCCACAGGTTTTGGTTGGGAACTGTACATGTTGAATTGTGCATATTGAGTCTGCAAGCAGTTATTTCTTTTGCTTGTTGAAGGGCAGTGCTGGGATTTGAGTACAAACGAGCATTCCCATATTTCACATTTTACCTATCAAGTCAGGATGCTTTGAGCAAACCAGAACATAGCATTTCCCTTTCTTCCTTGACAAACCTGGAACTGAACCTCCTCAGTTTGTGCCATGTGTGTTGAAAACTGGATGTTCTGTCCCTGTGTTCTTACCTGAGGTCACTGAGCTGAGGAAAAATGTGGGAGAGGCAAGCAACTCAGCAAAGCCCTGCTTGATTTTCAAGATGACGTGGTAATTCAAACAGGAGTAAGCTCAGATGGTTGTCCTCCACTTTGTTACATAGTGAAGAAAGTATTCCCCTTTTTGGCTAGGCATGGGTAATGTTAACCAGTGACACAGCAGTGTTGAAGATGTGATTTCTTCTGGCAGACAGACTGTAATCCCAGTGGACATTAGGTGTCTGAATCTCTACAAGAATTCCATGGTAGGCTGGTAGGTGTGCTGCAGTAGCCCTTGACACAAAACTCTTAGAAGTAATTATAAGAGACTGCTTTGGGTGGAAAATAAGTCTCTTAGCTCATATGATGCCAAATTATGCAGATGAACAATTTACCTCTTGCTCATGTCTCAAAAGCTGTTAAGAAGTGTTGAATGGGTACTAACCACTGTATACTTTTTACAGTATTTCTGCATACACTAGGAAAAAAAAAAGAAATATTAAAAAAAAAATATCTGGTGGCCCCCTTTGGATTTTTTTCTCCTTTGTCATCCTATGTCCCTTAGGTATTTGCTTTTTTTCTGCCATGCCCGTTAGAATTTGGGCTTTCTCAGAGGAAGGACTTTCTGGCTGCTAGAAGTGACTTGCATCTGCTAGTAGGGGGGTGACCTGCTTTTCATAGATCTCTTTAGCACTTTTCCACTTGCTCTGTTTCCTGTTTGTTTGTGTTTCTATACCTTTATCTCTTCCTTGGCTTTACTGCTTTTCTTCCCACTGTCTATTAGTCCACCTGTATGTTCCTTTGTTTTGCCCATCCCCATGGATACAAACCTGGCATGTAGCACTGAGGTGTGCTGGCTGCAGTTTCTGAAAAAAAAAAATTGCCTCCCGTGAATTAATAGAAGATCTAAGCTTTTTGAATCTGTAAGTTTTTTGTCTTTATTTTTGTTTTTTGATATTGATTTCCTTTCCAAGCACTAGATAGAAATTTGGTGGATTTAGTATAGTTTTCCAAAACAGTAGTAATATTGTTCCTTTTTGACAAAACTTGGTATTTATTGGCTTATGAATTCTAATAGTCAGAAAGAAGTGCTTGTACTGAAGTCTGGCTAGAGGACTCCTTTCTGCAGGAAGCAAGGTGAAATACCCTTTTGATTTCACTTTGTGAAACATTCAGATCTTTGGCTCACAGATTGTATGTTAAGTGGGAAGCATTAATAGGATGACATGCCTTTGGGAAGTGGGTTCTAAAAACAGAAGAAGAGATATAGAGTCTGAATAAATTCCTGTATTTCTTAGCTTAGTTACATGTACCTGTTCTATGACATGAACATTTTAATTTTTTGTAGCTGTTTGACAATTCAAACTTTCAGGTAACTTCTCTTCATTAACTGGTAGACCAAAGAGCTAGTGAGAATTATTCTTTCTCTTCTTCACAACTTGCATAGGTTTTCAGATTTGAAGAATCTTCTGAAAGGCTAAATATGCTCTGTACTCATCCTTCATTTCTAGTAACTTCTGCCCTGATCTAAACAAAATTTTAAATTTTTCTCCAGCAGTGGAGAGCAGGCAGCTGTAGCAGAGCTGTGCACTATTTTTTTCCATTGAACCAGGCTTTATGAAATTAAAAAGCGATAGGGATTTGTGGATGCTATTAAGGAATTATGCAATCAAACTGTAAGCTACTTCACTGTCATTTGAAGAAGTGTTGCCCTGATACAGTGCCTTTTCTTTCACTGAGCCTGATACAACTTTTACTATTTCTACACTTGTTAATACTAGAAATATTTTCTTTATATAAGAAAAGGTGAATCTTCTTCCAACACATTTCTGTACAATGGGTTTCACACCTACCTCACTGAGATGTGAGTTTTCATCTTTACAATGTCCCTGACAACTCTATCAGCAGCTGTCTTGCTTGCTTCCCTTTCAACCTCTACTTGTGCCAGTTCTTGTTGTAGCTGAGGGAAAGTTTTATCAGCCTAGGTGAAACAATTTTATTATCCTTTTTCAGACTGATTTCCAGAACTTCCTTTTGTTTTACCTGAAAGCTGCTAACTGGGGAGTGGATTTTGAATTTTTCCCAAGTTTGGCCAGGGAACCTGCATTTTTATAAATCCATTTTAAAGCCTTTCAGTCCTGTTCTGATTGTTTGCTTTAAATGTTTGATATTTCCTCAGTAAAATTCTTGGAGCAAGGATTGACATTTTGCAAGGTCTCTATTTGCACAGCACCCACCGTGAAGGGTTCCTTACTCACTTGCACTTTGCAGGCAAAACAAAACTTAATGAAAATAAATCACCTCAAGTCATGGCTGAACAGGTCTCTGGTCAGTCCACAAAACAAGAGATACCAAACTGGCAAGCTGTGGCCATTTTCACTGACTTACCTCCTTCCTCAGTAACTCTGAGAGATTCCATCACATCCAGTCCAGGATTTCAAATTCAGAATGTAGAAGATGTATTTCAATAGCAATAATATTTTGAAATTTACATCATAGGGTAGGTGTCTCACTTCATTTGAATATGGTGGAACTAATTAGAACAATTCCACTATGGAAGCTGATGGGAAATTGATGGGAAGTCTAGACTGAACAGACATGAGATGGGTAAATGTGCTGACCTTATTATAAAACATTTGTATGAGTCTGAATGATTGGTGCAACTGTGTTAAACATGGAGCAAGAAAAGGTGACCAGGAAAACTTGCAATCATGTCATTAGTGAGGCTGAAAACAACCCTTCCTACTCCCTAAGCCAAAGGTATATACGGAAAGACAGACAGTGAAGGTAAGAATATGGTCAGTTTTTAGCAGACTTTTCAGCTTTCTTGAAGATCCTAAAAATGAATTCTTCTCCCAGGGAGCATAAATTCATTTAAGGAGTGAAACAACCTCTCTAATCCCTTCCCCAGTGTTTCTTTTTTAATTCTGTAACTCTAGTTCTCTACTGTCAGACACTGCACCGTCACTTTTCCTTGCAGAACATATTTAAAAATAATTCCTGTTTGTTGATGCTGTTGGAAATGTACTAAGCATTTTGGCCTGCAGGCAGTGTCCAAGCTGTGAAGTAGATGGATGAAGACCAGAACCACGTGCAGAGGCATAAAAAGAATCAGAATCTGAAGGCATCCTTCAGAAAATGCTGTAGAAAAAAAAAGTGTATTAGGACTCACAAACTTTTAGAAATGATGGAGAACAGGTAGAAAGGATAAACCAAATGTTTTCACAAAAATGAAACCAGATTGCTGACAAAGGGGGGGGGAAAGGGGATAGAAAGGAAAAAAGGAGAAAAGATGTGGATCATTCTTCAGGTGGGGAAACCAGTAGGTATAGAAAAGCAGATGGATTGACTTGGTATATTGTGTTGGGATTATGAAAAAAAATCTCATGAGCTACAAAAGGGGATAAGACAGTGATGCAGCAATAACCCCAGTTACAGACAACATGTAAAAATAGATGGAAAGAATCAGGCAAAATGCCTTTAAAGTGGTGAGATCCTAGAGAAACTAGTGTCCTGGTTACGAATCAGGATCAACAGTATAAAAGCATCACAGACAGCTGGTGAAAAACGGTATTCTCAAGTTACATTTTACAGTAGACAGACCAAGTAACACAAGTAGATATTTAAGAAAGCATAAAATCAGTCATCTGCATGCAAATATAAGTCTCTGCCAGTCATGGCTTTTCAATTGGCTCTGCACATTCTGAATTCATGGCATGATGGGGGTTAGAGCAGGTACTCAGTATGGAGGGAGTGATTCATCTCAGCTACACCTGAGTTAGTCATCCTAGGCTCTTCTTTTAGTTAATAGAGGGAATGGGTCCTTCTTATGAATGGTTCCTCTTTATATGGTGGTCTAAAATGAAGCAATGAATTCCATCTTAAAAACACCCTCTTTTCACTGATTTTAAGGGAGTAACCAACTCTGATGCAGATGCCTGCAGTACAGAAGGCAAATGAATACCAATTTAATAATTTGTCCATCGTGTCCCATTCCATCATGTTCTCTACTTGAGCTACAAAAAAAAGTAGAGTGATTAGTATGCCTTTCAATTCCTTGTAGGAGCTGGAAACCAGAAAAAAAAAACCTCAGCTCTTAGTTTTGCTCTGTGCAATGGACCTGGTCTGGTGCCAGATGTAAATACAGACAGCCACTGTGTAATGGTGCACAAAGCATTCACAAATGCAAATCCCTTGACAGGATAATTCACAGCAGTAATATAATTTCAAGAATGGAATGACACAAAAATGAGGCAGCTTAGTTGAAGTGGAATAAAAAATAACAGCTCTGGCTGTAAATCTTGTCAGGGACAATTTTTTGCTTTAAAAGGCGCCTACTTGATGCCACATTATAAAAAAGTTAAGAAAAAATAATAATTTCCAGCATGGCTAAGTTACAGAGTAAAAATTACTTGAGAAGTGAGGTAAAAAGAAGGCTTTTCCAAGTGTTTGTCACATCTGGCTGATTAAAATATAGAGGAAGTGATATTCTGGGAGTTTAAGGAAAACATAAAACCGAGATAAGGAAGAACAAAAATTTTCTGAAGAGTAGCTTGTTAAAAAACAAAAAAGACATTTTTATTCACATAAGTGTGGCTGAAGTTTTCTCCTGGTTTATTTTGATTTCACCTTTCATAAAGGCTGTGGTCTGCTACAGTCTAACAATGGAATTATGACAGTCTCTAAATACTGCCTGAAGAAAAGTGACCCTGATGGGATTTAAGAACCTCAATCCAGACCAGTAAGGGATGTTCAGAAAACTTTAACATCTGTATTGCTACGGCTCTTTCTGATGGTTTTATAAATGCACAGAAAGGAATGAAAAAACATGAAAGCATCCTCATCTTTATAGAAGAAGAAGAAGGTACCACTCTTCTTGAAAATAAGGTTTCTTTTTTCCCCCTTTAATTTTAAGCATCCTTTATAATAGCTCCTGAATGTGTCATCTGGGTAATTACAGGACTTATTTGAACAGTATTGCTTAAAAGGAAGTTGCCATAATTATATGCACCTGAGGCTTTTCAAGACATAAATTACTGGCCATACTCCTAATAAAAAGCAGACTGTCAAGAGGTGTCCCAAATAATTGAGTTAATGACTTCAGGTCAGCAGCACTTTTAGAAGGTATAATTAATGTTCTTAGTTAAAGATATATAGTTCCAGTTGAGATTAATATTATGTATTAATTTGAACACAGAAAAATGAGATGCCAAATCACACTTAAAACCTTCAGAACCAGGAGACAACTGATATAATTTGTATTTACCCTCTCTGAGGGCTGTGTTTGTAAATTCTCCTGACTGCAACTGGTCTTCTGACTTGTTGCATCTGTGCTTTTCATTTTGCCTTTCCTGATTGATTCCTTGAAGCAAATAGATGCTTGGGAGGTTCATTCTTAATGAAAGGCATATGAGAGACACTAATGGTACTTGCTCTGCTTGCAATGATAAGCGTGGTGGTCCTTATGTTACTTTGCAATGCACTGGCTACTCACCTGCCACTAGGTGCTTTTTTTGGTTATTGTGAAAGACATCTCTTTTTTAGATTCAGTTCTCCTTCAGGGAATGCAGACAGAAACAACAAATCTTTTTGAGATGAATGATCCCTGCATAAAGCTGCAAAGTTTTCCTGGTCTGCCATGATGACCTTACTGAGTCTACCTGGGAAGGAGGGCACAGCACTGCACTGGGTCCCCTCTAACTCTACGGTATTTCTTCTGTTAAAATCTTAGAGTTCTGTGGGCAAAAAAAATGTCTTGCTGGGAAACTCCTTCTTGTTGGTATATGGGTCTTGTATATATATATTTTTTTTTTGACAGATTCATTTTCTGCAGTGTGCTTAATTAAAGGTCAGATGTAAAGACCAGTAAGATACTCAAGCATGGGTTTAAGCAGCATGATTTAAACAGAACATATATGTGTAAAGACAAGTATCTTCCCTTCTTAGGATTTTTTAATTTATTTATTTTTTTTTAAATGTGGTAATACCTTAAATTTCTATCTGGTCAGACAGTAGCAAAACAAACGCAATACAATATCTCTCTGTTATAGTAACAAAAATACTTTGAAAGATTTAAGAACTTAGGCTTTCTCTCTTCCCCTCAGGGCCACTTCTTTCTCAACCATGCCAGAAGTGGACTTCTCAAAATACTGAGTTTAAATAGCCCTAGATGTATTTAGACTAATAGAGCCAGGTTTAAATTAGATTTGTGGATCATGGTTGTCTGACTTCCCAATTATATTAGACCAGCAATGTAGTTTGACCACAGACCATGCTAGACATCCAAAGGATGAAGAAAACAAAAGCAGAAGAGAAGGCTGGAGGAGAAAGAGACCATGAATACTCCAACTAAGAGGAACTTGAAAATATGTCTTTCAGATGTTTGAAAACATGGGAGTAAAATTTTGACCAAAACCCAAATTGTCTGGCATGAACAGGATGTTAATTCTGATTTAGTTTTCCCCATGTACGAATGATGTAATATTTAAATTGCTGAGCTAATGATACAGCTTTTCATCTAGTACAAGCACTTGAAGGGCCTTACTTCTCTGTCTATCTCCGTATGCTATACTGGAGCTTTGGTACATCTACAGTGCCCACTGAAAGCATTAGTGATCTCAAAAGCTGCTGGGAAAGGACTAATGTATTTGTTCTGAACCCATAATTCCTGTTTCTTCAGGAAATCTTTATTTTGTTCTTTTCATAGTTTGTCAAGCATTTTAGGCAAAGAATGTATTTTTCAATATAAGTTGGATAAACCTTTCTTTTTCTGGAATTTGTACAGCCAATGGTTATTTGTACTCAATACTTGGACCTTAACAACTTCATTAACAGCTATGAATCTGACTGATTTTCGTGATACTGCCCTGTTGAAGTTAGATATAGGAGGGCCATTTGTAACAGATGTAGTTGGTGGGCAAACAGAGGAGTACATTTTAATACAAATCAGCCAGGCAGAAGCAGCTGGACCAAGGAGGAGACGCCAGCAGCAGTTGATGGTCTGTAAATTTTCTTTCATTTTTTTCTGAGGTCTCTTGTATCACTTGTATTTCCCTCACCGTTGTTGAAGTAGTTGTGCTTTTTCCTCCTGCAAAGTGTGTCAATGTCAGTATTAGAAAACTTACTAGAATAAGAGCAAAATGACATTTTTCTTTTGTCTTGATGAGGCTTAATATAGGTTCTGTGTGGTGGACCTGGTCTGGTGCCAGATGTAAATACAGACAGCTACTGTGTAATGGTGCACAAAGCATTCACAAATGCAAATCCCTTAGAATAGGAAGCTTAGAATAGGTTCCTATTCTAAAATTCTGTAAAACTGACTGACACTTAGCATGGAAGTTCTTGTGTTTAAAGCTGGCAATGTTTCAAACGTTGTTTTAGAAGGAAGAAACAAGTGTAAAGTGCCTTTTTGCACTCACTGAAACGCAGTTTCACATTTTGTTGTAAACTATTTTCTCTAATGTGTCACATTTATTGGCTTTATTTCTCTTAAGGCTTTCTTATTGTTGACATTGTTTGTAAAAAGTTGCTGCTGCTCTCTCGAAGAGAACTTGGTGAAGAGGGTTTTTTTACAGCCTGTCATCTACATCACTGAAAAACAAAAAGAAGCTTCAAAGCTTAATGAATTGCATTGACATGCAAACAGCTACAGGACAGCCTGCCTCTGCCCGTGACAGCACAGCTCAGCAACATCAAGAGTATTCCTGCTTACATCCCATCTCACAGTCTACGGCAAAAATAGTCCCACTGCCTCAGCATGGCAGACAATACCATAATGGCAATTGCTCCCTTAATCCATCCACTCCTGTGATGGGAAGGCTGCTGTAACACAGCTGATGGCAGTGATCCCCAAGGAGCCTTCATGCAGCTGTGGGGCAGCCAGCCCACACTTGGCTGCAGCATCCCACCTCCTGCTGGCCTGCCAGCAGTGGTCCTGATGCAAGGAGTAGGTAACCAAAATAACCTTGCCTGCCTGCATAATCCTCAGGCATTTCTCAGTGTCAGATCTTAGAATGGTTTGGGTTGGAAGGAACCTTCTAAGGTCATCTAACCCAACCTCCTGAAGTGAGCAGGGGCATCTTCAGCTAGATCAGGTGTTCAGAGTTGGTTGGTTAAGATGTTATTTTCCTCCACTTTGTAGCATACAGACTCATGACAGGTTCAGGATTTAGGTTACAGTTAACCAAATTTGACCTTTTTTGAAGTTCCATTTTTTAAAAAAAGAGAGAATATCTGTATCCACATTTAAAGAGTTTATGTGGCTAAACTTGCTTGAATATCAGTGTGTAGTAATTGGGCAAAGTTTCAGAAAGTGTTTATTTTCTGAAGGGTTTGGTTTTCTTTTCTTTTTTGCTAGAAGAGCAGCAGATAGTAATTTTGTTTACTGAAATTCTACCATGTCCTCTTCGTAACGCCTGGGCCTTTGTTGCTCCTGGGCTCCTGCTTTGTTGCTTTGTGTTAGTTTTCTTCCCAGGCAGTCTATGGGGCTGAACCATTTTGTTGCTGAGCCTAGCTGCCCCAGATGCTCTTTCTAGTCAATGCAAAGTGTGGTTTGGCATTCCCACTCTGGAGCACCTCCTGTAAGTGTCTGACCTCATTGATTGAGTAAGGGATGAGGATGAGTTTGCTCCCGCCTGAGCGCCTCTAACATGCCTGAGCAGGAGTAATTAATGTACCCTGATGTCTGTCATGCCTTGTCCACAAAAAAATCTCTTAAATGGACAGGAGAGAGAATAAAGGGCTAAAACCCTAGATAAGAGACATATAGCTTTCAGTGACCTTTATTAATATTTCCAACTGTGGCTCTTTTGCAGGTGTTATACAGCTGGTCTCTACCCCTAAGCTCACAAAGGAATGAGCGAATCATCACAACTAGGAACTTTCCGATAGCAAACAGGTTGGCTAAGAGGCTGAGAAATGGTCTGGTGAAGCAGTAGTTTGCATAGACTTAACTATGATGGAATAGATAATGTTTTAAAAATAACCTATCACTGCCTGTTACAGGAGGCAAAGAAAGGATGACTTTTTGTTTTGTTTTTTTTTAAATGGATTTACAAGGCAGGTTTGTTCTTGAGTTACTTTCTAAACAGTGCTTTTTACAAGAATGAAGTGAAAATGTTTTAAAAGTTGCTTGCAATTATAAAGATTTAACACGTGTAAATTTATAGGTTCTCAATGTAACATTAATGCATAGATAAAACTAGTGTTATTTCATTCCATAAATAAGAAAAAATATCTTTCTTTCACCAGAGGCCCCATCTTAAACATAAACATTCAAGCTTTCCTAAAGGAGCCTGGAAATGTTCCTTTCTCCATGAAGTATCAGTACGTTCATGCAAATATAGAGGCACAAGTAACTATTGCATCCATCATCTTAGTAGGTGTCTATGTGCTGATCATACTGGAAGTAAGTAATGTTTTTTGCCTTTGTTTTATATTTGCCTTACACTATAGATGGTGCACAAGGAAGGATCTAATTTGGGGGCTTTAATGTACTTTTAAAATGTGTGTATGAATTCTTTCTGTACCATCAGTGTTGCAAATGGCATGAATAAGGTGCAAAGAAATTTTTCTGAATTGTAACTGATTTTGTAGTGATCTTGTGTTTTTTTATATTAGGACCTACTAGTGTTTTAATATTTTAACAGGATTATAGTTTGGCTGTGGGAGTGAAAATAAGTCTTGTTGATATAAAGTGTGTAAAATCTGGTTTTAAGTTAATTGGGTTTTAAGATAATGTAAAAGAAAGGAAAAAATCTGCTTATTCCCTCCTTTAAAGCACTTTAAACTTAATGTAGTTTTAAAAGGTTAAACTGGCCACACTTTTTAGCCAGTAACATTTAGGAATCCTTCTACTGTATTACTTAAAGAGGAAATGTAATCTGAGTTAACATGAAGAAATCAAGGGAGAGGGAACTTTAAATATATATTGCATCTTCATTCCAAAGTCTTGAGGTACCAAACTCAATGAAAAGGTACTGCATCAACACTAAGGATGGAAAACATGTTGGAAACAGTACAGGACTCCAACTGATTACTTTGAACTGAAGCCACCAGCTGTCTGATTATTTTGAAATAAACAACAGATACAAGGGCAGATTTTTTTTTTAATCATGTGAGCATCCACATTGTCAATAAATTCTCTAGGTTGAATCACAATTGGTTGACACCAGTATAAACCAGAAGTAAATCGAGTCAAGTCTACAAGGAGGTAAATAGTAAATACGCCCAGCAGGCTCATTTTTCTTCCATATCCCTTGGATATTTTAAGATTTTCATCCTGTTACCCACTGAAACAGTAAAATGGCTGAACACCTTCTAATCAAATATCAATAAAGTGTGCACACAGCATGACAGGTGCTTTAGGCATTTAGATTATGTTGTTCTGCAATGGTGATTTATATATGAAGATAAAAACACCCCTACAAACTGTATAAATGAGCAAAGAGAGAGCATATTTGGGGTGGAAAAGAATTGGACTAGATTTTACTATAAATATATGCCGGCAGGCTGCCCAGCACCAAAAGAATCTTAATCCTTTAAAATGCAGCTTTCATAAAAAAAAAAACCAAAAACAAAATACCCCAAAATATGCAACACCTTAGCAATTGCAAAAGCCATTAGTTTTTTTAATGTATGCAAAGGGTGGTGTTGTGTTTGTGTGTATCCTAGAAAGCCACTTGGGAACAATTGATGTGTCAAAGGAAATAAAAGCTTGAAACTGAAAAGCAAAGCCATGGAAAAAGTAACTTTTTGTGTTGTTTCTAAGGGAAAGTTTTGAAACAACTCATTGGCATATAGTTTCTGTGAAAAATCAGTATTTCAAAGCTTCTTTTGTTGAAGAAACATTATCTCTGCAAATCCAAAGGTATATATACTTATAAGTAAACTTTTTTTGAATTTTAAAATGTAGAAAGCAACCTATTACACCATGATGTTGTTTTCTCCACAACATCTGTAAGAATGACAAATGCTACAATCGGAGCAAATTTTAAACACTAAATATGTAAACTTTAAATAATTATCATAGAAAAAACCAACACAAACTTGTCTATTTTTTGCTTCCCTCATGGATCTATTGCAAGAGATGTGTATTAATATTGTCAGACTATGTAATAGTAGCTTATTTTATATTCAGTGTTTATAATTTTAGTGCCTGAAGTCCTGCTTTCTCAACACATTGCATTTTCTATTTCACCAGTGGTTATAATTGCCAGAGAAATCAATTAGTGTTGCTGCAGGTGGGATCTCTCCTGGACTTCCTTTTCTGTGTTGCTGCTCCTCATCTTTTATTAGTCTTGTTTCCCATGTTTCCTTCATTGTCATTGACAATACGAGTTCAACATCCACCAGCGGGGACACCAAAACAAATTTTAGAGTTATACTTTCATGTATTTTCTTACTATATTGAAGAAAGAGGAAGCATTTTATCTGTTACAACTCCTAAGAGCCACCTGAAGGTATGATCCCCCTGCACAGCCTTTTTCTCCAAACATGACTGGTAGATCCTGTGCTCACAACCTCCTCAGCCCCACTGTCCTCATCTTTTAATCCTTCCATCCTTCCTCTTCTCCTCTTGCCCTATGTAACCTTAGTCACCAGGGAAGGTGCAGGAAAACAGGCTGCAAGAGCTTCTGTCTCCTCCAGATACAGATGATGGGAAAAGCTGATGAAGTTCCAGTTGAAAAATGAAGTGCATTTACTGTAAACTGACATCTTCTCCATCTTCTCCTAACCTGCATCGTGGTAAAGACACAGGGTGAATTCTGCTTTGAGGCAGCTCTTTGCCTCTAAGTTGGTATCAAGTGTCAAGGACTTCAATATATGTCAAGTACCAGTCCTCATCAGTGGAGAAGTCTTACCATCTCAGGATGTGCTGTTCTTAATATGTTTCAGGGAACATGTTACCTTGTTTTTTCAGTCATGTATTTAAGTCTTTTTTGTTTTGCAACTTATTTCTTGCTACATATTCATAATACACAAATATGTTTCTGTTAAAAGAACATGATTCTTTTTCCTCTTTAATTTCAAATTATTTTTTTTTCATGCTTATCACAAACATGAGTATTTTTTACTTCACAGTCCTATTCTGCCCCTCAAAATTCTGGTATATTGCTTTTAATTCTCTTTTGATGGGCGTCTCTTAGTTACATTTTCTGTTTGAAATCTATGGGGAATTTCTCTTTTTCTGCTCATGTAATCTTAATTTCTTTAAGTAACTATACATTTGATTTTTCTTCAAATATTGATCAATTCCCTCTTTGCATTTCAATTTTCTGTCCCCTTCCCTTCTTCCAGAGGAGAAAGGAGAAAAAAATTCTGCTTCTTGTGATATTTTTTAATTAATCTAATCTATGCTATTTTATAGACCTTTTGGAAGCAATCAGTATTTTATTCTGTTATTGGAAAACTATGCTGCACAGGAAATAAAAACAAGTATATGTTTAAGAAAAAAAAAAAAGAGTTTTTCAGATTTATCTTTGTTAATCTCGGCTCTACCATCTGAGCCTTCAGGATTATTGACAAGCATAGGTAAAATAAGCTGTAAGTATTTTTTCACATAGGTCTACAGGGAGCTCTGGTGTAAAGTGCTGATGTACAGAGTTCTATGTTAATGTTGCTGTATTAAATTAGTTTGCAATGTATTTAAAGAAAGGCTCTTTCTAGATTTGAATCTCAAAATGTGTAGTCTCTTGAACTGAGAACTTGAAAAAAAAAAAAGAAACAAAAATTTTTATACTATTCTGATCCAAACATCTTTGTTCCAGCTAAGTGTTTCATCTTTTGCCTCCTTTGATTTTCATTCTTTTTCCAGCAAAGCCTTTTTCTATATCTATATATATATAATGAAATTGAGTATTTGCACTCCATTCTCTCAGCTTTAGTAATGGCTACTTCTGGTGATACAGCGTAGTCAAGAAAAAGTAGTATAGATAAAATCTCATTCTTTGCAATACAGTAAGATATCTTTGATTTCTCCCCTTTTACATCTATTTGTATACATAAAGAACGGGATAATACACAGGTTATCCTGAAAAGAAATTATCTGCCTACCTATCTTAGTGTATCTGTTAATATTACAAAGTTTTATTGGCATTTGGAAAAGTTTCTTGAGCTGATAAAGTTCTTAGCTGCAAATATACAAATGATAATTACTCTATTGAAGCTGCATTAATGAGCAATATATAAGGAGTAATGCTGAACATGTATTATTAAAGTACAGAGCTACTGAGAGCCTACCTAGCAAACTACCTCTAGTATATTCTAGAACCTACCTCTAGTATCTTCATAGGTGCTATCATCTAGTTTCATATCCTGTCTTGTAGGTAGCCCTAAGGAGCCCTCGCCAGGATCTTTCATATGGCATTTTAGTGATGTGGCATCCTGAATAACATTTACATGCCTCTGTTTCCCCTTAAAACACAAATACTTGGAAGTGCAAGATCTGGCCTTAAAAGCTCTAGCTTCTTACTAGAATGAAACATGTGCTTATAATCACAATTTTTATTACTTTAATGGAAATGGAGAGTATCAGTTCCTCTCCATATTACTTTTCTATTATTAACTATCTTAAATTATGAATAAACATCCCTTAAGCTTAATTTCTTTAACTCATAGCAGAGTGATATTTAATAGCATTTAACCAGCAGAAATTTTCTGCAGACAGCACAATGTGGCTCAGACTGACCATTTTCTGGTGTTGGGGAGTAAGTCGAACCAGTCTTTCTTTGCAGGAAGCATTTTCACAGATGAAATAAGATATTTGTTTTTACTGCTGTCTATGCTCGCATCGTCCAGTTTTTGCTTATTTTCAGTAATGAGGATATTTGTTTGCACATGGAAAATGATGCTTCAGGGAAGAAGTAGGAAAACAGAGGAGCTATTCACTGGTATACACCACATAATATAAAGTGATGGCAATAGGCTGAATGTAAAGGAGAATTTTCAAATGAGGAAAGTCACAGAAACTATGGATTAGCTTACTCAGCATGGCTTCTCACTTCCTATTCAATTCTCGTATCGATCTGTCTCTATTTAGAGACGGAGAAGAGTGTGGATTAGTGTTCCCACCTCCACATATTTCCTACAAAAAGATTGGTAGTAAAAGGACAGAAAAAAATCCATAGTCTTTATTGGAAAAGATGTTTTAGAAAAAAAAAAAATAGCTGCTGCTCTACCTGGCCTCTGTGGGAAAGAATATATTCCTGATGGTACTACTTAGAGTTGTGCAAGGATGGAAAAATCGTAAAGGGAATTAAAACACTGCTGTAGGGGTTGACAGAAAATTAGGAGTGGGTTATTAGAACGAACCATCTATCCCCTCTGGTGAAGAGTCTGAACCTGACCTCACTGGGAAAGAATAAAAGTTTAGTCATATCTGCTTCCCTGTCTAGGGGTGGGAGGGAGTGAAAGAACCCAAGATCAGGGCAGAGAAGGAAAGCCCAGCACTCCTAGGTGTGCCGACCATCTTTCAGCAGGACAAGGATGGTCTCTTGTACACCTTTCCTTCCTTGAGAGAGCTTTGGTCCTGATTTGGGGAGAAAGAATTCTTCCTGCCTTTGATCTGCAGTGTTTTACAGTGAGGTAGAAATGGAGCCAGGAGGTAGGGCTCAGAGAGCAGTGTTTCTAGCCTGAGGCAGAAGTCATTGATGCTGCGACTCTGGGTGTTGCCTGGTATATGAATCCAATGTACTGAAGCCTAAACCATAAAAACAAGTAGAGAAGCCTAGCTGGAAGAAAAATCTAGTTCTCTCTAGAGCAAGATGGCTCTATGCTTCCTGTGAAGCACACAGTTGTGAGTCTGGTTTGGAGATCCCATACCCCTAAAGGATCATTACCATTTGAAATGTTGCATTTATTTATTTTTCCTCCAGCTGACAGTGTGCAATGTAATGAGGGCAATCTTGCAGTCCATAGGCTTTTAGGACATGAACTGTGTGTGTGAGTTAGGAGTGGTATCAAGGCATGTGGAGCAGAAGAAGGCAGCAAAGCCTGCTGAGATAGGTTCTGGAGGACTGGATTGACTAAGGGGATGCAGATGTAGAGTAAATCCATCTGTTCTGTCCCCCAGAATGAAGAATTCACTGGAAAGGCTTATGGTCATTTTCTGCTTTTTGCACACAAGAGCAGGCTGTGACCTCTGTGCCTTTTGAGAGGCTCAAAATGACTTTAAAGCAGCTGTGCAGGAGTATTACAAGTTTCCCCTTATGAAGACAGTGGATCACTACCCCTCAGGTGCCATGATTTCTACCACTTGGATACAGCAGAGCTACTGCCACCGACTAGGAGGTTCCAGCTGGAAGAAGCCAGCACCAGTTAGATAAACTACACTCATTTTTACCCTCTATAATTTCAACAAAGAAGTGAATCCTGTAAGTTAAGACCAGGATAGGTTTAAATTCAATCAAAAATATAGTATAAGAGCTAGCAAAATCCTCATCTGGATCTCAGCTTTATATGTTAAGACAATGATTTTGTATTATTAATCCAATGTTAATATTGATTTTACATGGACTATTGCCTGCCTAACTTTTAAGATCTATCTTGGTAGAAGTCTGTCTCTCCTCTTAATATGTCTGCTTTAAGGAAGAATAACTTATTTTGGATGCCATGGTACTTTTGTAGCATGTAAATTGATCCTAATTAAGAACCTAATAGGAAAGAATTGCCACTGGATGGTGCTGCTTGCTATTCTAAGGACTCAATAGGACTGTCTGCTTTAAAAGATGCTCTCACTCAGGCTTCACCTTTTGCAGAATGCTATTTTTTTTAGACAACGTGAGTCATATTCTCAACACTAAGTGTAAAAACTAATTTCCAAAGGTTCATTTGCTATTTTCTATTGCCTTTCAAAAAAATTCTGAATTGTATTTTGGTCAGTTTGTGAAAGACTGCCAAGCACAAATGTGTTGCTCTGCCTTGCATGTTATATATGTAGTGGGTTGTGTTTTTTTCCTTTCTGTTTGAGCCAGGCAATGGAACATTAAATTAGCTTAATTGAATGCTGCTGTTCAGCCTCTGCCTTGCCTATGGCAACCAGACGGGTAGAGTGCTATGAAGTCTTAACATTTTAACAAGGTATTAGAACACACGTATACTTCTAATGCACACAGACAGGCACAAGAACCACTCAGGTTCTTTTGGGGCTGCAAATGATGTCTTCCTTTAGCAAGATCAAGAGAAAAAGGGAACGAAAAAAACTAATATTAGAGAGTTTAGGGGGCCGACTTTCAGGGAGATGTGATGCCACGATCTAAAGAGGAAAGATCAATCCAGAGGAGGAAAATAGAGTTGAGGAGAGATGTCAGGGGTAAAAGACTCTCCAGAGAATCTGCTGGCTAGAGCTCCCTGTAAAGGTAATGTGGGTGCTGCAGTTTGCTATACTGCTGTTCATAGTACATGGCTGTAATTCTGTATGGTTTTATCATTCTATTGTTAAAAATAAGCTGGCAAAGGTTTAGACAGGGTAAGTAAAGCAGGTTGGCCTCTGATTCTGTGATTTGTTCCATTTGATTTCTTTGCTAGAAATTCACAGTCTTGTTAATCTCGGGGATTTTGAGGTAACTGGAGAAAAACTGTGGTGGCATCTTCTTCAGTTTCAGAAAACATTTGGACACTGCAAATATAATGGGGCTCTTGCTGCCCCCACGAGTAATGCTTTTTAAGACACAGAAAAGTGGGTGTGCATTTGAAAAGGTATTAAGGCACACAGAATGGGAGGAAGCAGAGAAATCTCCTGGGTGATGGAGGACTGGATTGACCTTTGCAAAATGTTATTAACCTGTTGCCAGGCCAGCCTGTTGATAATACAGTGGCTTTGGTCATTTCAGCCCACAGTGGTGGGCTGGTTTATCATCTTCTAGATTGAGACACTAGTCCTTTACTGGCTTGCGATTAGCTCTCTCTACTTTATTCATATAGCAAATAATTTTTTTTCATAGATAAAATATTATAGGATTGAGACACCATAGCACAGAAATCATTCTGTATTTCCATAGGGCTCCACCTTATTTTTCTGTCCTGACTCAAGGCCCTGATTTACAGTACATCAGCTCATTCATCCCTGAGTGTCTCTTTCCAATTGAACATTAAGACAACCCCCAAATTCATAGCAAATTTGGACTAACTTTTAAAGTTTGACTCTGCAGAGCTCTCAAAATATCAGATGTTACTGGACTTTCTCTTTCTGGTGTTTCCCACAGGGGTATAAAAATAGTTTTCAGCCATCAGAGCCATCCCAGTAGGTAGAGGCTGGAAAATATCAACTTATTACTGTAATTATATGGATATTACAGACTCCTCTGTATGAACCTGATAGAAATATTTACTAGGTATGATGCTATACATTTTTAACCCTTGTTCTCATTAGCAGTATTCTGATCTGGGAGGTTATTTCAAAACCAGACTCAGTTTAGAAGCAGCCATTTCAACCCCCATCATATAGGAATAAGCCCTCTTCTGGATCCTCAGGCCAGCATCTGTACAAATGCTGTTTCCCTCCTTCCATCTTGACTCTATGCTCTTCTGCAAGGTTTTCAATAGTCTTGCTCATCTCCCACAGTAAGGGTATGTTCATCTTTACATCATTTGAAGGCTACTTTAAACCAGGTAACTCAATGTTCTGTATCAGCACGAAGCTTTAGCCCCTCCAGTTTTCTCTACAAACAGCACACAGTGATGTTGATGAGGACAAAAATCTCATAAATAGTGAAAAAAACAGATCATTCAAAGCTTTTGATGAAGCTATGGAGTGACAAATATAAATGCAGAATCTGGTGCTGACTTATAGATGTTCCATATAGAAGAAGGGAACGAGTTAATCTGTTAATTTATTCTCAGAAAATCTGATGTCCTTAAGTCTCTCTCTCTCTTTGTCTCCCCCCTTCTATGCATTGTGTTTTCTGTAGAGAAAGCATGCATATCAGCTGCTGGAACCTTGTGTAGTCAATGAATTAGGGTGGTTCAGAGCTATCTTTCCTAGACAAAACCCCCAAGATATCCCTAGCTTGTATCACCTTGTCTTGGGTACCACATAGTATTACTTTTAATCGCCTGCTATTTGAGATAATTATTTTAGGTAGTGCCATCATATATTTTGAAACACTGCATTAGAAAGTGGCAAACTGCCACCTTTTATGCCTTTCCCCGAAGCAGGGTTGTTTATATAATGACTTTCTCCATCGACTTTGAATAAGAACAAGTAATTTGGCACAATATTTGGGTGAAAATGGATATTGCAGCAGAATGTGGGTGCTTTCTTACCTTGGGATCATGTATATGTTCTTCAGGAGTCACACAGTTAGCTATAGAGTTTAATGTTTCTATCTAAAAAACCTTTTAGGGTTGGGAATTTTCTCTGTAAAAAGAAAGTAGGTGTATATGAAATAGAATGAATGTATATGGAATGTTATTTTCAGAGTTACAATGATCAGCCATTAATTGTACAATTGATAAGAATGCATGTTAGTACTTAGTGTGTGGTTCATGTTTCCAAGTCCCCAGACCACTCCAGTCTGTGTTCTTAACTGATCTTGGGCACATATTTCATATGTATGTTAGTACTATAAAACTGAATCACTACTGAATTCTTGTAAAAATGAGTAAGCTGTTGGTACAGGTTTTTAATTTTCTTTTTTTTCCCATGAGGAATACTTAAGCACAGTGATCTGATTTTGACATAGTTTGACTTACAAATATTAAAAGTGTAAGATTTTCCTAAAAAATTAACCTAGTGTAAAGCCTTTTTCTATTATTTGCATGGCTCAGTATATAGAATAGCTATAGTGTCCTAATCTGTAGATGAAAATATAAATAGATGTTCTTGCTGCCACTGATTTTTGTGCTGCTTGTAGTCACTTGGGGTTCATCTTTCAGCAGCTGTAACCCACGTGCTTGCCCCAAGAGCTGCTTTAGTCCACTGCTAAATACTGCATCAGTGTAAGTCATACTTTCTAAACAATGCCAAGCAACTCCCTTTTGCTTCATTAAAACCCCTGCAGAATTTACTTGCTGCTGCTATATATAGAAATTCTAAGGCAATTAATTTTCTGGTATAATTCATTTTGCATTAGCTGTTGAGACACATCCCCTGCAAGAGGTTCCCCTGTGCTAGGGAGAGTGCCCTGCAGCTGAAGAAGCTGCAGAAGTACTTCTGTAGAGCTCATCTAGGGAGCAAACCAAGGGGAGCAGGATGAGGAGGTAACACATAAGCTGGAGTCACCAGCTGAGGGGGTAGCATGTGGCTATGCCTTCACTAACTAGTGTTATTTAGTTGGCCTCTTCAATATAAGTAAGCATGAAGAAAATAAATAAATACGGCTGGCTCCACTGACCTTGCTTTTCCACTGCCCTGAACTCATCTGGACCTGACTACATGCTGTATTTCTGGACTATTGGTTTACTTTCTGTCCAAATGGTGCAATATGCCAGAAAAAAATCACATTCTCATGAACTGAGAATTCAGATTCAAAGTACATCTACTGCAGGGCAGAGTTCAAAGTATTGAAAGGCTTTTTTTGACCTTTGTTGTCTTCTAATATATGCCCAGATTTTCAGTTATGTTTCTTGACTGAAGTAGAAAAAATTACCTGAATTCATTATCTACGTTACCATTATTTTTCTGCAAATTGACCTCACTATTAATTTTCCATACTGTTAGTAGATCAAACATGTAATGTGAAAGACTGAATCTTTGTCTGCATCCTGTTAAAATAGCTGGAATAGACCAGGGCAATGCAGACCACCAAAAGTATAAAGTACGTGACAGCAAAGGGTAAGATAATCTCCATCAAGGGCTCTAGCTGATAAACACATTTCCAGAGGCAGTCAGGCCAATACTGTCTTAATTATCTTTAGGAAAAATAAACTCTTTGTCTTCGAAAACTTCTATTGCTGAGGGTATCTTCTTTTAACCCAAGAAACCCTTATTAAAACATAAAAAGGAATAGATACAAAACCTACTCAGAAAAAACCCTATCCTACAGCAAATTTTACTCCTCTTTTCTCCCTCCCTGTGCCCTGAGAATAAAGAACTGAACTAGAACCTTTATAAAGGCTAAGAGGGATTTGGCTGTTGATTTTATAGGGAAGGTCTCAGCTACTCCGGAGGCAGGTGGAAAAATGTGTAAAACCAATATGTGGATATAACATTGGGAATAAATTCTTCCTGTTGAAAAGCTGCAATGCTGACATTCGATCAAATGAAAATTAATTTCTCAGTAAAAGAAGTATTTTAATGCAATAGGCTTCATAAAAAATGAATTGAGACTGCATTTGAAGCTTTACAATAAAGTCACAGTCATCTTTGAAATGCCATTTATCATTTATTAAGAGGGACTTGTGGAAACAAAATGTTTGGTATGATGCTGGAGTTGTTCAGTCTGAAGAAGTTAAGGCTCTGGGGAGAAATTGTAGTGGCCTTTCAGCACATGAAGGAGGCTTATAGAAAAGCTGAAGAGGTACTTTTTACAAGGGCAGGTAGTGGTTAAGATGAGGGAGAACAGTTTTGAAATCTGCCTGAAAGAGAGTTGATTTACATTGAATATCATCAAGAATTTCTTTACTGTGAGGGGGGTGAGACACTGGAATAGCTTGCACAGGGAATTCGTGGCTGCCCCTTCCCTGGCAGTGTTCAAGGCCAGGTTGGATGGGGCTTTGAGTAACCTGGTCTAAAAGGAGGTGTCTTGTGGGATTTGGAACTGGATGAGCCTTAAGGTCCCTTCCAACCAAAACCACTCGGTATGTATTCTATGATGTGTCATTTATCAAGTATCTTCAGAAGCACGTTTTGGAAATATGCATTCTCTGGATTTCTGCTGGCAAATGTATGTGCTCTGAAATAGCATACAGGTCAACATCCAATTAGCTTCTAAATACTTTCCTTTTACCTCCTGGAGCACTGCAGAAGAGAAAATGTTTTGAATTTTGAATAACTTTTATAACGTTGTTGTTGTAGTCTACCAAAAGATTTGATGAGCACTGTGCAAACACTCCAATGAACGTTTAGATATATTGCTCATTATAGACTGACCTTATAGCATAACCCTGTGGTGCTGCATTCAGCACATGCAATTCTTAATAGCCTCCATTGCTTCTGTTTGGGGTCTTTTCATTACTTATATAAAACTCTGAAAATATCCATTCCTTTTTTTTTTTTTTTTTTAAATCCTTTCAGCTCTCAGTCTAATGATACCCTGTATCAGGGAGCTCTATGGTGGCATCATGAATTGTAAAGAGTGAAATGTGGGCTGCACTGTTTTTAGTAGCAGTTTGTATTGAGATAATTGTCCTTTTGTACAAGGCAAGCAACACCCTTTGCTGTTTCATTAAATCAGCACTTCAAGCAAAAATAAAGATGATGTTGGTGAAAATGCCCCTTCTGTGAAGAGATTATAAGGTTTGTGGTTGGATTGGGTGGTAGGGAGATGAAAGAAGTAAGACTGAGAACAAAATAGGCACTTTGGCATGGGACTTTAACAGAAAAGAAGAACCAGCAAAGTTTGGGAGCATCTGAGGAGGTATTTAGGTAAATAATAAATAAATAAAAATAATTATTAGTTATTATTAATAATAATTATTATTTATTATTATTATTTATTATTAATTATTGCTTATAATAAATAATAAATAAATCTCTTAGTGGCTTCAGGAGGTTGCAGACAGTTATCTTTGACACCAGATGTCTCCTTAGAGTGGCTGTATTGAACAGGATTTAGGGCTGTAGCCCTGGGCTTACTACCTGAGTTCAGGTGCCCTTGTTACTGAAGTAAGTTTTGGACCATTATTTCCTTCTGCTTCCATTTCTAGCTTGTAAAATTAAAATTCTTCTAGTTCAGAAACTGATTCAGCCAACCCAAATTTGTGATCCTATAGGCAATTCCTACTGAAACACAGGTTCACAAAATGAAACACATCGTGTATTCAGGATCCTTTGTTGTCATCATCTTTGTTTACCAGAGAATTCAGACAGGTATGCACTTTCTTAAGCATGTGAAGGATCAGATGAGTACTGACAATTTTGCAGTTCATCTTTCAATATGTCTTCAGTGTCACAAGTTCACCAAATCTCTCAGCTTTCCTGGTGCTTAATCTCTGTGTTAATTTATTTCTGACCTCCTTCAGTTCTATACCTGAGCTTTTGTGTATGGGTACACTCTGAGATTAACCCTGAAATGATTTTCATTCTCCTCCCAGTCTTTGTAAGGGTTTGGATCAGGTCTGTACTGTTTTCCAAAAGAATAAGAATGGAATTTTACCTGATATAATGTCCTCCAAATGTGCACTAGATGGAAATGTGGTTGAAAGAGTGTCATAGTTGATAACCTGTATCACTTAATTTCTGCATTTGTAGGTTTTTTTAAAAGTCTTTGCAAATATATTAATTGTTTGAGGTTGCTTTATGTGAAAAGAAAACTTTTTCAACATTTGAATATTTACATGTCTTAGAGTCTACATATGTGTGCTTTCAAGCTTTATGTTACTGTATGGCTTCTGCTTGAAGAGTTGTATGTTTGACAAGTTTTTTGTAATGGAGCTTTGCATCTGAATAGTCTTTGATTGTTCTTCAGGATACACTTTTGTGTATCTTTCTTGAAAAATCACTAGGTTGAGAGAACTGATAGATAACTGCATTTGTACGGCATTAATTCCCATCTTTCTGCACAAATTAAAGGAAATTCCACCCATAGGTAACAGCAAACTCTTGGAAATTGTAGATGCTGTCAATCACAGAATCACAATCCAATGTATGCAATTATCTATGCAGTGGTGGCAGCAAAAATGCTTATGTAGAAATATGCAAAGGGAACAATAGAAAATATTGAAACCTAATTAAATCTCAGGAAAACCGATGATATCTATCTGAGAACTTCAAAAGAGCTATCTAGATTGGGTGGTGATTAGATGAGGAGAAAGTCTCCAGTCTGAGGACAGCTGAGGATTCCCCAGTAGCTTCACCTCAAACTTACTTTGCCATGGCAAGAAACTGATTTCTTTCCCTAACTGGCATCTGCTTCACAGAATCAGAGAACCACTGAGTCTGGGCAGGACTTCTGAGGCCACCAAGTCCAACCTAACACCACCACATCAGCTATACCATGACATTAAGTGCCACATCCAGGCTTTCCTTAAACACCTCCAGGGATGGTGACGCCACCGCTTCCTTGGGCAGCCCATTCCAATGTCTGATCATTTGGAGAGAACTGGAAGGTCCCTCTCATCATCCCTCTTAGTGCACCCTCTCATCAGTGCTCTGAACCTGGAAATCAAAGATGAAACTGTGGCTTATAGCACACACATTTCTGTGGGAGCTATAATCTGTGCTATGGGCTTTTGGGTCATTAAGACAAAAACCTTGCTCTCATCTCCTGCTTCCTTACTATGAATAAGTCATTCTCCAGTGCATTTTGAAGAAAAACATAGGAAAATGAGAGAGATTTTTCTTTTGACTCTTGCCTTGAAATGCTCACACTCTACTGTTTTTATCAGCAAAATCCTTACGAAACTTGCAGCAAATGAAATATTTCTGTATTTCTGGACTACCTTATTTCTTTCTCAGAAATAATTCTGTGTCTGAATAACATTTAAAGACATTAATGGTAAATGCTGTTAATTAGATTTGATTTTTTGCAGTGTGATTTTAATTAATTACATTTTTATTTTAGCTGAGTTATTTTACACAATCTATGATCTTCCAGACATGGTGAACTAAATAGCTACAAATAAGCAGCGGGAAGAAAAAGCACATTTTCAGGGCATGCTTGCTTTTACACTTTCTCCTTGAGAATTTTAAGTGCGTTTTAGTCATTAGATACTTAGATGGGGAAAAATGTTTGCATACTATAGTAATTGTTGCAGTGTGAAATTAATATCTGTGTTGTGGTCAAAGATTGGATCTTATTTTCAGATGCATTGCTTGTGTGTTAAAGAAACAATAGAGGTGAAGGAGAAACACTGTCAAGGTCTTGAGTAGTCTATACACTGGTGAAAGTAGGTTTTGAGGAACTGAGTAGACAGTGGCCAAGGTGTCCAACAGCTTCTAGCTGAAGTACATGGCCAAACATTTTAGAGAAAATGCTGATGTAAAAAAAACACAAACAACTTTATGAAAGAACAAAACTCTTTGTGTATGAGACAGAAAGCAGGAGCACAGGCTTGCCGTGTCTATCTGGCCCCCAGACAACAAACTGGACCTGAAAACTTGAAGTCTGATATGTCTGTGTATGTGTAGAATTCATCTGCTCAGGTCTGAGCTATTTGCTTCAGAATTGCTTTGTAGACATTGTAGATGTACAATCACCTATGAAGAATGAAGTGGCTCACCTCCTGGGCACATCTTCTTCCTATGGGTTGTGAAGGTAAACCAAGAGGCCTTGGCTTTGTGCTCACTATTCATTATCAATTGCTTTCCTTCTTGAGTCACCTGTTGATGAATATTAGAAATTGGTGCTGAAGTCCCTTCCCTGCCTTGAAATCAGATCTGAGACTTCCAAGTAGGGTTGTGAACAGGTGTGCCTTTTTAAAAATTTTAGATTACCTCTTATAGGGCTGCAAAGTAATCATCCATTCTCTGATAAGGTATTATTGAAGTGGGGTGAGGTGGAAAAAGGAAAAAATAAACCCCAAAAATACCAGAAAAGAATCAACTACAGAAATTTTTATCCTTTTACCTCTTCCTTTTTAGTAGTAACAAGATGTTTACAGGAGTCTCTGGTCAATTCTTACCCTTTGTTACAGATCGTTCACAGGACCCTGGCAGCAATGTTGGGCTCTTTGGCAGCTATAGCTGCTTTGGCCACTGTTGGAGAGGTAAGTAATCAAACTGGGGAAATAAGCAATCAAACTAAGTGCTCACTTTGTTTCTGGGTATGATGTCATAACTTTCAGTGTTTGCACTGTTGTAATTTGGTACATGACAGAGCAGTATTTTAAGTGAGTTGGTAGAGCAGCTAATGAGATGGGGAAGCATTCTGGGGAAAACAAGCCAGTTTAGAGTATAGACGAGTAGAAAAAAGTCAGATGCTATTTTGCTCTGATTTTCTGGAAGATGAGCACAGCCTTTCTTGAACTTAATTCAGAGTTATTTGAGCACTGTTATTTTCAGTAATTTTAAGTTACCAAGCAAACCTAAATAGAAATACATTGCCTTATACTAACCTAAATAATTAGACCTCATGTTTGCAAATGCCAAACCTTTTGTTCACCTCCACCCCCCTGCTTACTCTTAGTTGATATTTAGGGAAACCTCTGGCTGGTTTTCTGTTTTTCTCGTGACTGATCACTATATCAAGGCTATGTTCCCTTAAATTCCCTCCAGTTTGTTCACAGATTAAGTGTCATGCTTTTGTTTTTTATCAAAAAGGAAACTGGGGTGTACCATATAAATTGGTTATGTTTTATTTCTGTAAGATAACATAAGGAACAACTAGATAAACCAACAGCCTAATGTAGGCTTTTGATAATGACCTACGTTGGGATGGCAGTTCTTTCAATTAGTAATAATGGTAATAACAGTAGTAATAATAACAGTAAAAAAGGTAATAAGAAAGAGTCCTTCTTGTGTAACTTGTAGATTTTTTATTAATTTCCATCATGGCTTATTTCAACGGTTCATCAATTTAAGTGTAGTTTATGCTTCATAGCTAATCACAAGTTAGATGTTTTGTGGCATTCACAGGTAATGGTATTTTTTGATTGCAGAGGCCAAGTATGGCCAAAGTGGTGGAGTGGATTGATTATGAGACACTGGCACTGCTGTTTGGAATGGTAACTAAAATGTATAATGTATCTTTTGATGAAATTTGATGAAATAATCACAGTCAATATAGAGATGTTTCCCTTTTGAACATTTTATTAATTGTTCTTTACTGAGATGTGTTATTATGAATACTTGGGCCTTAGATTTTATCAAAAGAGGACCGGATCCATGAAGGAGCCTCTTGAAAATGCTTTTCTTCTTTTTTTTAAATTTTAATAAAATGGCGTTGATAACATACTAAAAACATCCATGAGGTTTCTAAATGGAAAGACCTCCTTAGGTGCTAAAAATCATCACTGTCACTTATTTTTTTCATTTTGTTTACTCAAATGCTTCCTTGAATGGACTCTGCTGGAGAAGTGGTTTTCTTGGCTTTAGTGCTGTGTTTGGAGCCAAAAAAAAAAAGTAAACCAGAAATAGAGGAGAAATATCTGATTAGATTATAGTAATATCTAATTTTAATCTCTTTGCCAAGATTTATTTATAGTAAAAAGACTTGTCCAAGCACTATTGAACTCTCTCATGAAATGTACAATATACAGAAACCAAATTACAATTATCCGTTGCCATTCTGAATTTCCTGGCATGTCTTCCCACTGTCCTCCCACCTCACAGAAAAAGAAAGAAAAACATCTGTTTGGAACAAAGATGGAAGGACATGAAACCTTCTTTAAGTGTGGGAAAATACAAGTAATTGTTGAGGTGCTGTCTTCTGTGTTCTGTAGAGTTACTGCAGAAGGCAAAAACACTTTCTGGCTTTTCTTGATTGATGACGTAAGGGAGATAACATTGAACAGTTAATATATGATGCCCACTTAGTCACTGCGAATAAAATTCAGCCAGACTAGTATGACATTTACAGACTGTTTATGCTGAGAACTAAATTTCACCATATGATATATTAACCAGAGATATCAGGCAGCTGTAGCGGATATACTAAAATGAAGGTGATCAGAGTCTCAGCTATGTCAGATGAGGAATTTTTTCAGGATCACAAACTACATCTTTTTGATTTTGTGTCATAATTCAGTTGCAAGCTATTCTTTTTCTTTATCTTTTGGTAGATGGTTTTGGTGGCCATATTTTCAGAGACTGGATTCTTTGACTACTGTGCAGTAAAGGTAGGCTTGTTTTGGTACTCTTAATTATTCCTTGGTTAATCAAGTTAGTATTTAATTAGATATGTTACACCAAACTATCTTTAAAGAACCTTTCTTAGGTCACTGTGTACTTATCACATTAGAAATTATTGTGGTCAGCTTGTGGTTTTGAAAATCTCCTAGGGATGAAAGGAAGCCTTTGAATGAAAGGAAGCCTTTAAGTTAATTCTGTTTCTACAGGAGAAAGGCAAAGTCCCCCAGTAGGGTACACAAGCATATAGACAACATATAACTGAGTAATTCCACTCACTTCTCCAGTATTATGCCTGACAGTGGGAGAAAGGAAGTTTGGGAATTATCATTAGCTTTACAATCACGTGATAAATGGCGACAGACCTTTGCACAGTACCAGAACCAAAGGTTACATGAAAAGGGTAACTCTGGTATTTTGGGTGAGGGACTCCTTCACCTGCTGCAAATGTAATTTTCTTGAGAAAGGTGAAAAGACAGTAAACCCAAGTGGCAAAGAAGACTGATTTGAGCACAGAACCCCTAAACAAAACATGGATAGACATAACTCTTGCCTACATAGATACTCAGACTGTGAAGCCCTGGCAGTGCTGCTCTGAGGGTGGGGAAGATGTCCCAGTGTGTGGAGGGGCTGGGAGGTCTGAACTATATTAATTCACCTGATTCTGCAGGTAGAAGGTTGGGAGCTCAGCCCTGCTCCTGCCACAGGCCCTCTTCATTGCTAGTAGCAGAATACAGCATTTCTTCAGACTTGTTTCTTCCTCTGCACAGTGGAAATGCTTGCCCACTTCAGAAAGTGTTTTCTTGATAAATTCATTAATATTGGACAAGGTGCTGTTTGGACGTGCATGGAGTAGGAAACGCTTCACACTCACTGTTGTTGCATCTTTGATGGAGTTGTTTTATCTATCATTTTGAAAGCTAAACTGGAGTCATCTAGTTCCTTAATTTTGTTTCTCTTTTTGTGTTATTAGGCTTATCGATTCTCTAGAGGCAAGGTGTGGGCCATGATTACGCTCCTGTGCCTCATTGCTGCAATTCTTTCTGCATTTTTGGATAACGTCACTACTATGCTGCTCTTTACTCCGGTAACCATAAGGTACTTCATTGTTATAGTTCTAGACTTGGTTTTTTTATGGCCTGCAATCAGTAGTAAGACATATGTTCAAAATGCTTTTTTTTTTTTTTTTTTTTTTTTTTTTAAATAGAAATTAAAACTCCAGATACTCCTGTTATAGTAGGGCAAAGAGCTAACTTTTTTCAAAAGGATTGGTTACTTTTTCCTTTTGTGCTAACAGCAAGCACGTATGTGAAGCTTGTTGTACTGCCTTGGCAGCTAACTATTCTGCTCTGTCTCCGTATCTGAACTACAATAACATCACATGAAATGATCCCTATTAGGTGATTTTTTTTTTCTTCTGTAAGATGTTACAATTTTCAGATTAAAACTTCGTTGTCCCTTAGTTACTCATATTTGAATACAATTTTAGATAGTAATCTATGTTTTAGAGAACTTGTTATCCTTTCTAGGACTAGTGACAAATGGATTAAAAATCTCACAAGGTTTCAACTAAAATCTTTGTTTTGAAATATGAGACTGAATTTTCTTCCTACTGTGATTGGTGCTACTGATTATGATGTTGGTACAGCCACAGGTTAATTGTACAGTTTAGATTGCAAGTTTAGTTTAGTTTCGTAGAGAATGTTAATGTTTTCAGATGATTTCAGATTTCTATAAATTAGTAAGATGTGATTTGCATCTACATTTAATCAATATATAGGTATAAATTACTGTTCAACCTGAATTTAACCTGTGTCTGGTCAGGCAAACCTCATTAATCCAGCTCAGTTTCTAAAAGTTCCAGTGATTTTTAAAATGATCCTGTGATGTAATTCTTGCAGTCATTATCACATGAAAGTACGCAAAATTCTACTAAGATATGCTTCCAATTAAAAATGCAATGTAAAGCTGTAAAAAGCAATTTTCCAAGTGGAATTCTAGATTGGGTAACAGCTGGTGAGCAAAAGCTCCATTTGTCTTCTGTCTGATTATATTTTAGAGACATCACTTTGTCTTACTCCAATCAGTAATTTCATCTCTAGCAGCAAACACTGATGGAACTATTGGACACTGAGTTTTCTTTAACTGTATTACAGATTATTTAGAATTCACTAGAACACACATTTTTTAGATTTCACTAATTGAAACACAGACATTCATGCAACTTGAAGAACTTGAAGTTCACAGGCAGAGCTACCGTAGCATTTATTCAATTTTCAAAAATCATAGAGTATCCTAGGTTGTCCTGTGTGGTCACATCTTGAAAACCTCCAGTGATGGTGCCTGTACTGTGTCCCTAGGGAGATTTTTCCAGTAGTTCTCCAATTGTTCTTACCATAAATTTTCTTTCTTTTCTTTAAATGAAATTTCTCTCAGTGCAACTTGTACTTGTTGCCCCTTGTTTCTTCATGTGGCTCCTTGTGAGGAGAGAGCATCTGTCTTTGTAGCCAGTCTTTATGTACAGGAGTTTTATACTACATGTATACTAAGAACTTCAGCTTTACACTAAATGAGTTTGTAATGCTGAAGGAGGGGAAAGTTGGTATGCATCTATTTTTGAATCACTATCAAAGCTAAGATAAGATTTCATCTCGTCTGGTAAAACGGAATAGTTGCCTATTTCTAAATGCTTCATACTGGGGGTCATTTTTTTGTTTTTATCTTACTGACATTGTCTTCAGCCCTTGTCGTACAGCTTCACTATATTGCACTGTGCTGTCATTGCCATGGAGATAAAGCCTGCAGAAAATCCTACTGACTATGAATATATGGATTTTTTTTGTCATTAATAAGGCACAAAACATGATACTTGTTTTTCTCTGCATTTTGGAGTAAACTTACAAAATAAATTAATAACTACTCCTTTTTAGTGGTAGCTTATTTTCAAACTTATTTGTTATTGGGAAGTGGAAAAGGCTAATTGGTTTTCACATGGACAACTATATAGCTAGGGTTAGTAAACTGAAGAAGTTTGATCCTGCCATAGAGCTAACACATTCTGATGGTTTTATATGTTGGGCTTGACTTAGTGTACATCAGAGATTCTTTCTTCAAGCTATCCCTAAGCTGATCAAGAAGAAAGAATCACTTAAGCTAGGGTTGTATTTTGTAATATTTGTAAATCAAAGAGTGGTGAAGATAAAATTACAAGTCCAGTTGTGGTCTTGTGATGTGGTCCAGTTGTACTACAAAATACCCTTTAACTGTATAGTTTTATGCAGTGGGGGAAGTAACATATTTTTTCAGAGTTATTTTTTTTCTGTAGTTATGTGTTAACATACATGTAGCTTGACAGTGATTTTACTGAGTTTTAAATTGACACTCTTAGTGGCAGTGTAAGTTTATCAAGTTAAGCTTTTGTGGAATACACTTTTTTCTCTTTGAAATATGGGTTTTAATAATGTAGGCTTAGACTGAACAGTGAAGCTCTTCCTTCAGGGAAACATGTGACAACACTACAGCCAGAGCAATATTGACAAAACGTCATTTTTACTGCCCACTCTTCCCCACGCACCGTAGTAGGCAGAAGGGGCAATAGTTTAAGGGTAGACTTGACTCATACACACCAGAGGAACATTTTAAGAAGCCATGAACAGAAGAGGCATTCCTTATTCCAAAGTCCTTAGACGACACCTTAGCTTTTAGCCTTTTGGACCAAGTTTAGATTTGAACACTTACCTCAGAAATGAGCAGATTGTAAGGATGTGTGCATAAATGCAATTTGTGAGAGCTGAAGTAATCTACAGGAAGATTACTGTGTGTGAGTGGGCTACGAGTTCAAATGGATCAGGAGGTTACTGAGTCAATCCTAGTATTTGCTGGAACACTTTAAGATGCTTCTTACTAAAAAAAGCATCTTACTAAAGAAGCATTAAATATTTTTAACCTTCTAAAAACATTCTGAGATTTTTTTAATTCTGAGGAATGTGCCTTTTCTGCTCCTATTGCATTACAAATAGAAATACTCATGAGGAAGCTTTAGAGAAGGGGAATTGTAGGGATAAACTGGATAAAAGTAGGCTGGAAGCTGAGGTCTCTAATAGATGATTCATGGCTAATAGGTTCCTTGCACAATCCTCTGTCACTGCTCCCCACATGAAAGTTAACAACTGGAGCTGAGTGCAGAGCCTGTGGTTGCCCGGAGTAGTTTTCCACAAGTTGGTGGAGTGTGGGAACCATGGTTTAAAAAGTTGTATGATGCTGAAAATTTGAAATGCTATTTTCTGTGTAGCTTAACTCTTGCAATAGTTGATTACTTTTAATGAAACACTTTAAAAAATACATCATTTTTGTTACCATTATTTATTGCATTAGTAATGTAAAAAAAAATCTTTTTTATATTTATATTGCTGTAATTACTGCAACACTATCATCATGTAGTGCAGTTAAAACTTTAACAATGCACACACACAAATATTATGTTTAAAGTCCTAAATTTTTTCAGTGGAATGACTGTATTTTGTAAATTTTATAAATTTTATAAATCTTAAGATTGAAGGTAATTTAGTCATAGGATAAGAGGTTAATTTTATTCTCTTTATACTGCAGGCTCTGTGAAGTACTTAATCTTGATCCTAGGCATGTCCTGATTGCAGAAGTAATCTTCACGAATATTGGGGGGGCTGCCACAGCTGTTGGAGATCCTCCAAATGTGATTATTGTTTCAAACCAGAAGCTGAGAGAGGAGGTATGCATTGCAGGCTGTTTGGCTACTAAACTAAATACTGATGTTGACTTACACAGTGTTTGAACCTTCTCTTTCCTTAGGCACCATATAAAAAGAACACAATCCATACTGTCTTTCTTAGTAAGATGATCCATACAGAACAGAATATCTTTTGGGGCAAAATTGGAATTTTTTTTTTTTTTTTTTTTTTGTGGTGGTGGGGGAGGAGTATGTTCTTTATCAACGGCAAAGTGAAGAAGGAAGTAAAAAAAATGGGGTTTTGCTATTAAGAGAGGGCAACATGTTGGAAAAAAAGCAAAATGTGAAAATGAAGATGAATAATCCAAAGGTGTTTTTTTTTCAGAATAGGCTTTCTCTCAAAAGCTAAGTATGTTGAGACAATTTCATTCCTTTTCAGAAATTTCAGACCAGAAATAATTGTCCATACAAAAAAACCTGCAATGTGAGAGGCTGTGTTTTCCCTGTAGCCTTACGTCCTACCTGACTCTGTTACAGGCAAAGACTGTCCTTCAGCTGCAGCCCAGGAGGGTGTGAAGTGGCAGAGGAGAGCAGGGGCTCCTCCTGTGCAGCATGGGCTGCATCTGGCTCCCACCTCCTGCCAACATTTTCATATCCCCAAGCTTCACTGACAGGTTTTGACTCCCAGCACTTAGCTCTTCTATTTATAGATAAAATAATTTCATTTTTCTCTATGACTAGTGCCAAAGGGAAGTCAATGATGGCCAGTGAGGGGTGCGACTGTAGGAGTCCAGAAACATCAGGACTGTCCCAGTCCCACCATTCTATGATCTCCTCCCAGCCACATGGCTCCCTCTGCCCTGTGGGTGAGCAGAGCCACTGCTGGAGGGTGTTCACATTTTCAGCCTTCATTTCCTGTGTGGAGCTGGCATTTCCTGGAGTTTTCCATGCTTTCAGCTGTCCCTGCCAGCCCTAAACAACAGGTGGGCATCAGGTCCTGCTTCTGGCCCTGACACTGTGCTTCCAGGTGATGTCTGTGTGTGTGTCTGGTGCACTTGGGGCAGGAGGGAGGCAGTCAGGATGCAGGAGGCAGCCCACCCCAGATGGGGAGCTCTGCTCTCCTTCTGCCCCTGCACCACCCCCAATGACCAGCACCATGGAACGGGAGTATTGTAACAAGGAAGTCTGTAGAGCCACCTACAGAGGGTAGGTAGAGCCACCCCCCTACACCCCCCAAAAAAAATTTAAAGGAATTCAATGGGCTAGTGTGAGAATTATGTTTTATCTATTATGTTTCTATTCTTGTGCCAAAAGGGCATATCCTCTAATTAACTGAATAGACCCAAATAAATTAAGTGCTGTCCACGTTGAAAAATGTCTTCAAAATTTTATAGTATTTAATAAATTGAACGTTTACCTTCAAAATATTTGAATGTGCTGCGATTAGTTTGTTTGGATGATAACTGGAGACTCTGTAATATTCCTGGCTGGGGATTTGATAGCTAAATTTCAACGTTTGAAATACAAAATATGTGCAATTATTTAAAACTTCTTTTCTAAAAGAGGATACTTAACACCTGCCATGCAGGCATTTTCCTAAATGCTCAAACTCATCTCTGTAGAACCTTTGGAAGTGGCTGTAAACATGGGAAGTAATTAAGCAATCACATGGAAAGGAAACAGTTTTATATTTCTCTTGAATGAGATATTGATAATTTTAGGAGGACTCAGATCTATGAATACCCTAGCAAATGTGATATAATAGCAAATTCTATATTTGAAACAAACACAAAAACTTTCCAAATGTTTTCAACCTGTGTTGTTTTTTCAGGTCGTTTTTTGCATCACAGAAATAAGGGCATTATAAAATAGATCAGATGCAACACATGATCATGGGACTTGTGCTTCTTCTTTCCTGTATTCTCATGTTATATCTCTATTTATAAATAAAATAAGCTTAAAGACTATCCTTGGCTCTGAGGCTGAGGGGCATGCAGTGACTTTTGTCCTCCCTGCTTAGGGCTCTTCCCCTATAAAGGAGATTCTCCTGGGAGAGAGCTGAGAGCAGTAACTGGGCACAGCCAAGAGTGAGGGAAGGGAGTAAGCTGAACCATCTGGCCTCTTACATTCTGCACTGTTGAAATAATAGCTCAGTTCCTGATTTATTCCACCTGCTCTAGCATGATCTCTTCTATTCAGAAGACAAAACTTTGATGTTATCTTATTTCTGAAAGTCTTTCTAGCAAAGGCTGCTGTGAGGGTTATGTGATCAACCCCAAACCTGTGTCTAATGTGCATGGGATATTTGCTATATTTTTACCAAGTAAAATTTATTTATTCATTTATTTAATGTGTAAAAAGTAAAAGTTCTTGGCATTTTGAAAATGGCATTTCATGTACTATATTTTTAGTGTCTATTATGAGGTTTTCTGCAGATTTTTTTTTTTATATCTCTTTTTAGCATTATGATCATGTTTTTGTCATTCTAGGAAGTCTTCTTGGTATTGTGATTAAAATTTCCCTTTTCATCTACTTGCACTTCTTTTTCAGTGTTGCTTTTCTGTAGTAAATACAGGAGACCTTGGAAAAATGCCCCTGTGGGAGGCTGAATAGGGTGTTTCATTATGTAGGTGGTTGGATTTTCTATTTTATTTGATACCATCAGGAGGAGAATTTTACCAACCTTCCTGAACCTTTACTGTTTGGCGTCAGCCTCTAAAAGCGGCCTAGTAAGATACCCTGCAAATTTATAGTTTCTTAGGAAACCTTGGATTTTAAATCAACACAAAATAAAGTGCAGCATTGTTACTTTGTGTGTTTTTATTGGGTTGTGCTGTTAGAAATGCTTTACTTTTTGTTTACAGTAGTGCTGGAGAGGTTTTTCTCCCTAGGTTCTGGGGAAAACTCGTGTCATATTAAGAATATTTTATTTATAGGATGCTTTAATAAATAAGCTTTTTGTATAGTACACTCATTAAAATGTAGGGATAAGTCTTTTAATTTGTCTTGAGATACAACTGGATGTCAAAAGAACTTTTTCTTTGTAGCACTGGGTAATTTGTAATACTGACATTTTCCCTACCATCATGCCTGGAATCAGTGGAACATTTGCATAATCATAGAATCATAGAATCACAGAATCAGCTGGGTTGGAAGTGACCTCAGAGATCATCAAGTCCAACCCTTGACCCACTACCGCTGCGGTTACCAGCCCATGGCACTGAGTGCCACATCCAGTCTCTTTTTAAATATCCCCAGGGATGGAGAATCCACTACTTCCCTGGGCAGCCCATTCCAATGCCTGATCACCCTTTCAGTGAAGAAATTCTTTCTAATATCCAACCTCATAAAAAGGGGAGGAAGTTTTGTATTCTTGCTTGTTCTTACTTGGGGTTGGAAGTAGTTTCACAAAATAGCATTTATAGTGTGATCCTAGGGAAGGAAAAGAAGAGTTTTTATCAAGAAGAAACGGAAAACTCATGCAGTGTTTAAAAAAACCTTTTGTTACCTTCAGAGTACTGCTACTGAGTAGCCATCGCTAGCAAAATTGCATTCTTGCCTTGGAGACACAGGTGCTTCGGACTTTGGCAACTCCTCTTTTTTTTGTATGGACAATTGAAATGGTCATGGTTCTCTGGCTGATCTTTCAGAAAGATCCTCTATAGTTGGGAACTTCACAAGTATCTTGTCATCGCTTTAAAATCAGAAGTTTTTTTGTGCTCTGAACTCAAGATGGGATTATAAGATCTTTAGAGAATGGGTGGTAAATAGGTCTTCAGGACAAAATCATGGTGTGAACACAGTGTGCACTTGTGTATCCAGCCTTAGTCTGTCTAAAAGAGGTAACAATAGGAACAAAGTCAGTTTTAGATTTTTTTTTTTTATTATATCCTCATATTTACTGTTTTAGCATATAATATAACTTCTACTGTTAATCTGATGCTTGCTGAGGATTTTGGGTTTTCAGCATCCAACCCAGAGTTTTCCCTGCCACTTAACAGGAATTCCCTTGAAAATGGACAGCCTTCAGGTTACCCTGTTCTGACTTTTGGAGACTTTTGGCCTTTATGCTGAAATTTTGCATGGTGTGATACTGATTGGTTGTTTCATGACATGAAATATGAATATGAAAAATTGTGAATAGAAGTAGGTAATTCTGAAAAGCAGAAGAGAGAAAATCCTATATAAGAATCTATGAAGTTGCTTCAAGCACTGGTGGATTGTGAAACGGATTGTCATAGTTTACTAGGGTATTTTTGTTAAGTTTGCTGAAAGCAAGGTCAATTTATTAAACTCCTGCCCTTTCTGTCAATGTTTCATTGACACCTTTTCTCAAGAATAAAAGGAAATCCTGGGTAAAGGATATGAAAAAAAATATATGGGTTTATAGTTTTTCCATTTCTGCATGTAGTAATCATTAAAGAGTATGGTGCAAAACAAAACAAAACAAAACAAAAAATGGGTTTGCCAGTGTCTCAGATAAGGATTATTTTTATGTACCTGTATTAGACTATCAGTGATTTCTGGATGGTTCAGTGACATCATGCAGTTCTTTGAGACAAGATAGATCTTAGTTGCTCATCCAGAAGGGATGTTTAAACCAGAATAGAAATAATAAATTGCTCTTGCTCTTCCTCATTTTCTTAATTTTAAACCATGGAGTAAAGGGCGTTCCTGTCTGGCACCTAGCTGTGCTTTTTTTGCTTTCTCTTCGCTGATGGCAGATTTCTGTTGAAAAGGTCTGAATCACTCCAAAAGCAGTGAATAAAATAAATTTTTTAATGAGAGAAAATTAGTATTTTAGGAAAAGTGTATGAGACTTCATCCTAATATGAAATGGATATATTTTACTTTGCATTTAAAACTATAAACCAAGGAAAGATTCCCACTCTATTTCAGCTTTGAATCTGTACGCAGTGGAAGCTCTAGGCTGTTGTTTTGCTAAAACAAAATCTTTAGATTTTCTGTTGACTGGGGAATGGGACAAATATAATCAGCATAGCCTCAAGTAAGGGACTTTTGAATCATGTATTGCATTTATCTGGTGGATTGAAATCTCCTGGAAGAAAAGTATTTCTTGTCTCTTGCGCATGCCAATTCTATTTCCGTCTATTTTGAAAGAAAACTAAAAAATTTCAGAAAATGACATTTTGTTATATATGCAGCAAACATATGGAGCATTTCAATGTGTTTTCACAATGCTGAATCCCGGCCCCAGCAGTGCAGAGGACCCAGGAGGTATTGAATGTGTAATCCACAGCTACACAAGGCGTGAATGTAGGCTCTTTGGAGATGTCTCATGTCCCTTTCTAGGGTGTGGGAAAGGGAGCAGGAGCAACTGATGGAAGTAGCTGAACCTCCACCTTCTGCTGCACCATTTGTGTCTGTTGTACAATGTAAACCCTTTAGTCTCTTAAAAGTTCTCCAGAGGGTGCCAGCTGGCTGCTAGATAACCAGCAGTGTCAGGTGTGAAATCTGCCTGCACCTTCCCTGAAAGCATATTCTGCGTGTTGCAGAGAAGCTGGGACTAAGCCCAGGCCGAAGCATCAGTGTGGGCAGTGGTCTGTTTTTGACTGAGAGCCATTCTGATGCCAGCCACAAAAAGGAGTGCAGTTGGAGTCCTCAGCCTCCTCATGGCTACAGGGTACAAGCTGCAGAGGCTGGTTATCGTCAGGATTCATTTCACTCACTGCCTCTTGGGGATCAATGCAAGGACGAAATAGAGAGGAAGGCTGTGAGTGAGGGATGGGAAGAGATTTGAATCCTGTCTTAAACTATCACTGGCAATACTTTCATGCAAGCAGAAATAAGCGTGCTCCATGTTAGAAAACAATTTGTTTCCGCTGAACTGGCAAGCTGTTCTGCAGTCACAGCAGAGCAGTATGTTAGCATTTTCCTCAGGGATCTCAGAGGTAAGAAAGATCAATGGAGTGATATTACGAAGTTTAACAAACTCCTGAACCTCAGCCCAGTTACTCTCATTGAAAAGTTTGGGTAAGCTCCTGCAAAGGATACCAAAAATCTAGTAGATATTTTTTTTTCTCTTGTGGTGGCATTTTCAAGTGGGTTTTAAGGCTCATCTGTGTCAGCCCTTATATCCTGAATGTTAATCCAATTTTTTTTTAAGAGTATTGTCATCTGCATCTCTCTTAAATTCCTTTTAGCTGTTAGTCAGACCTCAAACTTCCTTCTTAACCTCAGTTTGCCTACTAGGTTGATGTCATTTTTCTTTTAATAGAGAAATTAATTTTATGGATTTCTTTTTGAGAAGCTTCTCATTGTGGCAGTTCAGTTACAAGGCACAATCGTTCTGCTCTGAACTTGGTGTGATATTAAAAATGTAGAAGCAAGTAACTTTGTAAATCTTTGTACATATTTGCACATTCCAGTAATATATGCGGAACACATAACATATTAAGAGAGTTTCTAAGGATTTATTTTTTTAATTTTTTTTAAAAATTTTTATTTCCTACATTAGCAATTCGCTTTATGCCTCAGTATCTCTGCAGAGAATTTCTACTGGCATACTCTGCCTGGTAGCTGGCATCCTTCTTCATGACGTGGACACATTGCTGCAAGACTAAAAATTTTCACATCCAATGTCCTATTTAAGACTAGTTAGAATACTAAAGTAATTTTTCTGGTTCTGGTAATTCTGGGTTGAGTATATTCAGGCCACATCTTATAACTTTATTGCTCCTCAACTAGCTATTTCCCAGTAATTCTCAGAAGATAATTTTTTTCCCCCAGTCAGATTTAGGGGTTGCTATTTTAGCTGCTATAGTTTTGTTATTTTTACAGCTTACTTCCTTTCAGCTTCCTACCTCTCCTTAGGCATTGTTGGAGACCACACAAAACTCAATACTTATTTTTCATAGTTTCTGAACAGTTTAATGGCACATTGTCAATGAGCTTTGGTTTTAGGAGTTCTGATTTTTCTGGCCAGAATTCTTTGATTTTTCTTTTTTGATAGAATCTTAGACGCAACCCATATATAGATCAGATTGATTGTCAAATATAAATGGCTGTAATTAAAAAAATACTCATGGGGGATATGGGCTTTATATACTTTGGGGACAGGTCTTATAAACAGTGATTTCAGAGGTGTCAGACATTTGACTTGCTGACCTATTATGTAGGCAAACTGAATTAAATTAATTAAATATTAAAGTATTAAAGTAAAATATTAAAATTATTAAAGTATTAAAGTGAATTAAAGTATATTATTTTCCTTCGTGGTATGATGGTTTTCTGTCCCATTCTTAAAATAATGTTATTCCAATTCCTGAAGAGTCTTCTTTATACTTTCATAAATGAAATGGCAGCAGCTGAATTATAAGGAAAGGCAAGTGAATGAACAGATATACTGTTTCACCTTTTAGTGGCTGCAAAGTATAAGAGACAAGGAATTACCTATAAAATAGAAATCAGAATGATTTTCTTTCTTTCATGAAGCTGAGACCTGTATTTTTCATAGGATCAAGTTCTAAGCCTGGGTCTGCATATTTATGTGTTGAGATTTATTTAACTCTCCACAAACTATGGATTTTTTGCAAAAGAGCACTAATCTTTATCAGGCTACAAAAGTTCTTTATGGCTTTAATAAATTTCTTGTGTCATGTGTCTTTTTATTGTGCCCTGTGGTGCAAAAAAGAAACATTTTTTCCCCATTTTTTGATCGAGAGACATTTCAGCTGCGACATTTTCACATAAATTACTGTAGTAGGAAACAATATAGAAGAAAGCACATTTAAGGTAGAAATCCCCTAGCAGTCTTAATGCATAAGGAAGTAATATCAGCTGATGCTCTATGGGAAGCTTTTTAAAATTTATATTGGCATTAAAGAAGGGTCTATAGGTAGTACACAGTTAATTGCTAGATGGCAAATCAGTATACATATATATAGAGGTATGGCGTAGGGAGATTCCATGACTTTCTAAAGTTACTGGGAAACCAGTGAGTGGTCTGAAAATTCAGATTGGACAACCTGAGCTATCCAGAGCTTGGACCATGCTTCCTTCCAAGGGCTCACAGAAGTGCTTAGAAGTGCTTTGCTGGGTTCATCACTTCAGACAACCTCTATTCTAGGAATATAAGACAGGGTCTTGCTAGCAGAATACTTGGATATGATCCCTCTTAGAGCATATGTACAACTTCTTTTGGACAGGATAGTCATGACTGCTTCAGAAATGCTTTCAGGCCAAAGGTTAAACTTTGTGTGCAGTATGGAATCATGGAATGATTCAGTTGAAAAGTGCCCTCGTCATCTAGTCAAATGTCCTACACAAAGTATGGTTGACTTCAAAGTTTTAGGGTGGGTTCTCACTATTCCTTCTTAATGCTTTAAACAGTATCTTTTTAATATATTCTGCCTAGCCTTTTTGGAAACCTCTTCATTCAATTGTTTCGTTAAGCAAAATATAAAGAGATGTGTCCATTTTTAAGAAGGCAGAAAAATAAGCAATGTTGATATAAATAATATTTTCATTATAGAAGAATATTTTAAAATTATATTAAATCCCAGTTCAGATAAAGTAATTGTAAAAATCGAAGTTGTCATAAATTTAAAATAAAAGCTAGGCATTAAAATTTGAATCTTCATGTAATTCACTGTGAGTTAAAATCAATTTGCAGTTATTTAAGTGATAAAACCAAAAGTTAATGGTTCAGTTTGGTTTGGGTTTCTTCTGTCCATGTGAGGAAGACTAAACGTATTTTAAAATAACATTTCATGTTGTTTTTTAGTTTTCTGGAATAAGTTGTAACGTGGCTTATCTCCTTGAAACAGATGAAATATGTCATGTACTGTACTGGGAACTTACTTTATTGATTTATATTTATTATTGATTGCTCAAGTAGATATGGTTGAATAATTTTCCCTGTAGGTAATATAGACAGTAACTGATTTTTAATATAAGTTCTCATTTTTATTCCCAGGGATTGGATTTTGCAGCCTTCACAGGGCATATGTTTGTTGGAATCTGCCTTGTTGTTCTGGTCTCCTTTCCTTTTCTCAGACTACTTTACTGGAACAAAAAACTTTACAATAAGGAGCCAAGTGAAATTGTTGGTAAGTATTAGCAGAAAATAATTTTTATTGTCACTACATTGAATGTATGCTAAATAGAAACTGAAAAGTTCTTACTACAATGTTGTCATCATGTGGAAGTGACCACTCTCCTTCAGTCTCTGGTATTTTTTTTTCAACTAATAATTTATATTTTCTTTTTAGTTGTGATATATTCTGACTTTTAGAAACTGATATTTTTCTGGTGATAAAGCTGAAGTGTTGGCATTAATTATTCAGTATCTTGCAAAATTTATAGGCATATTTTGCAACTTTCTTAGCCATAGGCTTGAATATCAGAGTTTTCTGTATCACAGCAGATAATATCTGTGTCAGGTGCTGAGGTCATAACTTAGCTTTAAAAAATATCCCAGGTTTCCTTCATGACAGGCATAGTGCACTAATGCTTTCTCTCACAGTTGGTTTTCTTCATCTGGATTTTCCCAGCAATCTTTTCTTGGACTGTGGTAAGTGAAACACATTTCATCAAGAGTTGAACTTTCCAGGTTCTTTCCAGATTGCCTCTGTGGCTCTTTCAACCCTAAATTTTCCTGGTGTATATTTTCTACAATTTAGTAGGACTAAATCTATGTCCTTTTTTTTAGATTTTTCATTTTGTTAGTTTCTAAAAGTCTTAGTAAAGATGTTTAAGTGGCGTTTAGGTATGTTGGTCCCTATGTCTTTGAGTTTTTATGCCTTTCTATTCAGTTGTTTTGAAGTTTTCATTATTGTTCTCAGGCTTCTCTTTGAGTATTAAAACAATAACCCCCAAATATTCACAATTTCTTTGCAAGGTAAGAAATAGTTCACTAAGTATAATTTTTTTTTAGCAAGCTGTGTAAAAAGATAGCTGAGTATAGCTGGTTCTTCCCTGGAAGTGATGATTTTTTCACTTTTGGCTGCAGAATTTGTAGGATCCAGGCGTCTACTGACTGTGAAACAGATGTTTTAATGTGCTGTACAACATCTCTGAACCTGTGGGTGAGGGGTCAGCTTAGCAACATGGAGGACAACTTTTGTTATAGTTGATTTAGCTTGGCTCCATTTGTAATCTGAGGAGAAAGATAAACCCTTCTAATGACTAATGTAGCTGTCTAATGTAGAACAGATGTATTGCAGCCCACCCCAAGTTTTACTCTTGTGAGTATAAGGGGAGTCCAAGAAGATTAGTTCAGTGGTAGAGATCCTCATGCTGAATAACTCATTTATGTTAAATGAATTTTCTAGAAAGCAATGAAGAATCTTCATTTTCTACCTTTTTGTACCATGAAAGGTGACACAAATAGTCTTTTTTTACCTGGCAAATAAATCTATTGATTATATACTTCAAAGGGTAAAAAAAAAAAAAAAAGACTTTATTTCCCAATAGACAAAAATGATAGGACACTTCTAGCTCACCTCAGTTTACACAACATCAGTTTTCATTCAGATAGGTAGAATTTTATCTTGGGTGCTAGGAATTACTTTAGAGAAAGGCCTTTCAGTACTTAATGGGGACTTATAAGAAAGATGGGGACAAACTTTTTAACAGGGCCTGTAGTGATAGAACAAAGGCCAATAAATTTAAAATAAAAGGAGGTAGATTTAGACTAGATATAAGAGGGGTGAAACACAGAAGCAGGTTGTCCAGAGAGCTGGTAGAAGCCTCATCCCTTGAAACATTCAAGGTAAGGTTGGACAGGGCTCTGAGCAATCTGATCTAACTGAAGATGTTCCTGCTCCCTTCAAGGGTGTTGGATTAGGTGACCTTTAAAAGGTCCCTTCCAACCCAAACTCTTCTGTGAATCTGTTATCAAAATGATAAATATAGAGCAAATCCCCGCCTGTTCTATACAGGGCTCAAGAATGAGAATGCTTTGTGGAAGAGATCATCCCTGGGAAAGGAACCTCTTGGATAAAACCCTTTGTTACTACACATTGTTATAAAAATAAATTTTCTTTGTTTCCTGGAAGTATATTATTAAATCTTTGGTATTCCACATTTTTTTCTAACTTCCCACCTTCCTTATTCAAAAAGAACTAATTTGCTTTTGTTAATTTCTTATTTTCTAATAAAAGTCATAACTTCATGGACATTTCCATAAATAACCAGAATTCTCACATACTTAAGTAATCTCTAGAAGTGCCAGCTTGCAAGATATCTTAAGATAAGTTATAAATAGTCAGAATATGCATACTACGAAGTGTGGTCAATTTTGATCCTGATATAATAGCATTATTTGTGAATATACATTTAGAAAATAGAATTGTAATTTTTCTGCAATCTCTAAACTTTTAAGGCATATATTTTTGACTTTTAATAAGTCAAGTATGCTAACAACTTTTTGACCAATTTGAAAAGGACAATTTAGTCACTGCCAGTGAAACACTACGGTAGAGGCTAGCGTGTTTCCTTCAATTCATCTCTCAGTAATGTTTGTTCCCTGCAACTTTGTATGTTCAGATACAGCCATCTCCTAATCACTATACCATGCTCTCTCTTATAATCAGCTGCTCCTCTGTTGCTGTGAAGCTAATCAGTAGCTGTTCAATTAGAGCACATGCTAAAGCATTACTCTTTCTATTGAGATTTTCAGTGGAAAGGGAAGAGAAAGCAACCAATGCAACCGCATTAGAAGGTAGCTGTTTACTCCAAGGTGACTTCAGGGTTCCTTCTGCCTTGAAATGAATCTGTGATAACTTCAAATAGCTTGTTTGAAGCAGCTGTTTTAATCAACTAAATACCAGCCTTCCCTCAGCCTGTCCCCGATTAGCAATTAAATAAGATATGTGAGACTTAATCAGTGTATTATTCTCCCCAGAATTTTTTCATTTTATCCCATGTGCTTTGAGATTTTTTCTGTTGCTTTGGGCTACATGGGTTGTTGAGAATGGATAAACACTATTTTTAAGAACAGACAGTGATGTTACTCTGCTGATACGTTGGCAGGTTAATTCTAATGCTGTGTGTTACCAGTATCTTTAAATAGATGGCTTTCAGACTGAGAGGTAGCACCTATACAACAGAAAAAACACGTTCCTTCCCCAGTAATCACTATCTGTAAAAGAAAAAATAATCTAAAGAACTCCATTATGAGAGAAAATATAAATTTTTTTAAGAATGCATGAAGGCATATTTTGAGGACTATTTTGAGTGTTACTTTCAGCTGGTAAACCTGTGCCTTGTTCTGTGTGGTGCAGAAGATTCTAGGATCTTAATAGTATGATGAGAAAGTTTAAAAAGTGTATATATATACTTTCTCAACACAGTATGTATGGGGAAATAGTAACATGAGCGTAAGAGGAATTAAACTTTCTGTTTTCCAGCCCTAAACTTGAAACTGAAGTTTCTACTTCCTGTACAGGTTTGCAACACGTTATTTAGGCACTGGTATGCCTCCGCTACCAAGCTGTGTGGAGATGTGGACCTCAGTGTTTGGGAAGGTTACTATCTACATGACAGTGGGTGACATGTGATTCAGTGACAAGCATCATTGCTGCCATTTTTGCCAAAGAGGAAAAGCTCTCTCTTAGCACTACAATTGATTTGGTGCCAGCTCCCCATTTCTCCTCTGTGGCTTCCTCCAGTTTCTGATTGTGTCACTGGCTAGAAGACAGACCCACGGCTGAAGCAGGAGAGGGGAGAGCACGTTATTCCTTCTGGTGTATCTCACTGCCTGCAGCAGCTGGGAAAATACTGCTGTGGTAGTATGAGAGTCAGTATGTAAAGTCCACAACAGAAGGAATTTTCTAATTAATTGTAGTCATGTGTAAAGTGCTTAATGTGTGAAAAATACAATGCTGTTTCCCACAACGTGAAATGTGATAACCAGATGAGTGAGCAAATCTGTTTCATTCTTCCATGTGGAGCTTTACAGCTGCTTCTCTAAGAGGGAATGGAGGAGAGGAAAGAAGAAGTACAAAACCAGCTGTGAAAAGGTAGAAAATCTAGAAGAGGAAAGAAGTAGGGCAGTGATAAGTGAGGGGTTGTCTGGCATGTGCATTTGATAGGACTATGCTGGTCGCAGACCCTGTGTTCCTGGACTTAAAATGAAGTGCTGTTCACATCAGGCCTCACTTTGTGTGAAAATGTCCAAAGAATGACACAGCTAAGGTGAAGGTCAAGAAAGACAAGACAAATCTGAAAAACTAATTTAGCACTCAGTGACTGGAGAGCTTCTCCCTCTGTGTCCCATACTGCCTACAAATATCTGCTATAGTACTTGGTGCTCTGCTCAACTGACCAAGCACAGGCATCGCCAATTGTAATCCTAGCTGAACACCAGGTATAGCTTGGGCAGTGCTGACATTATCATTCTGTCCATGTGAACCCTTTGCCTACTCCATCTCTGAAATGCCTGCCTGAGGGAACTGCCCCCAGAGCAGGTGAATGTGGTTTAAGAGTTAACAGCTTTGTTGTTTTCTTAGGGCATAGGATGTCTGGGTGAACTCTACATCCTCTAACAGGGGTGTCTGCCCTCACACAATGCCCTGCAGTGTGTACAACCTTTTGGTTTAATGCTGGGCTAGAACTACTGTGATGATTTGTAAGACAGTGCTGTTTCAGATCCTTTGAAAAGAAAAAAAACCCAACATAAAATAATAATAATAATGTTCGAGGCCACAAGGACTCTGCAGAGGTACAGAGGGGACTCAGGGTATGGCTTTATGTACCGTCAGTACAGCTACATACTCTTCCTGGGGTCAGAGAACAGTCCTTAGCCCTATTTCAGTTAATAGCATAATTGTAACCATAGGAACAATTCTTGCTAGAATTGGTATTTCGTGTACCTCGATCAATTAAGTACATTGATAAATCTCAGTTCTGAGGTGTTTCTGTACCAAAGTAGGTACTTCCCTAATTGCCAGCAAAGCACTGTTGGGTCATTTAATGTAACTTGAAAGTAGTGGCCTGTCCTCCCTTGAAAGCTGTCTCAGATTTTGCTCTAGAGTAATTTCTAGCAGGCAGATTATGCTCAGAGTAATTTCAAAAGAAAAGGATATTTCAGGATATTTTCAAGCCTGCAACTTCAAGACCAGTCTGGATGTCTGTTTTGCAATATGCATTGCACGCTACTGTCCTAGTTAGGGCTGTTCAGCCTGGAGAATAGAAGGCTTCAGGGAGAACCTTATTGTGGCCTTTCAATACCTAAAAGGGATCTGAAGGGATGCTGAGGAGGGCCTTTTTACAAGGGCATGTAATGACAGGATGAGAGGGAATCAGGGACATCTCCCACTAGACCAGGCTGCTCAAAGTCCTATCCCACCTGGCCTTGAACTCTTCCATGGAGGGGACATCTACAGCTTCTCTGGGCAAACTGTCTCTGTATCTTACCAGCTTCATAGTGAAGAATTTCTTCCTAAAGTCTAACCTAAATCTATCCTTTCCCAGCTTAAAGCCATTATCCTTTGTCCTATCAGTACATGCCTACGTAAAAGTCCCTACCACAGTTTTCCTGTAAGCACCCTTCAGACACTGGAAGGCCTCTATAATGTCTTCCTAGATCTTTCCAGACTGATTAACCCAAACTTTCTCAGCCTCTCTTCAAAGGAGAGGTGCTCCAGCCCTCTAGTCATCTTTGTGGCCCTGCTCTGGACTGGATCTTAGAGTTCTATGTCCTTCCTCTGTTGAGGGCTCCAGAACTGGACACAGTACTTCAAATGGGGTCTCATGAGAGCAGAGGGGGAGAATCACCTCCCTTGACCTACTGGTCACACTTCTATTGATGCATCCCAGAATTTGCAGCTTTCTGGATAGCCTCACTCCTGGGGCTGCTTCAGCCTGTGCCAGCTTGCACAGAAGAAAACTTCTGGGAGGTGACTTAAGAGTGTGGTACCATATGAGCTTTGGAGTTTTCTGCCTGGGTTCCAGATGATTTGCTGACGGAATAAGGATGTCCTGTGAATCTCTTGCTGTGGAGTCAGTTCCATTCTGGGCATGTGAACTGGAATTAGGTGCCTCAGTGACCAAATGGGGCCCCAGCTGTCAGACTTTTATATAAATGCTCTGTATTGCTTTATGCAACACTGTGCAGATTTCCTGCATTCCTTTGCAAGTATTCAGCTGAATAAGGCAAAGTGTGCTTTGTTGTAATTTTGAAGACCCTGCAACATTTATGCCTCTGCTCACCTTTTTTTCCCACAACTGATTAACTGAACTATTCAAAGGAATAAAGACAAGGACATTTCAGTAATTTTTTTTTTCAGTATTAGAGTCTTACGCTTGTCTCCTAGGAGAGAGGGATAAGTTGTTGAGCTGCAATATCCCTCAGCTTGAATTCTTTCTACACATAGGTTTCACTTTTCTGACTTAGCTTCTGTGCTTTTAAAATGGAGATGACTTACTGTCTAATGATGCTTAGAAGATTAATTACCTAATATCAGGGATTTTAAAAATTGCTAAAAGATATAGATATCATGATTACCGGATTAAGATGTAATGCATGATCCTTAATTTGTTTTTCAGTTAACATCTAAAAGAAGTGTTCTGTTCTGATAAGTTACCTAAGAAAATAATTTCTTTGCTGAAAAAAAGTTAAGCTACAATAGTGTATGGAGAAAAAAAGCCCAACCACATTCAGAACATGCTTTGCATGTTGTTAGTCACAGCCCAACAGTGCAAATCTGTGTTGCTTGCAAAAATTGAGTGCACTTGCAAGTTAAAGATTGCCATTTTATGATAATTGTTATAATCTCGTCAAAGCTGGTCTTGCTTTTCTGAGCATCATTAACTAGTAAGTCTGGCTTCTTCAGATTCTGGGACTGGAAATTATTGCATTCATGTTTTGAGGATGTCTTCTTTGTTATTGGCAGTTGGGTGGGAGGGGATGTGTGATTACTCTTAGTAAAAATCAATTTGACAATTCATTGTCAAATTGCAGAAAGAATATGCACTTTTAAATGAAGCATAATGTTTTCTAAATTGCAGAAAATGTATTCTAAAATGTCAGAGCTCAGGTCAGTAGCTGAAACTCCATTGAATTTAATGAGTCCAGGACACTGTATCTGTGTTTTCCATGGTATAAGGTGATAAATGACAAAGCCAGGACAGATTAGCAGTGTAGGGTTTACATGTTTATTGATCCTTTATTTGATCTTAGAACTAAACAAAAAATTACTCTGTCTTTTTGAAAATGGACTTCCCTGGGGGGAACTGGGCAGGGGCAAGAATAGATGTGTCTCACCTGGTGCCATTAATGGGCTATTACAGTAAGTGTGCAGGAAAGAGAACCAGGAAAAACATACTGTGGGATGACCTAGAAAACCTCATCACAACTTACGACTACAACAGAAGCTGCAGTATAAAAGATGTTTCAATTGTTCTGATTACCAAAGGACATTTTGCTCTGAAGCAAGTTCCACGGCATGTTGGAGGTCTGCATCCCTGGGATGTTTAGAAAACTAACGACTGAACAGTCAAGCATGCACTTGTTGTACATAAAGGAAAGATCAAAACCTGTGTATTTTTTACCATAGACCAGAAGGCATTAGGCTGACCTTGCTGAACCTGGATGTTACCCCACAGCTCTTCAGAGGTGGGACAGTAATGTGCAGTGCAAATGGTAGTGCTCTCTGCTCTGTGGATTTGCTTGTGGCACAGATCATAGAATCTTTTTGGTTAGATCACTGAGTCTAACCAAATACAGTGATGTAGGTGTCCCTTTCTGAAGGAAAGAAGATAAAAATGCTTTGTATGAAGTTACCTGTCCGAGATCTGCATCTTGGTGATGGTGACTTATTTCACATCCCTCCATCAATAAAACCCTTAGTAAAATTTAATTTGTAAAGAAGGAGGAGAAACGCTATGGCAGGATGAACAGATGTGAATAGAAAGGGTATTGTAGCAAAGACAAGCTATCAGAAAGCAGGATAATCATGCTTCAAGAGCAGTTGCCGAACGAAAAGAAAAAAACCCCACATTTTCTCTTGAACTGGTGGTGAGCCTCAGTTTCAAAACTATAGTCCAAGTCACTTTCAATTTGCATGAAAAAACAATACAGAAAGGACTGTTCACCTACTGCGGGGTTTTCGAGCTTTCACCTTGCTTAAATTAAATACAAAAATTTCTAACTTATTCAGGCTAGGGCAGCATGGAGGATCAGAGAGGTGTTTATTTCAACCCAAAGGGGTGAGGAGACTTTTTCAAAGAAAAAAAAAATTGCCTGGGATGTTGCCTAGAATACTGTGCAAGAAAGTCACCTTTCAGATTTTTTTTTAACTAGTCATGCTAATCTATGTGAGAAGGAACATTTTCTCAGCTCTCAGTTTCGGACCAGTTTTAAAATGTATGTTATGAGACTGAAGATGCCAATTGAAATATCTTATTGTCCCATGGACCAGAAAGTGAGGAGATGAAGCAGACTAGCTCTTTTCAGGTGTTGCTATTTACAGTTCTTATAAAACTGAAGACTTAAAATTCAGTCTTTCTAAGTCAAATTCAGACTTTCTAAGTCAAATTCTAAGCAAAAATTACCACAGTTTATGAGGTTTAAAATAAGGGGGTTTTGCACAGCTCCCATCATTCTGTGGTGAGCAGATCAGATGTGGCCTAAATCTTTGTCACTTTCTTGTTTATGTTCTGGAAGAGCATGGAAGGTCACTGATGATGTGTTTCCATGTGTCTGGAAAAGTAAATGATGGCCAGGAGAGGGTATCTGCACAGAGTCACGTGGAACCTTTGATAAGCAGGATCTATCCAAGATTTAATATAATTTAGTGTCAGACTATGCTCCTGGCAAGGATCACCTCATGTATTACAAAAGAAAGTAGAAGGTAGATTCTGTACCTCTTAGTTATTCAGGGTTCAGGGATGAATCTCTTCTTGGATGAAAAGCTTTAGCTGAGCAGTGGTTATTTAATAACCTTGGATAGTCATTGGACTTGAGATAATATGAATTTCTATTTCTGATCTTGCACTGTAAAACTCAGGCAGAGATTAACATTTTGATGGATGTGTGCTTGCCTATAGACATGAACCATACAAAATGTGAGTCAGTTGGTGTTCACATCCCTTTTTTGGGTCAGCTGTCCTGACAGACTTACTTTTGCTCTTAAATAATTGAGTTTTGTCAAGTCTGTTTCCTTCTTATAGTCAATATTTACATGAATCACTCTGAATTATTATTACAAATACTTCATCACAAAGCAAGGGAAAGAATGAAACTCATTTAGTACTTGATTCGATAATAGATACCATGAACCACCAAGAATCTACAGCAGTAAATGTTAATTTTTCTGCATACATCAAAATGTAATGAAATATTTATTTCATTATAGAATACATTGTTTTAATAAATAATGCATATAGTTTTTATAAATGGTGCAAAGACTCCTACAGCTGTTTCTCAGGATAAGAACAATTTGCTGATTGAGCAGGGACCTTAAGAGGTAAAGCCTTAAATTCTTGGCACGTTGTCTTTGCCAACATGAAATTTCAGGGGAAAAGAAAAGAAGGCTGAGGAAATGTGTTGGTTCATCAGGAAGTTTTTGTGCAGAATATTCTGCTTTTGTTTTTACAGTGATTTCCTGGAAAATCCAAAGCTTTATTTTTGGCATGCTCAATCTAAGGTCCTCCCTTAACAGGAACACATGCTTTTCAGTCATTCTCAAGGGCTTTGACAGTGCTGGAAAAAAATTAATCAAAAAATGCTGCAAATGCTGACAGGATTTTGGAGATTGATTTTGAGTGCTAATCAGTCTATCTGAACTTATGCAGGATCACTTATCATTTAGGTCTGCACACAGGTGAAGATAGCTGTGTTTATGAAGATCTTCAGTGCTGAAGAATGAAGTCCTGTCAGGGAACCTTTAAAATGTTATTAAATGATATTGCCCAAGAAGGTGCTAAATTTCAGGTTTGCCTGACATTAAGACTTGTATGAACGCAGAGTGAATGGAAACCTGTTGTATACAGGTCTGAATACAGCGAAGGAGCATTTGCTGATAGTGCTAACTACAAAGTGACTACTATCTTGTTAGCAATATTAAAATGTATATTGGCAGTTTATGTTCTGATGAAAAAATGAATGTGATATGATTGTAACACTAAAGCTTGTGGAAGGCATTTGCAAGTCTTTGAAGGCAGTACCTCTTTTTCTTTGGAAAATGGCTTTGAAATGAATTTATTTAGAATTTTGAAAAGCTTCTGTTTATTTTACATTCCCTTCAGCTTTGCAAAATGGATGGTGCAGACAGCTTACTAAGTGGAAAATTGTTGGGAAACGATTCCAATAATTCTAACAGCTTTGAGTCCAAGGCACAATATACATGAACATTTTGTGCATCTCCAGTTTCATATGCATTGCACCTTCTTTAAGATAAGCAATTTTTTTTTTTTTAAGAGTTGAAGCATGAGATCTATGTTTGGAGACTGACAGCCCAGCGCATTAACCCGGCCAGCAGAGAGGAGACGGCTGTGAAATGCCTCTTGATGCAGAAGGTGCTGACTCTGGAGATGCTCCTGAGGACAAAGCTGAGGACATTTCACAGGTGAGCAGGGACCAGCATTACCCACCTGCCCTCTCCAAATGTTGGTGGTGACAAGATGCACAGACAGTTAGTTGGACCAGCAGGCAGCTCCTTCTTATCTTAGTCTACGGCCAGGAATAACAGCATGGCTTTACTAAGATTGTGGGTATTATTTATGTTTGCTTCAAGCAGCCAAGGACTCACCTCTGGTAATTTTATGCAGACCTGAAAGTTAAGGCTTTCAGGAGTCTTCACTTTGATGAGACCTGTATTCTTACTTGTCTCTTGATCAGATGGATGTTGGGGCAGATATGAAGACCCTCAGCATCAGTAAAAGACAAAAGTGTTTTAGTACAGAACTGATGTGTAAGGCCTGAAGAATATGTCAATATGACACAAATTTCAAGGCCCTAGAAATTTAAAATAGTTTTTGATTTAAAAAGGTCACAAATATACCATTAGAATTTTCATTGCAATAGTGGCAATGTGTAGTAAAATGCTAGAATTTCTTTTTTTTTTTTACCAAAAAATTCAGGGAAGTGTTGAGTCTGAAAAATATGTCACCAAGTAATTGCTGTGTTTTTAAATTATCTCATAATCCTGTCTTCAGTGGGAACCCAAGTGCAAACATAATTAACCATTTTTGTATAGAAAAGAAGAAAGTTTTATAAACCAGGATGAATAAAAATACGAATCTTATTTCACTTATGTTCTAACAAAATCAGCTGTTCTTCTATGGAAACTGATGACAGAATAACAGTGATAAATATTATGAAAATGAATTGAAATTGAAGTGATTAATTTTCATTAATAAACATGTTAACAAGCGATATGAGCAAGGCCATGTAAATACGATTTCTCAAACTATTCCAGTATTAAGGTGACTTTTGTGTACATAATTTTTGCTGATGCTGTGCACTTTGAATGGAGTGATAGTGTTACTTAAAGAAAAAAAAAGCTCTTAAAATCACCTCCTTTTTAATAGATTATAACAGATTACTGTACTGACACTGAAGATACACTTCTGAAGTAGATATAAAAATTGTATATTTTATTTTGAATGTCAGCATTCCTCCAGCACAGTACTTTTGCAGCAATGTAAAAATTTATTAGAGTTAACAGTAATGTTCCTGAACTGCAACCCAAAGGCTTTTTGCTGGAGGGCTGACTATGCTGATAATACAATGAAGTTATTTGGATCTTAAAAACTTCATTATAAAATTCAAATGTAACATATATGTGTTCTGACTTGCTGATGTTAGCATGGGATGCTTGTTTTATTCCAGAAGGACATCAACTCCTGAAACTATTAAGGGAACTATATAGTCCATCTGTATAGTGTGGATGTCATACTGAGGTCCACACTTCGGAGTCTATCTCCTTCCAAGGCTGTAGGACTCTTAATGAGCTGTAGGGTTTGTATACTAGTGGAACAAGGTACAAAACCAGACCCTTAAGTGAATACTCATGGGAATTTTTCTGCTGGCTGTAAGAAGGCCATGAGTCCTTTGTGACATGAATTACTCTATAAATGGTGATCTGTTTGTGATGAGAGAGATTTGCTCCATCGCTCTTGGCAGAGCTCTAATTTCACTCTGGAAAAAAGCAGGTGTCATTTTCTTTCAGGCAAATTTCACAGGAAGACAAAAACTGGGAAACAAATATTCAGGAACTCCAGAAAAATGTAAGTAAATGATAGATTTTCTCAGTTTCCTTGTAAGTGGACCTATATCTTGATACGGAGAGAGTGCTTTGAATCTAATGCAAATTTTAAAACTCTCATGATAGCAGAAAAGGTAGCAAGTAGGCAGGCAGGCTGGCTTCTCAGTGGGACAAGGTGCCTGAACAGCACAGCAAGGTTTTCTAGGTTTTATACTTTTGTTCCTTAGAAAAAGCTTGTTTAAAGAATCAATAAATAATGAATCAGTATTTTCTTAAATTTTTAATTCATGGCCAGAAAGACTCAGAAGGTGTCAATAGGTTGTTTCTAACTATGGTGCATGATGATGGAATCAGCTCCTGCTGAGGTACCGAGTACTGAGTCTAACTTGGTACACTGTCTGTGACATGACTGCTTTATTAATAAAGCAGGGATAAAACACTTGGTTAAATCCCCTTGTCTTTGCTATGCACACATTTACACCTCCTAAGTTTTTATGCTGGAGCTGGATTGGATGAAATGTAAACTGTAGTGGGATTAATTTAACCTACATTTAGTTGTCTAAATGTCACATTCTCTCCACCTCACTGGCATCACTAATGAATTCAGGCCTGTGTTTGGGAGCTCAAGTCCTTGACTGGGATGGCTCTGATCTATGCTGTCCACCAAAACAGAACAATACCAACAGGATCTCTTATTAAGTTTTAAGAAGATGTTTTAAGAAGAGTTGTGGCTGCCCCATCCCTGGAAGTGTTCAAGGCTAGGTTGGGGAGCTTTAAGCAACCTGGTCTAGTGGAAGGTGTCCCTGCCTATGGAAAGGTGGTTGGAAATAAATGACCTTTAGAGTCCCATCAAAACCAAATCCTTCTGTGATTGTTTTACACTCTTTTTTTTTCAAGGCATGGAATAAACCCCAACTTTTTTAAAGAACAGATACGCGTGCTTTAGTAGAGCTTTAAACCATGTAAGAGTCTGGAAACAAGAGAGGGACTCAGGCTGGGAGAAGGTGATTCCCTGGGTTGGTGATGAAAGTGAGATTAGAGCAGAGAAGCAGTCGTGATAGAAAGTCCTGGGTCTGAGGGTGAGAGCATGAGGAGCTCAGCACAGGGATGCAGGAGCTGGACATGGGGGTGTAGAAGATGCATAGAGATTGTGGGCTTGGAATGTCAATGGGAGTTGTACAGGAAGCATGAAAGATCTGATGTCTAGGTTAGGTCAGAGGTTTTCAAAGCATATGAGCAACAAAGGGAGTGTCTGGAGTGCCCTCTGTAGTAGGAACTGCATGTCAGCTCTACTTTTCATGATGAAATGAAGTTGAGATGTGGGAGCCAAATATAGCTGAATGTATGCAGCAGTTGCTAGCTACTTGCACCTCTTAGATCACATGTTCATAACAGGTATGCATTAAATGCTTCAATTTGAATATTTCTGTCTTTTAAACTGAAGAGGACTATACAATACAGAAACTGAATACTTTTGTGAACTCTGTGCATAATAGATAGCTTAACTTTAACTCAGTTACTAATTTTTTCTCCCTATCTACAGCACAGGATAACAGATAAAATGCTTCTCATCAAATGCCTGACTGTGCTGGGATGTGTTATTCTCATGTTCTTTCTCAACTCATTTGTTCCAGGCATCTACCTAGATCTTGGTAAGTTTCATAGTTTTTATTCTTTCTAAGCAAAAAAAACACTCATCTCCAAAACCCACAAAACCTGACCCCCCCAAAACCCCTCACAGTAATATTTTTTTGAGTCTGGATATTTTCAGAAAGCCCTTTCCCACATGTCTCTGGGCTTGAAATTCCACCAGGTTAATCAGAACAGCAACTTCTTAGGACAGCTTTTTAAATTGCAGTCACATCCCAGCCACCCCAGGACAAATAACAGAGAATGAACAGGACTTCATTTTTCTGACTTCAGAATACTAAAAAGCTGACTAAACGTTACAGAATGAGCAGATTTGATCCTGGCATTATTGCACTGTAGATATGAGTGGATGACCAAAATGCATTGCTGAGACGTGGAAATAATCACACAATTGAACAAGTAGTCTGGAATTATTTCTAAAGTATAGGAAACTCTTTTTATGACAGTCTCCATTACTTTTTCACTAGAATAAATCATTTCCCAGAATAAAATCAGGAAGACCCATATACGTGTGAAACTTAAGTAGCTGTATGCATATTTTCTACCATAATAAACATACCCATATGTACAGATTTTTGTATTGATGTATATCTGTACAAGGACAGGCTTTGCAAATCTCAAAAGCAGAACCAAATTAAAGCTCCCACTTAACTGAAGGACAATCATTAAGTCTACCTGTGCTTTGCCCTACAAAAGGCTGCTGCTGGCTTGAAAGTTACAGAAATTCAGATTTATGTTTTTTTATGCAGTCTGAATTTCCTTGCTGTGTACATCCCCATGGCTGAAAGATGCAATAGTCTTGAAGAGGCATAACACATAATCAATAAATCATTGATTTATTAACAATCATGTACACAGATACTGCTCTAAAATCCATTTTTCTTACTCACACTATAGAGCTAGTTATAGCTGTAACATGGTGATCAAGTTGTAAACAAGACCTTCCTTATTTACTGCTGATACTTCTGGTGTATGGACTGGCTTAGAAAGGTCCCAGTAGCAGAAGGCTGTTCTCTCTGCTGGGAGATGAAGAAACACCATTTTTCCACATTGCCAGCACCAGTAAGAGGATATGGGCGACTGTGTCTGGGGCAATGTGTTTTAATGGGTACAGCCTTGCATGTAGTAAATGCATTTGTTTCAGGGACTGATCCCCTGGTGTTAGATATGCAGGATGGCTTGTGTCCCCACTGCTCAGACCTTGTCCTCTCAGAGCAGAATGGATAAACCTCCATAGCATAGCAACTGGCCTTCTGCTCCCTTTGTACATTGTATGCATGGGACAACTAATTTTTTGGTCCCCAGCAAAATGGAAGGCAATTTTGTAGCCCAGCAGAGTTGTTTGAAGGTTATGAGGGTGGGGGCATATGTTGCATTATTTGCTATGTGTGATGGAGTTTGAAAGCATGAAGTCACCTGGGATAATGTTGGAAATTAATTATCTCCAGAACTGTACTTTGATTTATTTTACCTCACCTAAAACAATCTGGGTGACTGCAAAAGAGTCTGGGAGTAAAACAGCACCTACAAAAGGGGCAGTCTGGAGGACCAGGACCTGTTGTAGATTTGGGCTAAGCAATTCTCTGACAGTGCTGGTACACTGAGCAAGACCTTGTTGGCATACAGTGGAAGTCCTGGTGCTCAAGAGCAGTATGAGGCTTCATCTTTTCTGACAGTGCCCCAGCTGCTGTGGGAGCTTCCCTGTTCCAAGGTATTTGCCATGGAAACGGGTGATTGCAGCAAATAAATATTATTGGTTGTTAAAAGTTAAAAGGTGTACTGATGTATTATAACTGTAAAAGTGCTACATTACTAAATGTAGAAAGAAGCAGAAATTGAAAACACTTGAAGGCATTTGAAGTCACCAAGGTTAAGGACACAAGGAAGGAGTTCACATCAACAGTTTAAGAAATCAATTTTCATCTTTATTTTTCTGTATCAGACTAGTGGGCACTGACCCCCATAGGATTTCTTGAATTAAAACCAATATCTAAAAGTGTTTTTGACAGCCGCAGGCAGTCAGTATAGGCAATATAGAACTGGCTGTATATATTCCTGTTAGGATATTCTTTCAAAACTGCAAAGTAGATGGAGTCAATACAAGAGAACTTAATAACCGATGGTTGGGGTTTGTCCTATTTTATGTCAGTAAAAGAAATAGAAAAAAAATGGAATGGTTGGCTGTGCAAGGTTCTATTATTCATCAGCTGATCTTGAGTAAAGTAAATATGGGCTGTATGTGTTCTGCATAATTTCTGCCTGTTCTGTATTCATGGTAAATCTGTAGATTAATGAATAAATTATATTAAAGCATACACATAATTTTGATTACCAATTAATGGAATCTGCAGACTTATAGAGATCTCATTGGTGATTCCTGAATTTCACTGTCTCGATAGCTGTCATTTCCTTATCACTGCTGAAGTAGTGCTGCTGTGAGTCTCTGTGGATTTTAGTCCTCCAGTGCACTGAAATGAACTTCGTAAAATATAGTACATTTTGTACTCTGATGGTTTGAGTAATTTTGTTCCATATGTTTTTCTCATAAAAATGAAAGTAGATTGTAGTTCAGTGTTTAATTTTCTACCAGAATGTTTTATACAGAGGCTGAAGTGTTAGAAATCTAATAACTTTTAATTGCATTCAGTAGAGTGAATTAGAAAGATTACAGAATTCTTTATCAGTCCCCAGCCTTGATACAATTTTTCCATTATGAACTTGAAATCATTATTATAATTTGAGGGAGCTGACATTTTAGTTTAAATAATAAAATTTGCATACTTAGCTGCCTTTTAAAATGCAGAACACTTTCCTATTCCTTTTTCTTGTACCTGTTCATCAGTTTATTTAGTCTAGTTCTTTGAAATATCTATATTAATGAAAGATTAGTACAGGGACTTTAAACAAACAGTTATGGCAAACTTTAAGACTTCTACAGTGCCTTCATGCGGCCCAATGGGATTCTACTTTATTGATAAGGCACTGATATAGCATCTGAGGAAAGATGACAAAAGATGAAAGTGAAGACCCTTTGAGGATTTTATCTGGCTTCTATTTTGACTTCTTTAACTTTTAGGCAGGCATGTCTAGAGCATCAAGCTATAGTGAGATCCCACATAAAAGACAAAATATTTAAAAAGTACGATAAAGCAAGATTTTGTTGAAATTTAAATATACATATATTTAACAGGGAATGCTCAAAGTTACTGGGTCAGAAAGAATACACCAAATCAATGTATAACTTACTTCTTTCTGCTTCTGTGGAGCAGGTCCCTCTGTTAGTTTTGGTTTCAGTTGTATATCAATATGTTGCTGAGCTGCTGTAAACTCTGTGCAGTTCCCTCTGGTATCCATGAGGAGGGACCCATCACCTCTGTGTCTCTGTTTTTGTCTGTCCCCCTCAGTGGACTCTGCATGAAATACAGGCATCCTGCTCCTTGCAGACCCTCCTGCTCTTGTTTCTTTCCACCTCGGAATGCCTGATTTCCAGGGCCAGGCTGAGTAGTTTCTGAGGCAGGGGAAGGTCCTTCCCTCCTTTTAGATGGTTACAACAAATTCTGCTGCTTTCATCTTCAAGAAACATTGTGCATACCCAGGAGTAAACAAAAGAGATATTGCCTGTTTCAGAGAAGCAATACTGTCTCTATTTGGCTCCTGGCTGCTGTGAGCTGGGAAGGTATGCCAGGAGAAATTCAGTTGTATGTTTGCCTTATTTGTATATTAATTTCTACATTATTGCCACTACTTTGCCTGTTGGAGACAGGACTCTTGTGTAGGTGAACCTTTGCTATTACCATCTGTGTTCTCATGTTCCTCTGATGAATTAATTATTTATGCAAAGGGACAGGGAGAAATTTTTAGAGTCACTGAATTCTTCCATAATTTAGGTCTGCTATTTGCTCCAGCCCCAGCAGAAGACAGAACTTCAAAACACAAACCTTGAGGGAACTATCTGGACGTTTTTGGCCTCTGCAGAGGGGTTATGTCTTCATACTATTGCCTGATTCTATTCTGGTTCTTTTAGTGCTGTGGGTGTTTATAATCCTTCAGACATCAATGTTTAAGCTAATTACTGCTTCAGCTGCCCTTAAAATAATCTCTGGAGGAAGTCAGTAGTCAGTGGGGGTGATCAACAGCTGTGATGCATCTGACTTACTTTAAAGGTCTAATTCATGAAACAATTTGCCTCATCCTGTGTCACTGCGATCTTTTTATGCCAGAGGATGTCTTCTCAAGATATACCAAGCTTTAGTCATGGATACTTAAAAAAGCCCAACAACAGCTAGATGGACATTTGACTTGATAACTGATTATGGGGTTTTCACTTCTAAATTTCTAAAATCAGATTTGATATTATTAACCAAAGCAGTGTTAGCAAGAACCCCAAATTTATGAACCTTAAAAAAATATTTTTTTTCTTTTAACTAAATAATGTGATCACTGTGACCTTTCTGTGCAGTAGGACAAGTTCTAGAAAACAACAGTTCATGTCACTTTTGTTAGGCAAACATCCTAAGTCTAAATTTTTCCTGTTGTCCTTTCTCTAAAGATAAAATCCCTCAATATTTACAGACAAAGGGTATCTTGTTTGGTGAGAGCTCATTTATGTAGTTCAATCTAGCTGCTCTTTGAAAACTTTTTCTTGTCTTCTATATTCACTGTGGTTTAACTTCTGATGGTTACCTAGATAGTTTTGAGGATCTGTGACTCTTTTTGCAATTTATTTCAACTACTATCTTGTATCATTGAAACATTTTAGAACCGTGACTGAAATAGTGGAAAAATATGGAAATAATTGCTTTAATTTAATTTGAACTGACTTTGTTCAGTAGGACATGTGAAGAGCTTGTTTTTACTTTATTGCAAGTGCATTAAAGGAAAAATGTGTTCAGAGGCTGTAAGTACAAATGGCTTCTTGGATGCCAGTTGTATTTTCTGACTGATTTCCATCATTTAGTAAAAAAATGTTGACATTTGCAGGAGAAACTAAATAGTTTAATTGTAGGGGCTTCATCAGAACAAAAAAAGTTGAAATTATATCTACAAAGTTATGCAAATTATAGCAAAAATCCTGTCTTCCAGAGAGAAATAACACCTTAAATTAAGGGAGAATGGATCTGAAATTCCTCCCACTTAATTTCTCTGAGTTATCATCCTGCTTTTGTTGAAGTGGACATGCATGATTTTCAGCTTCCGCTGTAGTTTACCTATGTGAACCAGTAATTCGAATAGAATCAGGCCTGAGTGGCATTTGTCTAGCAGCTTCCTTAGTGATGAAGGACCTTGTCACGGAGAACTTTACAAACTTGCCTAAATTTGCTATTGAGTCACAAAATGTCGGAAGTTCTGTATCGACATTTACTTGGCTTAGGAACACTGAGGCTGTTCTCCATTCCTGCAGCCCACTAAGATGTTAACAACCAACTTAATCCATCACCTTTTATGCAACATTTTAAAGAAGGAATTGAGTGCAGCATTGATTGTTCCTGTACAATGAGACAGATTGATAGGGTCAGTGTTGTGTAACAGCTTGTCTGAGAGTTAAAATTTCTGTAAATAATGACAGAAACCTTAAATGTGGAGATATTTCATTAAATTACTTAACACCATAAGCTACAAAAATGCCAAATATTGTACAAGTGAAATAAATATAGTCTGTGTGGTTTTGTTCTTAATGTGCAGCCTAGTAGTAGGCTGCCTGAGAAGAGCTCCAAGCTCTTTCCCCCAGCTTTTATCTGGACTCTGGGACAGTACATACATGCATTTGAACTTGTGATAAGAGGTTTCTTAATATGGGTAAAGTGTTTTTTAAATTTAGATTACTGCCCCACAGCTCAGTGAGAAAAATCTCACTTCATAGTATGCAGCAGAACTTTTCAGGGTCAAAGATTTATAAACAGTCACAGAGAAGGAGTACAGGGCTGAGAAAGGTATGGACGGATCCCATTAGTATGTAAGGGGTGTCAACATCAAAGCATCCATAAGACTCTTATTTTTATACTTTGAATTGCTCTTCTGGAACTTTTTCATCATTTGCCACCAGTGATAAATAGATAAAACTGTGTTATTCTACTAACCTGTATGATGGTGGAGTTTTAGACATCTGTCACTGCTTACAGACAATAAAATGGTATGTGCAGAAACAAAAAAAACTTGGTTTTCAAAATGTAAGTGTTTATACCCACAGAGAAGGGGGAAAAGAGAAAGTGTTCATATTTTGCTTCTGTTTGGTTTCAGTTGAATTTCTGCAACAGTTAAAATGAAAGGTTTACCTCACCAAAGCTATTCAGGGTAACTAAAGAGTTATTTTATAAAATGCTTGAAAAAGCAGATCAACTTAATAAGCCGGTGTAAAATTGTGAGTTGTAGTGCTTAATAAAAAGAAAATCCTGGTGAGACAGACAGCTATTAAGCTATGAAGACTGGTGGATGACATAGATTTAAGAAAGCATGGTCTTAATGCCAAAAGACACATTGTTCAGTTTAGCACATCTTACATTTTGCATCTTACATCTCTATAACCTCAGTTTAAAAAGTGTACATTTGCTCTGTACTTTATCACTGAATCTAACATTTATACCCATATTATCTAGTGTCTGTGAAATTAATAATGGTTAGCTGAGGAGACCTTGTAGGTATTGACCACTAAATGTCTGCTCAGATGATACTGCATTATCAACTATATTGAAAGGTGTCACAATATTTTTTCCCTTGTCTGTTTTTCCTTTATTTATTTATTTTAAATTTTACTTTGTAAATCCTTTCAATACCTTTCAATAAATAAGGAACCAGATGCAAAGCCTGGGAAGCAGTATTTATGGACCCGTTCCATACAACTAAAAATATCACCTTGAATAAGCTGTGGTTGCCTTTAAACCCCTCCACACATTTCAGTAAAGTAGATGTTTTTGGTCCCCAAAACATTTGGATTAGGGCTGCCTTCTCTATAGGGCAGTAGGCTCCTGTTTTCAGAGTATCAGGAGTGATGTTATGCTTGCAGAATCATTGACTTATTTTGTTTGGAAAAGACTTCTAAGATCATAAAGTCCAACTGTTAACCTGGCAGTGTGATCTATTGGGCAAAAAGAGAAGCACTCTGTATTCCTGAAACTAAAAGTTTATTGTTAGTCTCACTGAAACTTTGTATCACTGTAAGCAAAACAGAAAACCCAGTTATTCTTAGGCATCTTACAATAATACTGGCACTTACATCTATTATTTATTTAATTATCTATTAAAATTATCTATTTAATGCAGAACAAACCTCGTGAACATCAGACACTTAGAACTACTGTTAAAAAAAACCCAACAACATGCCTCCCCCCCAGCCCTATGAAATACTGCCAGTATTTACAGCTTATATTCTGCTCTTAGAGTCACCCTTTCATTGCTCAGCAGGGTGCTAAAATTCACAGATTTAAGATGGGAGGAGTCATTAAAAAAATTTGATTGTCTTCAGGTCTTTGCTGGCATGAGTATGATAGGGGTGTCATCCTCCTCTTCATCAGGAGATGAGTAGAGTTAGTGTTGGTAGTTTCTTCCTCCCTGCGCTGGGGTCCATATGAGCCCATTTTTATACATTTTCTAAAGCTTTTCAAATTTATACTTCAGCTCGGCTTTATACCAAATTTTATCATACATGGTGTGTTGTGTGCACGTTACATACTTGTTTCTTGTACATTTTGTTCCTTCTAAATTGTGTTTTGACCATTTTTGGTTTGCTCTATTGTTATAACTAAACACTCTTGAGTTGCTGCAAATCCTGGGGCCTTTCATATGATCCTATTGTCCTTTTTTAGTTGCAATTACTCATCCTATCCAGTCTTCTCAGTGGCAACTTCTTTCTTCTTATACTGGTTTCCATGAACACTCTACCTACATGGAGCTGTGACACTGCTTTCCATGACTAAAGAGAGGTTCCTGACCTTATACTGTAGACAGAGCAACAAACTATAGCATCTGACAAGAGTGTCAAGCCTAGTGTAGTAAAATATAGTGAAATTAGAGCCATGTTTTCAGGCATTCCTCTACGAAGGTTCTCAGCCCTTTCTGGAGACCCTTCCAGGTTCTTGTAAGCTGTACTTGCAGGGACAGATCTTCAGTCCTTCCCCCAGGTGAAATCAGCTACAACTGTCCGTGGAGTCTGGCATATTTGTCCTCACACAGTGTTCTTCTCCATATTCTTGCTTCATTTGTCTACTATTTTATCTGTTCTGGCACACAATGATGTTTGTTTAAGATGTTTAGTACTTCTGCGTTGAGGTCAAGAACAGCACTACATGTGACTGGCCTGCTGGCCTCTAGGTATGAAGCATAGAAATTTTATTGCACCATGAAGATACAAATTGTTTTGAAATAAGAATGGATATAACTGTATTTAAGAGACTCAATAAATCTTTGATTCATAATGATGTTGAAAAAATTCCTGGTGCAGTGAAGGTGAATATTAGTTAAACTAAATTTGACAATTATTTTGTAATAATGAAAATGTTGGAATGGAGCTAAATTGGTGCAGTCAGCATTGTCTCAGACTCAGAAAGTCTGTCCCAGTTCTTAGTTATTTTTCCCTTGCCGCATAACATATTGTTCCTGAAAATAAGAGAAATCTGATTTCCGTGATCCTTGCAGTCTCAGTTTATTTTAGAATAGTTTTCAAAAGGATTCTGCCCTTGAAATTGCATAGTCATCTTTACAAGCATGTAATTAAGTATGGAAAATATCCTCTGTCCTTGCAGCTGCCTGTACACTTGGCAAGAAAAAAACCAGAACCAGTAGCAGTTGTATCTGTCAGTGCAGCTTTTGTGTTTTATTGCTTATTTCTAGAAAAGCTGACCTTTCCTCTATCTTGATATTTGCATCTTCTCAAATTATTTTTGGTTCACAAGAGTCAATAAGGCTACAGCAATAGAGTGTGTTTGTTTGCAGTGACCTTTACTGAGATAGCTGTAAATTGTTTAGACTGCTGGATTGGTGCAATGTACACATCTATATATATGTCAGTGCATCTTCCTGGTAGATACACTGCCTAGCAATACCAATCTCTAACCAGGTTTTCTTTCTTTCAGTGTTCTGTCTTGAATGCCATCATATCTCATCTTCGAAATTGTGTTTGGAGAATTAACAAACTTAGGTGCTGACATTGCAACCCACTGGCGAATATAATTTCTGCATTCTGACCTCATAGTATTACAACTATGCAGAGAAGCCCAGACCATTGTTTTCTAACATGCATGTGCTGGTCTGTGATTGAAGAGCAGCTAATCCTCTGCCTCCTTCTTTCATGCTACAGTTCTGGTTTTTAACTTTGACATTACCTTCTATCATCATAGATAGATATTTCTTTTGCCTTGCATGGGTTTATAGTTTCCACCAACTTTTTTTATGTCCTTTCAGTCCTTTTGTCCTGGGCTGTCACCATCCCAGTTCTGTCTTCAAGGGGTAGCCTTACACTGTGGTGCTACAAATAGCACAGAAAACTGAGAATTATTTCCATGAAGTTAAACCTATGAAAAGAGACTACTCAAAAGACCAGCAAGAGGACAATTTTATGAAAAACCAATATTAAACATTAAACACTGCTTATCAGTTGACAGCAAGTATTACTTGTTGTCAGAACATGATTTCAGAATGTACATTTTTCAGACTGGCTGACAAAACAGAGCAAAATATTACAGAAACCTAAATACAGGACATTTTCATTCACATTCAGAACTGCTGGTGAAACGTATTCCATAAGTAGAGCAAACACTACTGGAAACACATCTTTGATTTAGCTTTTTTGCCCAAGTCTTTCTACATGCATGTATGAGAATAGAGTTGAATTCATGAAAAAAATTTGTAGAATTAACACTTAAGATAACATTGCAGCTACACCATAGTGTATGAAGGACTAGGATACATCCTTAGGTAAATTTTGAAAGGTTGTGGAGTTAATCAGACTCTGATTAAGTTGTTGGTACATATTGGTGGACTCATTCATATATTCAATAACATGCTGTGTAAAAACTCATTCAAAGATAACTGCCAAATGTGTTCTGGCTGATAAGCCTGTTATGGACAGTGTGGGATAGAAGACTTTCTACAGTTCACAGAAAGCTGATGTGGCCATTTTGACATGCAGAGAATAGCTAAGGTCACAGAAAAAGTGTATCATACTTTGATCAGTGAAAAAAAAAAAAGAATCAGTGTGTCCATCCCGTTATTTGCAGATGGATATTATTTTCATTTGGCAGCAGTTGGTCTGGCCAACTTTTTGAAAATTCATTTCTGCTGTAAATATGTGAACCTGAATACTTCATGGCCTGACTCTTCCTTGCTGCTATTACACCTCCTCCTCACTCTAGTCCTATTCACTACTGCTGCTGCTAACAGGTTGCTCCTGGTATAAACCTGAAGATTTGTCAGTAGTCATTTAATCTGCTTGTATTTGAGCTAAATGTCCTAGATTCTGTGAATTTTTCCACAAAAGTAAACTTTTCAGACTTTTGATTGCACTTCTCTGCCTCAGATTTCTTAATGGGTATGCATCTCTCTTTAAGTACCTCCTCTCAGGGTTTACTAGGGGTTAAGAGAGCAGAGGTTGCTCTGAAACCATTCTATGATTCTGTGCTTACCATTGTTCTGTTTCTGAATATCAGTGGGCCATCAGGTTCAGTTGTGATCCACTGTATTATCTTGAGTCTTTTCTGCAGAACTGTGGAGCATTCAGTTCCTTCCTACCCTGGATTTGTGCAGTTTTACTCTTCCTACCTAAATGTAGTAACCTGTGTCTGTGTTTCTTGAGCAGTGTGCTGTTTTTTCTAGGCCAGCATTGAGACTGTGCAATTTTTGCCTGGCTTTGATTCGCAGTGCAAATGTCTCAAGTGCCATTTCAGTTTCCCCGAAAGAAAATTTTCAGAGTACTCTCAGTATTCATAAAGACATTATTTCGAATTTTTGTGCACATAAAGTGAACATACAGTGTCTACGTGTTCACATTGTTAGGAGGAAGCTTATTATGCTTTTCAGCTGGTAGTAGGTCAGACAAAGTGACTTTTATTATGGAATATAAAGTTCTCAACCAACATTTGAAAAGCTTACAGATTACAATGTAATTTTTTCTTCCATTTATTTCTATTTCACCTGCCATTCTCCCACATACTTTATACTTTTATTTGATTCTATTAGACTGTTTTGCTATTTTCAAGTTATCCTGCTTGATTATTTCAAAATAAGGTTGTGGCGTTTTTTTTCATTTGCTTGGTTTTGGGTTTTTTTTTTTTTGAGTAGGACTGCAATTGTGTTCTCATCAGGAGCTATTTATTGTTCCAAAGCCAGTTTTTCCTACTGGGTAAAGTGTATGAGAAAAGCAAACCACTCAAGCTATTTCTACTGGGGTTTTTTGGTTTGGTTTTTTTGGTGGTTTTTTGTTTGTTTTTTGTTTTTGATTTTTGTGGTCACAGGCAGAAGACATAGGAATCTTTTCTGTTAAGAATGCACTATAAATTTGCAAGGTGCATTTTATAATAAAATTCCATTTTCTTTTTCCTTAAGTAAATAGAAACTGTTGCTGTCTTCAACAGACACTGTAACAATATAAAAATTGAAGTTAGGTTCAGTTTCCATGTTACATTTTCAGAATATAATTTGGTGAAACAGAAGCACTGAAAAGCAGTACGGGAAGCAATCTGTGGAATTGTAAATGGGCTTTGCTTTCACTATAGTAATGAGAGGCTATTTTTAAAAATTATTTCTATTTCTCTTCCTCCTGGCTATCTTTTGTGGCCCAGTAAGCATGAAGAAAAATGACCAGAGAAGCCATTCTTTAATGTATCTTACTACTGTCACTTCTTCAGAAAGGAAGGAATAGCTTCAAATGAATCTGGGGCAAATGCAAAGCTACCCAAGTGTGTAAAACACTGATATAGTATGCTCACTGTCATGAATGAACTTAGGCCTTTGAAAAGCCTTGGAAAACTTTCCCAGTTAGGAAGGCAGCGAGCAGCCAGTCAGTCAAGCAGTTATGAACATACCCCAGCTACTGTGACCTTTAGATGAAGATTTTACTCTTGTCAGGCTGTGGGGTGCTTGAAGTCAAACCATTGTACTAAAAGTCATGGTGAACTGAGGTCTTGCGTAGTCACCCGAATTCCATGAGGGATCTCTTCCTTCCTCTCCTTTTTGCTCCTTCTCAGAGATGAGTGACTGTGTCTCCTCTTTGCAGACATAGCAAGCAAAGGAAACACACCGTGAATAGACTGTGTGTGTAGACTGCAATAAGCTGTATGCAGCCAGACCTGTCAGCTGGCATTTTTGAGCTGTACTTGCTAGAGCTCTTCAGGAGTAAATCTCCCTTGTCTGTCCATATTCCCAGAGAAAAATATTTTAAATCAGGGCACTGTGCTTTCATGCAGACCCATGTGCATGGAGCCAATGCATGTTGGTAACATTCATGCTGCTAGAAAATGCCCGGCTTTGTCCACCTTTTCTGCCATTCAGCTATTTTTCATTAAGTTTAGTGAATAATTGTTATCTCAGAATAGCATGCTCAAGTTGATTTGTTTTTGTTGGAGGCAGAAGGGTAGAAATAATGCCAAGATATTCTCACAGATTTTTACAGAGCCATTGAGAAATTGCTATTCTTTAATTCTTCACTTCGTTGTACTTGCATAAAAAAAAACTTGTGACAACATAGCAGTAGCAGTAAAATTCTGCTACTAAGTTTGTGGTCTGCACAAATCTACTTACCCTTGCAGTATTCTAACAAGAATTACCATCACCATTTATTTAAGCATGAGCTGGGTCCACTGTTCTTTACTGGAATTCAGAAAAGAGCCAAGACTTGAAAGAAGATAAGTAGCCAGTGAATGTCCTAGTGGTGGATAGGAACCAAGAGTTCTCTCCCTTTCTGTGGTTCTCAAAGGTCCTCTGTGACCTTTCATGCCATTTCAACATTCAAGCCACATACAAAACCGGAATTCAGTGCACAAACCCCCTGCATATATTTTCAGTTTATGCCAGAAGCCAGCATTCATCCTGAGCAGTATAGAGTATTAGCACTCTTGGATCAGTTCTGGAGTCTCTTTCCAATGGATCATAAAAATATCATTCTTCTTCAAAAGAAAAGTTGGCATCTGTTTGGAAAGAAGAGAAGCAAGGTCTGTGTACCTGAAGCTACAAAAGAGGGTCTTGTACACAAATGTTTTCTGAGGGATGTGACTGAGGGAATAGAGATGGGCAGCTGCTCTAGACCCTTCAACAGGTTTGTTAACCCATAACTCCTGAGCTGCTGGTTTTGGCTTTCTAGCAGGTATACTGAAAAATACTGCAGCTCAGTACTGAGATGAGCTCAAAAGTGAGCTGCAATATTTTCAGTGTGTGTCCTTACTGGTCCCAGTACCTGAAATTCTCATTTAAAGAGCGCAGTATGTTACTGAAAGCTCCTAAAATGTACCTGACATTCTCATTTAAAGAGTGCAGTATGTTACTGAAAGCTCCTACAATGTACCTGACAGGGTAAAATGCATTTCTAGAATAGGCAATACTTATGTAACACTGTATAGGGAAGGGTTTCAGAGAAAACAGTTAATGTTTGCATCTTCATGAACAGGAAAACCTTTGGCCTTATATATATATATATATATATATTTATGTTTTTTAAAACAGAATTTAAATGGAATATAGCTTGATTTTAAACTGCTGTATGTTTTTGGATCACTTTCTTTTTTTTTTTTCTTCTTTTTTACCTAACAGAAAAACACAAGTTTTAAACTAAATGGTCTAAACTTTTATGTACCAGTCATATCTTTGAATTTTCTTACAACTGTGTTTCTTGAAGGTTTTTTGAGAGGGCTTATATTATTCATCTATCTTCTTTGTAGAAGGACCCTGTTCTTCTTAAGTTATATTTGATATTTGATTATGAATTTTTGACTTGAATTTTTTTGCTAGCAAATATTGTTATTCTTTCTTCCTTGCTTCTCCTGAAATTTGTTAATCCATCACTTTCTAACTGTAAATATATGAAATAGCATAAGTTATATGAAATAGTCACAGGAAAGAGTGAAATAACTGGGAGGCTTTATATCCATGCCATTAAAAAAATCTTAAATTCAGTTTGTATGTTTTGGTATTGAAAAAGCAGTCATCTGCCACTCAAGGAAAAAAATAGGGAAGAAAGAAAAGGTCCATCATTCTGAAGGAAAAAAATCACTCCAAACACTTTTGTTCCATGTCTGAGATGCCATTCTGCTGCTTAAGATAAATGTGCCAGAGGAATCAAACACCTCTAGAAAGTATTTTAACTGTGCAGAGAGAAAGTGAGGCTTGCTCAGACAGGAGACTCGCTGATTACTTTCTCTGGTGGTTTGTGCATTTGATTGGAGTTTTCTCTCAATCAGTGCGTCTTAAAACACTCCAGGACGTATAGAGGGTTACTGTCTGGAAAAAAGCCTCTTTTGCTATTTAAAGTCAGTCCCTCTTCTGTTTTGAAGAGCTTTTCCTTTCCTCTGTTTATCTTCTAGAGCACATAACCAGTGAGTCATTAAAGGCCTGGAAAAACGCAATACTGTAACTTCTCAGGCTGTGAAGTGTAAAGTGTTCTTTCTTTCCTTCTCTCCTGCAGGTTGGATTGCCATATTTGGAGCCATTTGGCTGCTAGTGCTAGCAGACATCCATGATTTTGAGATGATCCTGAACAGAGTTGAGTGGGCAACCCTCCTTTTCTTTGCAGCATTGTTTGTACTCATGGAGGTAAGATTCTGTGATTTCTGAAGCCAAAGAGTTACAACCGACTCAAAATGTGAGTTATGTACCTGACAGAGGCCTCCTGCAGATTCAATCCTACTGGAATATTGAGGCTCAAGTGTAGTCAGAACAGTACAGAGAGAAATTGCAAAGTGGTAGAAGCTGGCTAGAACTTTAGAGATTCAGTTTTTCACTGTAAGCTTGGTGTCACTCTCTCTTGTTCTACTGCATTTGCCACATATAATCATTGCCCGTAAGTAGAATTTTATTTTCCAGGTTTTTTGGCAGTCTATATGTGCAGATAGCTTAAATGCATTTATGTGTTTGGTTTGCAGTTACTTAGACAAATGAGAGGACAAAATAAAAGAACAAGAATAAACCAGAGCTGAAAAATGCTCCTTATGCTATCTGCTACATGCTGGCTACCAAATAGCCTGAGATTTCATGGGACTATCTTTTGAAAGGATAATATCACTGAATTTTAGTTTGCAATTGTAGCTTAAAAACTGTTGTGTACTTTCTTCATGTTTGTCTGCTTGACTAATGAAACGTGATAGTCAGCTTTGTATCCCATTTTATTTACTGTTTGATGCTTTTGTGTAGCCCAAGAGGATTAATTTTTGCCCCACATATTTGGATAATTCTTTATATGAATATCCACATTTGCTTGTCAGTTAGGCTTCTGTGCATTCCCTAGAATGCTTGGTGTTTTTCAGTTGTTGTTTTTTGGGTTTAAATTATGTAATTATGTTGTAGAAGCATGACCAATAAAACCCGAGTGATGTGTAGCACCACCTTGGGCAATAAATTTTCCTGAGTGAGAAGCCTGGGAAAAACCTGTAATAGCAAATTTGCTCACACAGCTTCCTTCCCTCACCCTTATTCCTGGTAACTGCAAAGAGCACAAGAATAAGTAAACTGAGATCTATTAAAGAAGTTGCCAGCAGTAAACTGGACAAAATGTGAAGCAAATACATATAGCAAGTAATTCAACTACCTCTAATGCCAAACTGGAAGTCAAAATCAGATGAGCTCTGGGAACATGAATGAACACTGTTTATTGTTAGGAAGCTTGTTTGAGAGCTACTAGGTCTAATGTTCATCAGGAAATATTGATTTGTTGTACACCCCTTAGCACAGGCAATTTCTAGTTTCCTATGTTATTAGACTCTATATATCTTTGCATTTTCTAGCTCTTACAGGGACTCCATGTTGAAGCCATATTTATTTTGCCTGCCGCTGCTGTAATAGTTTATTAGTTGCATTCCCTGATGTATTTATTGTTTTATCTTGGATTGAATGGTTTTGAGTTGAGTGCCCTATGACTGCACAATAACATAGTAAAAGGCAGGAAGTTATTTGCCATTTACTGCCAGAGTTCAGATATGACTCTTGCAATTCACTGTACTTCATTTTTATGGGTTCACAAGTTGCCAGTGCATAGTTTGCTAATGAAAGAATATTTTTCTTGGCACTCTAGAGTAACAGCAGTTTAAGGTTGGGAAAGAAACTTGTACTCCTAGTAAAAAAAAAAAGTGAGACACTGAATTCCTCCCTCTAAATGAATGAGAAAAATGTTCCAAGTATCATCACTGCTAATTTTGATCTGAATCTATTACCCTTTGGATTAGAAGGAGATGACAAGTCCCCGACAAGGCATTTTTCTCCCCTTTACGTTAGCAATGTCAAGAAGAAACAACTCAAAACAAAGATATTCATTGAAGTGTGAGAAATCTTTCCATGAGCAGTTGTCAGCTCATATTCTTCACCCCTGGGGATCCTTCATCTTGAATGGTTCCCAGTCTGAAGCTGTTTCCTACTGCTGTTAATGTTTCCTTTCCTATTGCAAGGCCCATTTAAAACCCTGTGCAGGACTTAGTTTGCAAGACATTTTGGAAAATGTGAATTAAGTTCCAGAGCCAGGGGGAGAACTCTTGGAGGTTCTGCCTTTGGGTGCTCATTGGTTCAGTCTGGTAGATATTTTGCAATGTAAAAGTTGGTAACCCTTTGGAGATCTCTTGTTTTCTACTGTGTCCTTCGAGTAAGTTATCTTTACAGCTGTCATTTTAGCCCTTGTTCCCAACTTGCTGTTACAGGCTATAAAATCTCTCTGCTTCTTCTGTCTTTTTATGACATGATTAGGTGTACCTCTCAAGGATACAGTATTTTGTTCAATTTTATAGTCAAAACTGACATTTTACCTTAATCCCTTCAGCTAGGGTTTAGTTACAACAGCTGTCATGACACACTGTCCATAAGAGGGTTTCATGCAAATTTCTGTACATAAATTAGATTATGATCTAAAGCAGTACATATATTTTTCTGCAGTAAAACTCTATTTTAAGCTGTCAGACAGAAGCCAGGGTGCTTGAAGGCACCAATTAGTGCAGTGATACTTACTCCTCTTAGAAGACACAGGAATATTCAGGAGACTCTCTGTGCAGTGTGAACCCAGGGAATGCCAGTGGCAGGGTACTAATGGTTGACTTTCTGTTAGGTGCTTGCAGGTGATTGGCCCAGATATTATAGAGATATCCTGAAGTTGGCTACTGCAGGAGTGATGTTTGTGTCCTTCTCTCCCTTCCCTCTTTTCTGAGCATCTCTTTTGTAGTATCATGTCTGGATACCAGAAAAAAATTTGAGTGTTACTGAAACGTAATATGTTTTGTTAATAGATAAGTAATAAGGCAATGATATTAACTGAATGTAACTCTTAGCTCTGGCTGCTGACAGCTATGTGTTAAAAGGTTTATTTTAAAGTGTGAATGCAAAGCAATTTCAGAAAACATGTTACAGTTTGTTAAAAATAGTGCTTTGACATATATTGTAAAAGACACTTTCATCACCTTTGATTGATAAAGCAACACAGATAGCTTAGAATGAAAATGGTAAGTTACAATTACCGAAAAGAATTCATTTCTTAGGGAACTTTCTCCTGGAAGTTAAAGTCATGAAATATGTCCATTTTTTAAAATGTAAGGGTTTTGTGTATGTATTTAAAAGTCTTTTAACTTGCTTATTGTGTGCTGAGTCTTCAAATGTAGGCAGACCTTTTCTTGTGCAGTGCACTGTCAAAAGGAAGTATATTTCTGGGCCAATATGTAGTGATGCCCCAAACAGTAGCGTTCAGCTGCTACCTGAATGAGCTGCAGGTGCAGGACTTTCCAATCTGAATGACAGCCCCTTTGTCACCCTGACGTTACTGTGTCTCCTGCCACACCACTGAGTGCCTGTTAGGATGTTAGTCTATCTCTGTCATGGAATTCAACAGCTTCTGAGCTGAATTTTTTTCCTACTGCTGTCTCTGAAGGGCTCTGTCTGAGGGCCAGGTGTGCTGGTTACACAGAGTTATGCTGTGTGAATAATGACTTCTGTGGCTCTGTGTAGGAATGGGGTAAGCAGGTGAGGCATTGCAGCTGTCTGAGCCCTGGTAATGGCAGAAAAACTGCAAGCAAGCCAACCAGCTTGGCCCAGGCTGAACAAAAACCAAAGTGATTTTCTCCCCCAGGAAACCAAAAAGTTGTAAAATAGGCATAACCCATTCACCCTGAAATACTAGTTCATCCTGGACCCTTGTAAGAAAGGAAAACAAAACTGACATGAATTTAAAGCTACCTCTCATGAGTTTAAATCACCTTTTTACTGTGTGATTTGAGGGAATAGATCCTTCTCCTGGGGTGTGCAGATTGATTTTGTATTCTGTCTGCCCAAGGAGAGATCAGTCATCACCACTCTGCTGGAGTATTGCTATGTCTGTTTGTCATATTGTAACTACGTTTGGATGGGATGCTGTCTGCCTGTCCTGCAGAAATAGGAACAGGAGGGCAGCCTGGGCTGTCTGTCCCAGTGCTAACAGGGCTCCTCTCCCTGGTTCAGGTGCTTCACTTGGGTATTGTAGACTCCACGTTCCTTTCTCTTGGATGCTGCTTCCTCTGCCCATTTCCACTGACCCAAAATCTCTGGCCTAGTCTAGCAGATGTGTAGTGTTGGTTTTTAATGGGTCTGAGGAATCTGCTTAAGAGAAACATGCCTTTTGCTTTCTTTTTGCTTCATTTGCGACTGAATGCAAGATGACTCATTTCATCTGACCTTTTAAACACAAGATACACTTCTGTATCGTGGTTTTGGCAAGACTAGTTTAAAATAATTTGGGTTGAGGTATTCAGGAAAGAAATTTTTTAAATTTCAGCCATCCTCTCCTGTGTCCCACACTCTTAGGCAATCCCATCAGTTGTTCCAGCACAACCACCCCACTTCTGTAAATTCAGCTACCAACTCTTGACATGTCTTTTCTTTCTACCAATTGCAAATCTGCTATAGATGCTACATGAGATGAATATAAATACCTTGTAAATGGGAATGAATTGTTGCATTTTCTTCCATCCACTGAAAAAATGTAACTGCATCAGGTACTACACAAGTTGATATCAATATCTTCTTTTTTAGGCTTTGGCTCACCTGCACTTAATAGACTACATAGGAGAGAAGACAGCTTTGATAATAAAGGTATATTTAAATATTTAAAGTTTTTGAACAGGAAAATAAAAAATTTTACTCCAATGGAATAATTAATATTATACTCATTTTCAATTTGGTGTTAATGATTTCATACCTGCATCAAAAATGTCAAGAAAGCATGTTGTACCTTTGTGGGGGTGATATTTAGAATGTAAATACCTGTCCTCAGTCAGAATAAACATAACAATAAATGCGAAAAGGAAACCTTTTCTGTAGTAAAAACAAAACCAAAAAACAACACCCCAAAAACCATAAAGAGTAAAAGGGGAAAAATTCAGAGTTTCTTAGGTGAAATGCAAGTAAGAGTATTAGAAATATCAGTCTTTGTATTTCTGTTTGTTTGAATTTTCTTGGAAAAAGAACAAGAATTGTGCTAATAAATATGGGGCTGTTTTCTTCAAGATGCTTTTAAAATCACAGAGCCCGAAGGAGTAATAACTGTTGATAAATTAAAATTGTGAAGAACACGCAATTTTGTTATCGAGGGGACAGAGCAACACCGATCTCATCGAAGCTCTAATTTAATCTCTCTCAATTCAAGGCGGTTCCTGAGGAGCAGCGCTTGGCAGTGGCCATCATTTTAGTGCTCTGGGTGTCTGCTTTGGCCTCCTCTGTGATTGACAATATCCCCTTCACAGCTACAATGGTAGGTCTGGGCAGCACTTGCACTTTGTCCTCTCCGTGCTGGCAGGTGTGATGAGCTTGCTGATTCCTATTTGCATTTTTTCTTTTTTGACCTCTGCAGTGCTGCAGTTTACTTTATCTCCTGAGGCTGAATCATTATTACAAGTTTATTAATACCATTCAGGCATCTAGCTGGCCACTGCAGTTAGCTGTGGGACCAGATGGAATGTTTTTGCTGTATTTTTGTACTTTCCCTAGTGTATCGACATCTGTAGCTGAGAAATAAAACTGTCTTTTTGCTGGAAACTCTTGCTATCCACCTGCTGCTATCAGTATTTTCCCTCTATACTCTCTATAGTGATGCTAACGCTTTTTTAACACCTTAACATCTTTCTACCTTACTTATGTAAATGGTTTAAAAAATAGCATATAATGTCAAGCATATCAAATGCTTATTAACAACTGAGTTTTAATATAAGGAAAGTATCAAATTATAACAAATTAGGGCATGATCAGATAGGTTTATTCAATCAAGTTCCAAGTTTAAAGTGCAATAATTCTTTCATTATACTGTAGGAATGATTCAAAATTGCAATATGTTGTCATCTAAATATAATTTTTTTCTGCCATTTCTGTTGGCTGGTCATGCCCAGCCTTAATCTTGTTAAGGTTTAAGGTGCTTCTTATATGGCCTGTATCAGGTTGGAAAGATTTGTAGCTTCTCTATAATTATGTGTTAATATTGTAGTTTGGCTTGATTAGCTTGGTGTTTCCTGTGGAATTATGTTGATTTAACAACAGACTGCAAGCAATAGGCATGAAGGGAAAGATTGGTTCAGGATGAGTCGTCTTCCATCAAATACTTGAGGACTATTAATGCAGAAATTGTAGTTTCAAAGGTTTAGCCTCACATCCAGCTAGTTTATGAAAACTGGTTTGGGGCAATACCAAAAAGTACCTGCATGCACATTGACCAAAGGGTGATTTACAGGATTTGAAAGGAACTCTCTTTAAGGGTCATATTTTGGAGAATGGACTAAAACACAGGAATCTTTTGGAATACCTAAAGACCATTTCTTTTATATCTTTGAGGGAGTGAAATACAGAGGGAAAGGAAAGGATTCCTGCCAAGACTTTAGACATTTCAAATGTGTGTCTTTTTCATCATGTTCTGGGTTGAACTGAAGAGAGTGTTACACTATTTTTTTCATTTAAAAATAAGTGGAGAAAGTGTGGAGGAAGAAAAACATACATATATTCTCACCTGTGCAAGAGAGTAATTAACTGAGGTGTTAAAACATTGATGTGTTATATGGAAATCTAAAGTTGAGACACATGTAGCATAATTAATGGGTTAGGTCTTTCTCATTGTACGTTAGAAAATACAAAAAATTCCTAAGTAACTAAATCTCATTTTATTACATTGAGATTGTAATGTTAATTTGAAATTATTTTTGCTTCTTTGACACTGGGTTCCTACTGCCAAAACCAGTGATGTTTTGTTTTGGAAGGCTTTTTATCACTACATATGTGATAACATATCACTACTACAAATTTATGAACTCCTGATGAGGAGTAACTAGTATCAAATCCAGCTCTTCTGTAGAATAGCACTTCACTAATTGGAGACTTGTGTAATAAACAGACAGTGGAACAGGTATTTCTTATATTTCCTTTTATTTATTGACTTTCTGTTTACAGAATAAAGTGGTAATTATTGATAGCAGATAACCACCCACACAGCAAATTCACTCCTTCAGCCATACAGCTCACTTACATAGTCATGCAGTTGCCCAGTGGAAGCAACAGCTTGGGAGTCAACACAAGTGTGTAGTCAGAAGCAGAGGGTCATACTGATGTGCTTCTATAAGTGTGTTTGGTTTCATAGGCCTTAGTGATACAGGAGTATGGGTAAGGTTTCTGCTTTCCTGGCAAAAGGTTTCAGCTTTACAATCTCCCTTGTGATTTCTGTTGTCATAGCCTTGATGGACCAAGGGCTGGGTAGAGAGGTGGAACCCATCAAATTCGTCCCGTTTTTTGAACCCACCCAGATATAAAAATCTGTGTGGTTTCATAGATATCAGCTGTGTGCTCTGACCGAGCCAAGAATTTTTGGAAGATGGCATCCTTTGCAAACAGTGGATTTGATAACCCCAAAGTCGTTCGCCACTGACCAGTAGGAGTTAGTGGAAACCAGGCTCACGGGGCTTGTTTGACTTGTACATGGATAGGTTTTCCTGAAATATCATGCAAAGATTATGAAAGGTTTGGTGGTAGCTCACAGTCAAGGACAACAGATGTGCCCCTTTTGCATAAGAAAGGTGAGTATACTGTGATTCATGTCCTGTATTCCAGGGATGAGACAGTCCTGCCAGTCCCAGCTATTCTGATTGTGAGCCTCCAGCTGAATGTGGGCAAAACTACTGCAATGGCAAGGGTGCTTAGAAAGTCATACTGCTCTGTTTCTTCAAGGGTGGGGAGGTGCCAGGAGACAGGGATCAGTTCATTCATGGGGTGTTCCCAGCACTGTCTGTGTTGCTGGATAAGGCCCTCCATTTGTCCCCTACAACACCGTGGGAGTGTGGAGTCTTTAGAGTATCTTCCAATTGCTTGTTTCACATAATTTCTCCGGTATGCAAAGATCATGAACTGCTTGAAAAGAAGATGGAGAGACTGAAACTTGCTTGATGAACTAAAATCCAAAGACTTTTTCTTTCTCTTTAAGCACTGGAAAGTGAAGATCCACCTCCTTAATTAAACAGATTTTTATATGAGTGAGTGTTTATTGCACTTTGTTGCATAAACATGCCTGGCAACTGTCTGCAAATTATAGCTAAATCAATCATTTCTTATCAATATATACAAAAAATGTACTATAGCAAAATATTTTGAGTTTGAGACATTGTGGGAAACTCCATGAACTCTGACTGTATGTAAAAGACTATGTTACCAGCAGCAAAATTATGTACACAAATATAACTCAAAATTCCTTAAAAAACACTCTGTGTATAAGATTTCATAGACCAGGAGCTTGGTTAATAAGTTCACACATTTTAAAACTTGAATGGCAAGGATTTTTTCCATATTGGATACCCACTTTTCTTTGTCTGAAGAATAAATTTGTGGAAACATGTAGTGATCTATGTATCATTCTGTTAATCCCCTGGTATTTTTTCTCCTTTTCAACAGGTTAAATTCACAATGATATTCCTTGACAGGCAGACTTACTCATTTTTAGAGCTTGCACTTTCCTAGTATTGTCCTTTCAATAGCCATGTATGTTTGCCCTTAGAATGTTAGGTGATGTAATTTTATTACCAGTATGCTCTTTAGTTTAATTGACATGTTTTATCCGCTGCACATGCTGGAGCCATCTGTTTATATATTTCTTTTATTACCAGAACTAAAAATATAGCCATAGTAATTCCTCATTTTAGCTGTGTTTAAATACTATTTCCTCAAGATAGGGTAGTAAACAATTGCCATTAACCACCTGGCTTGCAAGGTGACTTAGTCTCTGACAGGTCTTTGTTAGAAACCAGATAATTTTTGGCCTGCTGTTTACTGCCTCCAAAACTATCAGAGGCTTTTTATTTACACTACTGAGTATTTCATATGTATCTCATGTTCTCAGTGTCAATTTTCCTTTTGGATCTTCTTTGTCTTCTGCTCTACTGAGTTTCCTATGTCCTGCATTTCAGAGCTTGATAAATGTAAACTGGACTGTAGCTGTCTGCAGAAACAGCAACCATCAGCAATTTGAGAAACAACAGAAACTCCTTTTTCTACTAATGCATATTGTCTGCAATTTTCACAAAAGACATGTGTGTCCTGAAATCTCATGGTGTGGAGCAGCAATGAAACCCTAAAATAAAGGTGTGAATTGCTGTTTCGTTGTCATTTTGCACAAAATGGGCAATATGACCTGATGCCTTCTACTGGTCTGCATAGGTATAGGATAAACTTGCTGAAGTTACTCTTCTCACACATCAATGGGGTGAGATATCTTGTACAAGTGTTGTCTTTGGGAAGCAGAGGTAGGTGAGAGGGCTTCACTCTGCTGTTTTCCACAAGTCTTCTGCCATCCCAGGAGGAGACACTCACCGGCAGAGCAGGACTTGCACGCCTCCTCTTTAGTCTTCTCTGCATAACCGAGGTCCAATTTCTAGTAATCCTAAAAATTATAATTTCTGCAAGTATTTCAGAAGGTCTTCAAAGGTTCAGAAGTGGTCTTAATCACCTTTGGTGGAATACCATGGTCATTAGAAGGTTTTGTTGTAAAATAGTTGAATAGAGTACAGGTCTTGATTGCAACTTATTTTTTTGTAATTTGGGTCTTGGAAAAGAGGCTGTGAGTGCAAGGTAGGGAAGTACTAACTCTTTGATCACGGTTTTGCTTTCAAAGAATGCAGACTTTATAGCAAAATGTTGAAGGCTCTTCATTCCACTTTTGTAAAAAAAAGGCTGGAAGGAATAAAGCTTGGGAGGTATCAACTATAGACCCTCTCCGTCAAGCAGACAAGAGAATTGAGAAGTGCAAATATGACCACTACTCTTTTTTAACAAAAAGGGACTGCATATCACAATATAAATGCAAGCATTGTTATGAGCAAACTAGCAGTATTTTATGAAATTAAGCTTAGTAATAGTTAGTGTATATAATTCTAATCTAAAATCCTTCATTTTCTGTTTTTCAGAGCATTAAAGTAAAATTTGAGCTTTCTCTCTTTTTGATTGCTCCATCTGGCTTATATTTTCAGGACACTAGAGAGCTGAGAGGGCTGAGAAGAAATATGCTGTCCTGCAGAATCATATTTTTTGAGTATGAATCATTTTATGATATTATTTATTGTTAACAGGTGATGTTTTGTAGGATAGGTGGATAACTTATAGCAGCAATAAAATTTTATTCCATTTTTGAAAGATTGCAAAACTGACTTAAGATTAAAACAGTGGGAAAACATACATATTTCCATAATTTTTCTTTGTATTTGTTCCACAGTATATGGTATAAACAAGCATTTTCTTCAAAAAAGATGATTTTGACTAGGATAGTGACAAATGTGCCAACAAATGTAGACACCAGTGTTGGTCTTTGACATCAGTTTACATCCTATATCTATATAATACACATAACACTCTATATAGGATAAAAATTAATGTCTATCTTCCTTTTCACCTAGTCTTTAAGGACACTGTTTCTTTTCTGGGTACACTAATTACTTGTACTGTTGATGTTTTCTGTTTTAATACATGGAGGCAGGTCTAACAATGAGTGAGCGAAGGCTTTGCTTTGTTGAGCTACATCACTCATTTTATCTGGATCCTCTCAATCAAGCAGCAATGCGGGGTGCTTCAATATCAAGCTTCCCAGCAAAATTATAAAATTTGCTAGAAGCTAGACAAACAGAGATTTATCCTGGTAAGACAGCTGAAATAAAAGGTATAAGGAATGAAAGCTGTTTCCTGATAAGACATTATTACTCTCTAAGTTTTTTTAAGGGTGCTGTTTACATAAACTGAAGATGGAATAACGAAGGAAACACAAGGCTTCACAAGCTAAGGCTTCCTAAGCTTTAACTGGCGCTTTTTTTCTGTTGTGAGGCAGCATTTAGTAAAATTATGAAAAAAACCCGCATTCCAAATAACATAAATAATATGACAAGGGTATTTGTACAATATGTATCAGAGCCAGCTAAACCCCAGTTCACAAAGTATCCCAGCTTGGAGTGCTTCTGATGCTATTGTAAATACTTATGGCTTGGATCAGGAAGAGTTGTAGAACCAATGGAGTTTTTAAAAAACATGGGAAACTACAGTGATAAGTTTCTTTCTAATCCGTTTGTATTTTGCATCTCTGCTTTTAGTGCTCAGCTTAACTATAACAGTAGATGAAGGTGAAGTTTGGGAAGCTGATAGTGTAGAAATGTTGCCTTACACGTAACTGCATGAAGATATGTCACAAAAAATGTTACAGGTGATTTTAGGGGAAAGCAGAGGGGCAGCTTCCTTTGTAACTGCCCCTGTGCATGATCACTGTCTATTTAAAACGCAAGTGATCAATGGAAATGTCCATTGGCTTTAATTGCTTTGCAACATCTCATCATCATCATCTTGATGATCATCAATTCTTCATTATTTTGGATCAGGAAAGTTCTTAGGATGGAGTCTAGAACATTCTTTTTGCATTATGCTTACTTCTGGACCTAAAGAATTAGATGCCGGTGACTTCTGGAGACTGTGGCACACAGCTGCCACATGGCATAAACATGTTTGCAAAAATTGAGTGTACCTTATGGATCAAACAAACACTTGTTTCTGAAATGCTAGAAATTTAACCAGATGTTTTGCATCCGTCTTTCATCTGGATGTTCAAAACTGAAACTTATGGTGCAGTTCTCCTTGTTTTTTTCTACTCTTATTTACAAAGGATATGTGCATGTTAAATCTAACTTCAGATGTGGTAGAGGTCTGTAAGACTTCCATTTTTTTTTATCTGACATGTAACCATTATTTTTGTTAAAGATTAATTCCTTTAAGTAGAGGAAGCATTCAAATTTAAGTCTACACAAATGTATATTGCTAAGGCATATTTTAGTGTTTCTGCCCTGCAATAAAACCAGACATTTATGGGAGAAGAGATTCCTGTTCTAGCCCTACTACCTGATAATGCATTTAAGAGCATGACATTGCTGATGGTGATTTTAACGTAGATGATTAATTATTATGAAACCTTTTTAAAAAAGTCACAGTATTTCTGAGTGAAAGGAGTGTTATGTCAAGAGAATAACATAAAACCAATAGGGTCAAGTGCATATTTTGGTTCCTAAAATACTTTGGTTTAAAAAAGCATAAGAAATGGAGATCCAAACAATTGCATCTTGTCTCAACACATTGCAATCTGTCTTTGTGCTTAAAAGAAAACATGGTGAGTTGAAATCTATAGAGTTTACAGGACACTGAGAGCTCCTGACAATGGTCTCCTTCACTAAACATAACCAAATTTTCTGATGGGAGTATTACGCGTGTGTGTCTGCAAGTACCTATCAGAGAATTACTTCATGGGCTTTCTTTTGGGAATCTCTGTTTTGCTTCTCACTTCCCCTCTTGTTTACAGTACCATGATCAGGGAGGTGGCCCCTGGAGGGCCATGGGGTTCTGCTTTCTGCATGCTTCTCCCCGGTGGGGTGTGAAAATGGTATTACTTGCTCAGCACTTGGGATCTGGATGGCAACAGCCTTAGGTGTCTCAGCATCAAAAAAAAAAGGATTATAATTTTAATCTCCTCTAACTACCTTCTCCATGTTGTGCAGGGCATGCACAAGGAGGAGTCTAATTTAAAAAGGTGTTTCTGGTTTGGACTGTTCAGGGTGTGTTCTGCAACAAAGCAATCACTGTAGTACATCAGGATAGTTGCAAAAAATTCTGAGGAACTAAGTAATTTTTAGGTTTTCTGGTCAAAATTATACAGTAGGAAAAATGTTTTATTTAGATTGAGCAAGATGTCCTATCCTGTGATTTCAGTAACTGTTTAATTTTTTTTTTTAACATTGAAAGATAACATTGTTTCAGAATAAATATAACTGCAGTTTGAATAACGTATCATATTTTGGCAGTGATTCTTTGAGAGCAACAAAGTCTGAAAGGAGAAATTAAATGTTCCTTTACTCTTTCATGGAAAAAAACAGACCAAGTGGTTACACAAGTCAAACTCTGACCAGTTTTTCCAAAAGTGGGTGAAAGTTATTTAGCTGTCAGTGTTACTGACTGAGGCCTGGTGTGATTAGGCCTGCCTGCTGTATTTTGGGGCTCTATTCTCTTTGCCTAATCAAGTCTATTATGTCTCTCTAAAACCCTGTTTGACTTTTCATTATTTTATTTTCTTTGCTAAAATGATTAAATGAAATTCATACAACTTGCAAATATTTCCCAGTGAACTAAACCCACATTATCTGGTAAATATAATGTTAGAATAAAAAGTAACGTATCTCAGCTCTGCTTATGCATTCAGAAGCCTGTCCCGTTGGTCTTTCTCAGTTCATCCCTGAAAGATCAGGCAATTTTGACTATAGCAAGGATTCAGGAATTTTTTAGTTGCTGATACATGATCTACAGCCATCTTGACTGTGGAGGTGTGGACATCTTTTACAGCTGTTTCCAGCAAAAAATGGAGATATAGCCCTATCCTTTAGGTTTTAAGAAATGAAAGGGGGATTGATTTATAGTCACTGCAGTTCCCTGGTGAGATAGGAGTATCTTATAGGAGGTACTCATAACCTTCATCCTCAGTGGTGTTAGCAGTACCTGTGTCAGGCTTGGCATCATGTTGCCAATGCCTTCTCTTTGGATTGTGGGACTAAGCACATCAGCAGGGAAAAGTGAGCACAGAGCAAGAATATAATACAAATACACATTTTTTTTTTAAATGAAAAACAGGTCAAGTTATTCTTTAGACTTACTGGTGTTTTTGAATTGATTACTTGAATTAATTTTATTTACATCATGCTGATGCTAATGTCTCCTGAGTTTCTCCCTCTCTTTTCTTCTTAAACCACAGATTCCCGTGCTTCTCAACCTGAATAAAGATCCTGAAGTTAACTTGCCTATCAAGCCATTAATCTTCTCATTGGCCATGGGTGCCTGCCTTGGAGGTAAGAGTTTATGTGAGGAAGCTGATGTATGGCAATGGTTACGCAATTATGGCATGTATAAACTATGACAACAGGTTAGGTGATTTTATTATGCAGGGCACAGAGGGGGCCTGATTCAGCTGCTTTTGACTTCAAAGGACTCCTGGGATAAGGATCCCAGTTACCGTCTGCTGCTGCAATAGGATTTTTGCAGTCTGTGTTTGAAGACAGTATCTGCACAGACACACAAAGAAGCAGTCCAGATGGTGCTTATGAGGTTCTGATCTTTTATGAGAGAAAATACAAAGATACATTTTAGCTTTCAGAACACAGACCCATCGTGGCTCATTGAAAAAATGCAGGAATTGCATAATAGCTGAGATCTGAAGGCTTGATTCAAAGTCTGCTGAAGTCACTGGGAGGTTTTCTGGCTGGCTCTCAGAAATGGTTTGAGTATCCATTTAGTGACCCAATTAGCAGTCCTCACTCTCTGAAAAGTCTTTGAAGTCTTTGGCAAAGGCAGCTCTAATAGTGAAAGCTAATAGCCATTCTAGTACCCATGTTGGTATTAACTGGAATGGCTGTCGTTGTCAGTGCCTTAACAATAAAAAAGCAGAATGTTCTCTGACATGTTTTTTTTAAAATTGAAGATGTACCATGAATGTATTGTAGGGCCATGATTTATTCCTGTTTATTAAAGCTGGTGAGGACAACAGAGATCCAGTAGTTTTAAAATTAATGTGTATACTGTTTTTTTGTTTTTTGTTTTTTTTTTACGTTCTGCAAATGGCTTAAGAAGGAACACATTTCCAAATACCAAATGTACTGTGATTAAAAAGTCTAAGTTTTTAAATGAGAAATAAAGTTAGTATAATTTTTTTACCACTGAGAATTTTAATGCTATTTATGTTTTACTGGGATGTGTTTTGATCCCTAAATATACACTTAATAAGGTAAATGACATTAAAATGGATAAAATTACATCCTGCAATGGACCCACCCCTTTTCTCACTCTATGCCTCTCCAAATAGTTCCCTTCACTTTACAGAGATTAAAACTAAACTCAGGTTTGTGTGTAATATGAGTTCTGGTTTGTTTCTTTAACTATGTGATTGCTAATACAAGTGACATTAATACCTAGCAAAGACTATAATGATGTAATCTACATCATTAAATTTACATCATTCAGATTGAATGTTAAGAGCATGTTGAAAAGGCACTAGAATTTTTACCAAACAACAGCTATTAATTTAAGGAATATTTTTTTGTACTTATCATTAGTTATTATTATATTGTGACTTTTATTTATTTATCTTTAAAAACACTGATATGAAAAATAAGCATATTTTAAACAGATGTTTTCCATAACACTATAATCTTCCTTCATAATTTGCCAATCACCAAACATCCTCTAATTTCATTAGAATTTCAGATGGAAAAAAATATTGGCCAGGTTGCACTGATATATTCTGTGTGGGGGCCACTTCACCAGCCTCGGAGCCTGTATAGCTCTCATCTGGTTTTCTGAAGTATCCGTTATAATTTTAACCCAAATTCCTGTACTTTGATTTGTTGAAGGACTGCCAGGATTTCCACAGAGGCATTTGTGTGTATGTAGTATGAGGCAAAGAAAAAAAAAAAAAAGTAAAAATTTAAATAGTAATATGGTAATTATTTGAATTCAAGGGACTAGAAATCCACAAAAAGAGCCCAGTTATTCAAGACAGACTCCATACAAATATTTGGATAAAAAGTTAGATTATTATCATTATTAGCAAAAGCTTAAACACTGAATGCTTCTCTGTTAGGATAAATCTGTGTGTATGCTGAATTGTACTGTTAAAGTTCTCATTAGGAGTGTTAGCCTGAAAATCAGTATGCTTCTGACTTTCCCATGTCAAAACTAAAAGCAAATAGACAGAAGCTTATTGTTAGGGAATGAGAAGTGTGGAAAAGCTTTTTGCTTTAAAAAATTTCATGGTCTCCAAAAGTGTGGGAAATGGGATTTTTTTTTTTAAACAAACAGAAAGTGTTGATGGCCTTCAAAAATTATTTCCAAAAGAAAAGTCTTATCAACACTGAAGCAGTGTGAAGGAATCCTCAAGGTAGAATAATCCCATTAAGGATGCGGTAGATGACAATTATATCATTATTGCTTGGTGCTTAAGGCAGAATATTTGATCTTATCACTGTTTATGCAACCAAAGGAACATGGTAAACAAGGCATTTTGTAGGAAACTCTGATCACAGGCAGTAAGGTGGTCATAATTTGGAAATCTTTGAGTCTTTTTCAAACTTTGCTAGTTCTACTGTCAGTTTTCTTGCTCAGATCAGGTCAACCTTATGTAGTTAAAAATAAATATAGGGGATCTGGTTCTGGAAATTTAGGTTTATAATTGTCCCAGCTATCTTTAAAAACATAAATCAAGCTGATAGTTAGGATTCTGGCTGCCCTAGGCTCTCTCATGCTGGAGAAACTGTCGTGTCCTGGAGGCAGCTGTTCACTCACTGGAGACACCAGAGGCTCTCTGCTGAGCACATCAAAGCCCCTCATGGGCAGAACTTGAGTAGCTGAGGGGCTGCCCAAAGACAGGTCAAAATAAATTCAGATCTTGGGGCCTTTTGCCAATGAACATTGGATGACCCTATTTATTCTTGGTTGTCTGGGCGTTAATGTTCGGGTTGACTATGTAGAAGCAAAAAAATTTGCATCACTTGTGTGGTTTTTCATGTACCATCTACTAGCATTTAAATTCTGTTTTAGCCATAAAGGAAACCAGAAAATTTAAAAGGAACTAAATGAAACAAACCAGGAAGTAACTTTCTGTTTACTGGGGTGTCCAGACAAATTTCCCTCTATTTCTTTTGCAGGAGAGGACAAGCTCTATCCATTAAGGCTTCCTATTCTAGTACATGATGAAATTATGGTACCTCTTGAGACTGAGTTGTGTGTAGACCTCTCAGTAATGTCTAGGGAATGCTGTGCTAAAATTTTGGAGGGTAAATGAAGATTGCTAGCTACAGCAATTTCAGAGCAAGGGAACTTTTAATTGCACTGCCTCTGTTAGTGCATAAATTTTACCATAACATGAAATATGGATTCAACTCAATTTGAGTAAGTAGACAGAAATCCACCTGCTAAAACTCTTTGATTGTGTAGAAGTAGATTTTTACTGAGCTGAAGAGGTTATAGCTAAGATAGTATTTGAAGGGATTTTGTACATTTGACATTTAAAGAGCTGGCATTTGTCTTTTTATCTCTTTTTTTTAAGAATGACTTGGAAAAAGTGAAGAAAAAAAGAAGACCTTGATTTAAAAAGTGATTGAATTCATAGTTGAATGTCCTTACCTTTCGAGTTCTCAGTGCAAGAAGTGTTTCTCCGCTGCAGTGACTGTTGCTGAGTTCTGAAGGGGACATTTTCTGCAGTATATACTTTTGCACTATTAGAGAGAAACACTGTGTATTTTCCTGGAGAACAACACCTGAAACTCTTAAAATCCTGCAGAAAGATACAATCTCTGGGGTGCATACAGCTGTGTTACTCTGGCCACACAAACTCTGTTGTAGCCTCTACTTCAAGAAAGGGGGTAGTAAGAGAGGGATGCTAGCTCTGTTCTTCTAACCTTACAGGGTCAAAATTCATGTGTGAATAAAATCCACTATCCACAGGACATTCTGCTAATTACAGCTATTAAAGGTGTGCAGCCCACAGGGCAGATAAACAATTAGATTGCTCTCAGTGGTCCAGTGCTATAGATATTCTGCCTCTTGGCAGCCCTTCTTCAGTCCCTGGTGCAGATGGGACCTTACACACTGGAGTATCACTGATTTATTCTTCCTCCTGATTCTGCTCAATAAAATCCTAGATAAGTTTTAAAGCTACGTACACAGCAAAGATATAAACCTAGAAATATTTTTAATGGCAGCTTTGTTTTTGAACTTAATTGTGGTATTGCACATATAAGTGAATCATAAGGAATATTTTTTTAGTGGAGAGAATGTATTTACCTGAGCAGGAATTTAACCAGGACACTGATATTGGAAGTTCTTATTGTTTCTAGAGGCCATTGGAGTCTTTTAATGTTGACAAATCCTTTGCTTTAATTGTTAGGTCTTGTAGGTGAGACAGCACAGGTTTAGATAAGCATTTTGTCTATGATTATACAGCTCATAATCCAAATCAAAGGTTGGTGTTGTAGGAAATGAAAGTGACTTGAGCTCTTTCAAAAAGAAAAGGATACTGCTGTTCTTGACTTTAAAAGGCAGGCATATAGTGAAATTTAGGAAATGTCTCTCAGTTTTTCTCTAAAGACCTCAGTGCAGACATTTGCAACATTATGCTTCTAAATTATACAGACCTAGAAGCAAAACATAGGAGCTATATTGTATATCTTGCACTAGTATCTAATTTACTACCTGAATATACTTTGCATTGTTTTTATGATATTTTCAATGACAGAAACAAGTGCTGTGAACATAAGCTGTGATTGCTGTCCATTAAATATCAGTACTATTTGCTTGTTCTCAAGATGAAACTCCAGGTCTTAACTGAAGGTTTCAAGTTTTGTTGTAGGATGAAGAACAACACCATTGGATATAGACACAAGGAGTATTTTCTCTGCATTGATACTTGAGTGCTTTAACTGTACTTTTGCTGTTTTCTGGAACAGCCAGGACCCACAACCTTCTATAAAAATCCAAGCATTGTTTTCCTTATGACTTTCATGACATACAAGCATTGATCCATCTTTATGTTTTCCCAGTATAAAGTTGTTAAAGCCCAGCAGTACTGTGAAGCCCTCACTGTGAGAGCCAGGCTCATTACTAGAGTCCCTGCAGTGAAAGGAGATTCTCTAATCTCTTAAGATTATTGAAGATAATCCTCTGTGGCATGGAAGATATACAGAAGAAAGTTGTGAATGTAAAATATATAATGAGCTAAAACTGAGTGTGTACATTTGAAGAATCTACCTTTCTCTGTATTAAGGCAGTATCAGGGGCCTGCTTCACTTTGAGATACTGAATTAATATGGAAACAAAACCCATATTGAACAGAGTCGTTTTTTCTCAGTGAGGCCATTTTTCTAAACTTGAATAGAGTTACCTTGGCAGACATGGATATATAGATATATGTATGTTGTTAAGGAGGAAATATGAAGTATATGGGTTAAAGGATGTAGTTTAAGCTATACAGATGAGGATTTATAGTTTGGATGGTAAATCTTAGGTTTCAAAATGGAAGAGAGCTATGTCTAATACATAGAATTCAGCTCTATTTTATGCTGATTTAAAAAAATAAAAAATACCAAACATAAAGCTCACTTGATTATAATGCTTGCAGTGGTGATGAATTTGAAATGCTTGTATTCATGTTTTTCAATCTGTGTAAAGTCACTGGAGCCTATAAAGTTTTCAAACTAGAGGTAGAATAATGAACAAAGAGACTCCTACAAAGTATATGTTTAGTTTTGTTTATTTATTTTAACTTTGTCCATTTATTTAGCATAAATCACAGGGTTTCTTTTATAACCCTTAGCCATTTTTGTTTTCAGAATAGTATAGAATACTCAAACTCATTAAGTTATATTGCTGAAATATGAGAATAAAGACTCTGCATAGGTGTCAGCACAAGAGTTATGTTCAGTTAAAAGGTAGACCTTGGACTATCAGAAAGAGCAAGACAAGGAAGTTATAACAAGCTTCAAAACCCTTCAGTGCAGAAGGTAAGACTGGATTACCTAGTTTCCTTTCTCTGCAGACACTTTCCAGATAATAGCCTCTTCTCTGCACCTTCAGTGGTGCAGCAGAGAGGAGGAAACTCCTCCTCAATCTGCAATATTCATATTGATTCTTAATGATAAATCAGAGACTCTGTATGATTCTAAAAAAAGTTATGCTCTAGTTATTATTTATACATGTATTATTAAATGTAGGTAGTACAGTTGCAGTTAGCATGCCTAAACCAAAGCAGGGCACTAGCAGGAGTTATGAAAGTTTCAAGCAAGGCAATTCAACTATAATAAAACTCAACAAGTCAGCTCCAACTGAAACTTAATTTGGATTAAGTTGGAATCTGAATTTAAAGCAGCTGGATATTCTAAAATAATTTAATGTGGGGGGACAATTTTTTCTTTTCTTTCATATTATAAAATAATATTGTTTTGTTCTTTCACTTCAAAGTAAGTTATGATGAAGTTGAATATTGTCTTTTTATACCAGGAGTCTACACATGGAACTATTTTTCAGTATTTGATCCCTAATAGTGCCACATGTGAAGAAGCTGTGGAAATGAGATGGCACAGGTTAAGCCTCTGAATCTAAAAACTGAAGAGAAAAAATGTGTAAGCTGAGGCAGTATTAAATATTTTAAATCGAACTTACTTGAGTATGTGTTTCAGGACATGAGGGGATGGCATGTCAGGGTGTGCCACTGACACACTTCCCATTACACTATTTTTTTTTACTCCTGTAATGTGTAAGTTGACTTCAGAGAGAAAGATGACTCCAGTGATGACCTCATTTTTAATATATTTTTACAGATGTCTGGTTTTGAAAGAAGTTGTGGATTTCTTTATGTCATTAAAATAACAAGTGCAGGAACCTGCCTTATCTATTTCACAACTGACAAGTTTAAATTTTACCTTTTCCACTCATATAAAAAGAAAGGAATGAGCACTGAATAGTGCAATACTTACAGTAGCTGTCTTACTGGTGGTATAGTCATCGTGATAAAAATTGTTAGAGTTCACTTGATAAGAAGTGGTAGATTAAATGCATTTAACATACTTTTTGGATAAGCTATCTCAACATTTTGATTGAATCTTTTGTTTCTCTCTCTGATGTACTCCATGTGTATTTATTTGTGCAGAAACATCTACTTCAAGATCCTTCCAAATGGTTAAAATTAAAAAATGTCGATATTGTACAACTGCGATCTATAACAATGGTGAAAGAGTTCATGCATACCTTCTCCCTCCTACTGCTTATGACTTAGGTTTTCTTGTCATTTTAGGGATTGTTAATGGTTTAATTTACCTTGATTATGTAGCTCTTTACTGACTGCAAAGTTTGGTTATCCAATACTCGTTAATTTTTACCCATAAAAAAAGTACTAAAAGATATTGAAGACTTGTAGACACTTATCAGGTTAATATAAAATGGTTTTGTTTAATGAGGCAAATCTGGATTAGTTTTGGTGAAACAGAAAATTTCTAAAAGCTGTGAATCTGTCTCCTGTAAGGCTAATCCTAACTCTTCAGTGTTCACTTCTGCATCCAGATTTGGTTATATTTGATTAGTTTGTGCTTTAAGTAGAGAAATGGAATACACCATGGAAAGGAGACTCCACACGTCAGTCTACTCGTATTTAATGATGGAAAGCTAATGGGAGACTGCACAGAGTTTTCTTTTGAAAGTGGATGGGAAAAAAGGAGCTGGCTTCCTTAATTAAGTTTTGCTTTGACTCCGTAATAAAATGGTTTGATTACAGCAAAAAGCAGGGCTGAGCATCCTCACCCTAAAATTTGTCATGGTTTTGTAGTGAACTCCTGGTTTCAGAGTGAGGACCCTTGTCTGGGACAAAGCAATGCAACCATCTGTGCCCATGCTAAACAGCCTTGCACAAATATTGGTCCAAGGCCAGGGAAAAGCTGTTTTTAGGGCCTGTGTTGGCATGAAAACAGGGTAGTCTTTTTGATTCTGCATTACCTAGCTGTGGTGACAGTGAAGAGAAAATGTAGAGAGTCTATTGGTTAACAGCAGCCGTGGCTTGTTATCAGCCATCGGAGCACATGGAAGGGAAGGGTCTGTGATACTAACAAAAAAGCAAGACTTTTCTACAAGTAATCCACTTTAAATTGCTGTTGCACAGGCAAGGTACTGCCTCCTTTATACTTCAGAAGGCTACTGTTTATGAAGGCTGCTCATGCTAAGCAAAATATCTTTGTTAGTGATAATCTCTTTCCTTTGATTTCTCAGTGCGTTGAGTAAAGAACACTGATTCTCCCAGGCACTTTGAGATGATTCTCTAGGCAAACATATTAATTCAGCAAACACAAGGGTTAGGCTTGCTCTTGAGGAGGTAATACCAAAGGGACTCCTGGTATTTAGATATAGTAGATGTGCTGCTGACAAATAGAAACCAACAGCTGAGAATGAGGCTTAAACTGAAAGGAAACATCATTGACACAAGCTATCTTCCTTTTCTGGTTATGATTGTACCCTGATTTCCCAGACTGTTCTTTTAGCAAGCTTAATCAGTTCTCCAAACATTGGTTGTCAGTGCACTGCAGGTTATAGTCATCTGGCCTGAGGGAGAGGCTGTCTGAGGCAAAGGAAAGTGCATTGTGTATGATATGCAGGTTCTGGGTTTAATTTGGCAGTCTCTGATGGAGTGATGTAGCAGAAGATGATCACTGAACATTAGGCTGAGAAGAAGTAATTACAAATGAAAGCAGAATCTGGAAGAAGCAGGGCTGGTGGATATTGTAAATACCAAATCAGGATTACCAAACCTTATGCAAAGCTGTGTTTTAATGTGTGGCTATTTGTTTTGGATCTTGGTAAACTAACTAAGATGGCTGAATATTTTCTTATATTGGGAGTTGATTTCATATTCCCTAAAAATAGGAAAAGTAATTTACCTTGATAAGTATCAGAAAGATACTTTTATGTCACTTTTCTGGAGATAAACAGGAGAAAATCATCTACCTTGCTTGTGCAATGACTGTGCGAAACTAGGGCAGGTCCATGGAAAAATGAATGTGATCTGTGAGGTTTTCTCTGTCACTTTCTCTTCTGTAGCCTTGGCAGCAGCAGCTCTTGAAGTGATTTGTCTGTTTCTTTCTCTGATAACATTTCAAAATGAGATTTTAAAAAAAAGAACAGTTTTTCCTTGATTTCATGCTTATGTATTATTAAGCATAGTTAGTATTGATAATAATACATGTGGTCTTCCCAGACTGAGGGGGAGAATAGATATTCAGGAAAAAAAAATCACTTGTCTAATACGTGTCACATACTATTGATACCAGAAATATATATTATTTAATTATTTGAATCCAGTTTTTTAATAACCATCTGCCCTGGAATAAAGGATGAATTACAGTAGGAGTTATCAAAAAAAGTCACAATAGGAGTCATCAAAACAGACTGGTTATCGCAATGTTAGTCTTTGACACAGTTCACCTGTGAGTTATATCTTGAGCTTACAACAAAATAAGAGTACTTGCTGTGCTTTTTAAGCTTAATTATTCTTAAGAGTGAAGATGATGTGGAGATAAAGTCAAGATTGGGTGAAGTCCTAGAAAACGCTTATTCTTCCTTTGCATCAATTGGAATAAATTTAATGTGTGTAGGTTTCCATGTACATTAACCTAGTCCCAAATATTCTGTCATTCAGAGGTCACAGTGTTGTTATTTCTCTGCTGAGTTAAAGATTTGCCATGGAAACAGATGTTGCTGGGAGGAGAAACAAAGGTTTGCCTCTGTTGTTAATTTCAGTGCTGCTCTTTGAAGCCTTCTGAGCCAATACCTAATTAAACTGCACACATGCTCTGAACAAATGAAAAAGGAACGTTGTTCCTTTCAGATTATGTTTAAAGTGACAATTTCTCCAAAGTGAGGTGTACTTGGGGAAATCAATTCGCTGCTGAAGCACAAACTCTTTCCATAACACTTCATAATGTGAAGCCTATGTACAGCATAGGAGGAGTGACTGTGCTCTTTGGAGACCTTGACTGTAGGTACTCACAGCCGTGGGACAAGTGTAGTTTCAGTTCCATTTCTTTAATTTGTAGCTAGTGCTATATTCCTCAACTGCAGCTGTATTATTCTGATGGTGATGTCTGATTGTACTACACATAGAGCAGAAAACTCTTATGGAATGGTTGGAGGCTGTAGACTACTCTTTAGTTTTGGAATTGCAAATTCTTTGAGTGTTGCCTGATTCCTCTAATAACATCAGCTGTATTCATTTGTTCTGGTTTTGCAGTAAGGCACATGCTTTGTGCCTTGGCTTTCCCATGCCAAAGCCTCCAAGGAATGCTGATATTTCAAGTTAGATTTCGTATCGTCAAGCATGCATTAAAGTAAGCAAAGTATGCTTTGAGACAAAAAGAGAGCATGGGAAATGAGCTGTGCCATTTCTCATGACCAGTGGTGCCCTAGGCACTATTTTTTAAAGGCTTCTGGACCTCTACTAAGGTTAGTCATCTTTTCTCTCCCCACCTCAAACATGTGTGAGTGGGTGCATGACAAGAAGCTGAGGTCAAAAATAGCCCTTGGTGTCTGACAAGAATGCACCACAATGTTTTACATTCTGTAGGGATGTATCCTTCTATTGATGTACAGTTCCACTGGCATCAGCAGAGCTCTTCATAGGCAGAGAGGACCTCAGTATCCACTTCCAGCTCCTTTGCAATGTCACAGCCCTAAGAACAGAGTAAGACGAAGCAGCTCACCTAGCTCATGTAGCTCCTGTGAGAGCAGAAAAATAGAAATTAAAAGAAAATAGAGACAACTAAGTATATAATAAAATGTCATGTTGGGACTGCAAGGAGTTGGGGTGTGAATTCTTTTCTTCTTAATCTCCCCTCATCTACAAGATTTCTTGTTCCATGGTGGGATCACCTCAAGACCTGTATGAGGCTCCTGATGAGAAAACAAATTCAATTCCTGTTTTTAATAGGCAGTGTTTAGGCCACTCAGTTGAAACAATGGATATTCATGATCAGATCTCTACTCCAGGATGTGTATCTCAGTTTGCTGCCTATTTTTTGTTGGTAATAATTAACCATCCTGGAATAAATAAAAAATTATGCTTTCTCTTCTGAGTCAATTGCAAATGTCTTGGCCATATGGGAGGTTTTTCCTGGGAAGCCTGGACTTTCATGAAATCAACATTTAAAAACCCCTGATTTTTAATTTTTTTTTAAAAGATAAAAATAGTCCTTAGCAAATTTTTGTGGCTTAGTTGTTTCTCAAAGTTCATATTCTGTCCCTAGTATGGCCATTCAAAAATCTGTATTTTGGCATCCACTGACACTTGTATGGCTTTAAATCCAAACTGGAATCAAAATTATTGCAATCAAACTCTCCTACACTTTTTCTTATTCAAGAAAGGTCTGACTTCCTCCAGTGTTCCTCCCACATCACACATTTTTACTCCTTTTCCTTACTTCTGAACTCTATAACTTCATTATATTTGGAATTAAGTCTGTTCTAATATTTTAAAGAATATTTTTAGAAGTCTGCTCATTTCTTGTGCACTTTCAGATGCAGAGGGTCATGTGTCAATATTTAGGGAAATAATTTTTCTGCCTTTTGTCCTGGTTTGGGCCAGGATAAAGGTGATTTTCTGGTTTGTACTTTTGCTTTCAGCTCAGTCTCTTGTAAGTAGCTGCAGTTGCTGAAATTAACAGCAAGTTTCTCAGACAGTGTCTGCTTCTAGGACTGATAACACTGGATGTTTATAGTTACTGCTAGAGACTGGTGTGCAGAGCCAAGGACAGTGCTCAGCTCTGAGGAAAACATTTTACCCTGCAGAAGGAGTAAAGAGGTCCCACCTGAACCCCTCCTTTGGGTAGGACCAGACAAGACAGATGCCAGAACTGACCAAACAGAGTATTCCATCCCATACACGTCATACTCAGTATAAATTTGAGGGATCATGAGGGTCAAACACCTTCCTGACCCTTCTTCCTGCCCTTCCTTCGCCTGTTCCCTGTTTGCTTCGTCATCCTGGAAGGATTCCATCTGTTCATCTGCCTGTGGTCTGATCCATGCCAGCCTGAATCTGTGTGTTCCTGCCTCCAGATTCTGACTGTCCCTGACTGCAAGTGCAACTGCTTACAAGAGATTTAGCTGAAAGCAAAAGTACAAACCAGAAAATCACCTTTATCCTGGCCCAAACCAGGACACCTTCATTCTTATTTATTATTTGGTAAACTGGTCTCTGGATGAGCTGAAACATTAATTAAGTCAAAGGAATTTACTGGGCCATTAATTACCTCCTGATCTGTTTCTCTCAAAGTCAGGACAGAAGAGTGTCCACTGAGCAGTAATGTTTAACAGGGCCAAAAGGAGAATCACAGAATCAGAGAATTGTTACAGTTGGAAAAGACCTCTAAGATCACTGCATCCAACTGTAAACATGCCCCTTGATTAAAATATATATATCAATACTGTATCACCCACTAGAGCATATCCTGAAGTGTCTCATCTACATGGTGACTCTACCACATCCCTGGGCAGCAGAGAGAATAGTAACTATATGCTTGTGGGACCATAGAAAGGCTTGTTTAGAATAATGGATAGTTAATGTAGTGATGTATGTCAAAAGACATGAAAAAAAAATTCTCCTAGATTATTACATCTTTTATTTGAAATTTCAATTAAAGAATAAAATGTACTAATCACTGTTGCTTCCTGAGTCGTGCCTTAGATCAGAAACATTTGCTGAAGACATCTGCTTTGTGGAAGTCAAGTATTCTTAATTCTGAGGTATGACTCATGGGAAAACTATAGAAAATGGGCAGGTCTTTCTGAACTCTGAATACCTGGCTTCTTCACATTGACAGATTGCTGAAAGTCAAGAAAAGGCATAGGAATAAATTAGTTATGGGAAGAGAATCAAGAGAAGAGAAGTATTTATTTCTTTCAAGAGGACAAATGTACATTATAAGCATGGCATATTATTTTCCTTCAGTATGTTCCTCTCCTAAGTGGACCTGTATGTGTGATTTGGTGAATTTCACTGAATAAGTTTGTGTTCCACTATGTATTAAAGAACCGTTGAGGTTTGGCAGGCAAACTTTATATCTGTGGTGATTTCTACTTATTGTATTTTAAACATCTGTTAAAAAAAAATTAAATCTTCACCATTAGTTACTGTCTCTATAAAAAAGATATCAAGTTTGTGTAAGGAAAAAAGGAATCCATTTTTCTTAGCATCCTAAAACTATCTCATCCTTTTTCTGATGGCTCCTAGTATGTAGAACCAAAAAAATCAGCAAGTTTATATGAATGAAAGTATCTGATGTCATTTTGACAACTGTAGATTGGTGTTATGTTCCTTCCCTCTTTTTCTGTCTTATGTAGAATCAGAGAATACCAGGCTTATCTTTCAAAGCATGAAGCTTTTTATAGGACGTGGAGATACTGTCTGTATGTTTCTTTTCAAGCCTACAGAAAAGAAATTGATTCTTATTTTCTGATGAGTACATCTTAGGAATTTAACACAGAATAAACAGAGGAAGGATAAGAAACAGAGTGCAACTATAAACTGTTATTTGTTTTCTGAACTGCAGGTAATGGAACATTGATTGGAGCATCTGCGAATGTTGTTTGTGCAGGAATTGCTGAACAGCATGGTTATGGCTTCTCTTTCATGCAGTTTTTCAGGTACAATTTCAAACTTCTTACTTTTTTTTTTCCTCTAAGAAAACAATGGATCCTCCTAGGAGAAAATCTGGAGAAATGTTTCATAAAACAGAACTGTGTTTCTAACTCGTTTTTGGTAACTGAAAAGTGGGTGGAGTGTGGACCACTTTATTTTGGTATATTGTGGACAAAATGCATAAAGGTGGCAGGAGCACAGGGGAACCCCAGGAGAAAAAAAGTCTCAGAAATTCCTGCTTTGATCACCCTCTTTCTTATCTTCAGTGCTGTAGTTATACATAATTGTTGCTTCATTGTTAAATGCAGTTTAAAAATAGTTTCTCAGCTGCACATTTTCAGGGACATTCCATCACCAGGAGAAAGGGAGAGATCCCATTTTAGACTGAGTAGAACTGTAGTCCATGATCCCAGGAGTAAACCTATATAAAAAATATTCTTTTGACAGGCTGCTGAGAAGCTATATGTAAAGGTGCAATGGGCAGCTAGTAAAAGCTCAAGTTGTTTAACAGTTTTTTAATTGGTGGTTAACAATTGTGGTTTAATAATGGACGTATTCATCAAAATATTTTTAAGGGAAAAAGTATACTTACTGTACCTAAAGCATACAACAGTTTCATGTTTTTCCAAACACCTTCAGTTTTTGAGACTGTGAGTGAAAGGTATAAAGAGAAACTGGCAAAGAGAGGACTAGACATGGAGGTAAAGTTTAAAGAGTAGATGATTTAAGTAAAACATAATTCCTTGATCATTTTTCTACATGTTTAGGGAAAAGCATACTTTTTTTTTATTAATTGCATTGTTTACTTTAGTTTCTTAGCTCTACAAGCTTTCCTTTAACCTTAAAGCCTTTAAATCTGCATGATTAATGATTAATTATACACGAGTGTCTGGAACAGAGTCGGTGATAACCCACCCAAAATAAGATGGTCTAAGCTGTTGCTAAAATTTTTGTTTCAAATGTGTGCTGCTCATTGCACAGTTTTTCTTCAGTCATAGTTTTCTGGTGATATGTTTCAGAAAGACATACTGCCTATCAAATCAGTATGTTGGTTGCCAGGACCTTTGAGATTACAATACAGTCTTCTGTACACAGTAATAGCTAAACAAAAAATATGGTGATACTACAATAATGGGCCTGTGGATTCTTCAATTTGTGTTCTGCAGATGTTTAGCTTGTCATTTTGGGATTTAACTTGTGTGTTGCATTAAAAATGTGTTTTCTAGGTAAATTGTATAATGACATGTTCTGAAAGCTTTCCTGACCCTGACTGAGCATCTAAGCAGAAACAAGGATTTAAACTGACTAATCTTTTCAGTAGTGTTCACTGGGGAATCAAAGAATCATAGAATGGTTTGGGTTGGAAGGGACTTGAAAGATCTTCTAGTTCCAGCCCCTGTCCTATGGGCAGGGACACCTGAAACTAGATGAGGCTGCTCAAGGCCCCATCCCACCTGGCCTTGAACGCTTACAGGAAGGGGGCAGCCACGGCTTCCTTGGGCAACCTGTGCCACTGTCTTACCAACCTGACTGTAAAGAATTTCTTCCTAGTATCTAATCTAAATCTCCCCTCTTCAGGTTTTAAACCATTACCCCTTTTTCTCTTGCTACACACCCATGCAAAAAGCCCCACCTCAGCTTTCCTGTAGGCCCCCTTCAGGTACTCAGAAACTCCTATGAGGTCACCTTGGAGCCTCCTCTTCTCCAGGCTGAACATACCAACTTCCTCAGTCTGTCTTCATAGTGGATGTGCTCCAGTCCTCTGATCATTTTCATGGCTCTCCTCTGGGCATGCTCAAGGAGCTCTATGTCCTTCTTGTTGGGAACTCCTTGTTGGGGACTCCAGAACTGGACAAAGTACCCCAGTTGGGTTCTCACAAGAGCAGAGAGAATCACCTCGCTTGACTGCCTGTCTGTGCTTCTTTTGGTGCAGCCCAGGACAGGGTTGGCTTTCTGGGCTTGAAGTGCACATTGAAGCTTGAAGACAATACATAGATATTCTGAAATTACCTTCTATATCTATGCTTTCAATTCAGAAGGTTACTGGGAAAAGCTGCAGGTATTGTGAGAAAGATCTGAATCCAGATTATTCACAGGAAGATAACTGTAGATATTAATTAGCAGAAAGAAATTAAAAGCCTGCTTATGCTGACTTCTCAATCACCAAGGAGGCAAATCGTGAGCTCCTTTATAATTTGTGTCGGGAAAATATTTGTTTTAGTCCAATGTGCCTTGATTCAATATTTTCTGAGGCTTCTTCTGGAATTAAGAGGTATTACATGTATTCCTTGAGGATTTTTATCTTGCTTAATTTTATTTATGAAGTTTTTCTCCAAGTATGAAGTGATTTTCCTCTATTTCTTCCCTGTTTCCCATGATTACTCATTAGGTTTTACTTCCCTGCTCAGGGTCCTCTATAGTATCTATGCTCTAGAGTACAGACAGATTTTTATCTTCTCATCTTGCAAAACTCTGTGAGTCACCAGGGAAAAATCACGTATACCATGTGTAGGGAGATGATGACCCTCTGCTGCCTGACTTTTGCTAAGGTGTCGTCAGTACAACTGGGGCTTATACTATTATGTCCTTGTCAGGAGTCTCTGTGCAGGAAACCCATGACAAATCTGTCCTGGGTGGTGTCTGGGGTTGTACAACACGGTATACTACTTCCTGTGCCATTCCCCCGTACTTGCATGCTAAGCCAAAAATTAAGCAACTTTGTTCAAGGGAGGCCTTTGCGAAAAACATCTGTTTTGTAAACTGTGTTTTGACATGGTGACCAGAGGAGAAACTCTGGGCAGTGTTACTAAGCCTGTCTAGTGAGTATACCTTGACACATCAGGGATGGTGGTGCTTCCAGAGCCTATGGATCCCTAGTGATGAGAGGCATTATTATGCCTCTCTGAGAAGGGAGAGAAAAAGAGAGGAACCAGGCTGTGTGTCCTGTAAGAGTGCTGATGAGTTCATGACTGTTGTATGTGTCTTTCTGTAGTGGGTCTTGGTGAGATTCAAATTTCCTCTTCTCTTTTTTAAGAGGTGAGCAGTAGCAGACCAGCTGGCATGTTGTATAATGCTTTTCTGATGGCCAGCCAGAGACAGAGGTGACCAGCTATGATAACTTTCCTTACATGTCGTGGTTTGACTAGCTTAATGTGCTTCTACCTGGCATGCCTTCAGCAGAAGAAATCCAGTGCCAGGGGCTGCATGTCTGAATGACAGTAAATGCTATAGTCTGTCAGAAATCTAACATCTTGGGGAAGAACCCCCTCTAAAACACAGCTAATTGTTTCCTTCTCTGGATTGAGTCCTACCCCCCTAATGACCTCAGGGCAATAATCTCATTCCAGACTGCTGAGTGTGGCTGGATGTAAGGGGAAGAAAGCCAGCCCTGGTGTTCCGTCCTCACCATCCAAACAACTCAGGCCAATGTGCTGGAAGTTCTGTGCCTGTAAGGAGGATCCAGTACGATGGCATTTACGTGGAAAATATTACACTGAGAGAGGCTTGGATCTTTCCTCTCTGTGTTGAAGCACCTTAAAGCAGTCTGATGTCTGGAGTACACTTCTGGTTGAGGAGATACCAGGTCCCAAACACACATTCCTGGATGGAACTGGACTGTCCAGTGTCCCCAAGTATCTTACCTGGGACACATTCAGGTGTTCTTCTCCCACGTTACACATCAACCCATGTCAAAACCAGTTCTGTTTGAACAGTGCTTACAAGAGGAAGGGCAAGATTGCCAGTAACAAAAGATTCCTTGTTTGCTGTAAATTCAACTAGCTGTTCCTGGCTCTTGTGAGCTTTTCCGGATATTCCGGATATGATATAAAAATACTGTAATAAACTGACTTTATCAGCATGAGGATGTTTTTACCTTTGAATTTGTTATACATGGTGGTAAGGCAATGAAAAGGGGCTTCTTCTGGCATGTAAGTGGAGAAGGCAGAGGTTCTCAGCAGCACAGTGTCCAGCTAGAGGCCAGGCACTGGCCAAGGTACTTGTGGGCTTTTAACTAGCCCCAGAAACCTGAAGGTAAATAATGAATAACTGCTTCTGGAAGATTCATTTGGACTGCCTCAGATACAAAGGAAAGGAAGAAGTGTTAAGACAAAAACAAAATTAAAAGTCCTAGGAAGATCAAGCTCAGAAGTAGCAATTGGAATAAAGATGGTCTTGCTTTTTTGGAAGCACTCCAGCCAAATTACAGTGCTTTTCCACTTTGGAAACTTCCTTATCAAACCGTATTTATGTGTTTTAATCTTTCCTCCTGAAAAAAAATCTTTTATGTGCCCAAATTTTTTATTATCCTTCTAGTAGTTCAGAAGGCAGAGCTGAACAAAATATTCCAGGCACAGTCCTGATAATTTTTTCCCATTTTGCAATGATAAGATTAAATATAAAATATGGAGCTATTTGCCTTTTGGTTGTTAATCTAGGCCATTTCATATTCCTGTTTAATTTACTATTGACTGTTAAATCCAAGTCTCTGTCAGCTTCCATGTTATTTACTTGTGTGTATATGTTTCACCCTTCCCCCTCCCACCCTCCTGCAAGTGCTTATACTCATGTTTCTAATGAACATATCATCAATGGGCAGAGAAGAAAGGGAATTGGTGTGTTATGTGATCTAGTAAGTGAACTGGAGGACGGACACAAAGACAAATACTTAAGTGGTAAACATAAAAATAATTTTGAGTCTGTGAGGTTTAGAAAAGGAGATAGAGATCAGTGGGATATTTTCATTACATGGTCAAGGGTAAACATCAGAGCAAACAATGAGCATTATGACTCTGGGGAGAAGAGCAATATTTTTTTTTGAGCATTGACACTGTAGAAAACATCAGAAATATTTATAATATGAAGGAAATTTTTCAGAGACAGCATTATATGAGTAAGCAGAAGGCAGGGAAAGATAATATGCATATTATTATTTTCAGTCTAATTATCAGAGGAACATTAAAGCATAAATAAGAACTTAACATAAAGGAAAACCTCAAATGTAGGAGAGTACTATTTCTCTTGGAAAATGGACAGATAAGGAAAGTATAGACTTGTTGCCTGAATGATTTCCAGAAGTGAATTGAATCAATTAAGACTTTAGAATAATCAAGAGAGCCTTGTTTTTCTCAAGGAATGAGATAAAAGAAATAGCATTGCAGATGTTTCTTCTCATCTAGATGCTTCCTTTCATGTTAATTTTTTATTTGTACTAATAAACCTCTGAGTTTGTTTATTGCAGCATGGCATTCCAGTAGGTCGGTCCACCCTGTGGAATATAAAAACAACCCACAGAAATATCTATGTTATCACTGAAAAATCTGGTTTCAGCTTCGTCGCATAAGACGTGTTCATTGCTGTAGGGGCTTTAATTATCTGTTTCCCCTTGCTAATAAAGTTGCCAGATTGATTTTAATTTCCTGTTTGAGAAAGGCATTTATAACCTTACAAAGATACATAGTATTTCGAACATACAGTAAGTCATTTTCCTTCATCTTGTTATAATTCAATACCAAACACCCCCATGTGTCTGTGATGCATGATGTGGTAAAAAAAAAAAATTATAAAATCACAGATAAATGCTGAACCTATTTGACACAAAAGGAAAGTGGGCATAGTGGGAAATAGTCTAATTTTGTTTCAAGCAAACTTTGGCTGACTGTGAATAAATCATGGTGTCTTCGCTGGGAGTAAAAATAATATGCAAGTGTGAAAAAAAAATCGGTTTTTGATAATAGCTTAGAAAAGATTTCATTTTCATCATAGAATTTGTCTTTGGATATATTTGCAGAAAAAAAAAAATTACAGTAGGTTATCCCATTTTGCCCCTCTTAGAGCACTCACCCATAAAAGCTGTGAACCAGTGCTTCCCATTGGAATTGTCATTCATGCATGTGGGAGGCCAAACATGATGTTCTTTGCTATCCCCTGTGTATCCTATTCACACAACTTATTGAGAAAAGAGTTTTGAAAAAGACATTGGGCTCTGTAAAGCTGCATAAATGTCTCTGCTTGATTATGTGTTAGACAGCTGTAGTCCTGTCAATTCCAGTTCGTTTGGTGCTCATTTTTCCCTACTTTTTCTTATTACACCTCTCTATGCTGAACACTGTTGCTGTTTTAGAGGTTGATTTTGATCAGAATAAGTTTTTTTTTTAAATAGTTCATTTTAGTCATAAATTTAAAATTCAATTACACATGAAAATCTTTATTGTCACACAGGGAATCAAGATTAACAAACATAAACTAGATTTTAGCATCCCATTCACTCTTTTGCTAAGAAAGACAATCCTATAGACACTGTGTTGATGTTCAGCTGGTCACTCAAAAAACTATAATGGTAGTTCCGCATGTATTCATCTTTCAATATTAGCTTCTCTAGGTGGGGTTTGTTAAGAATGTCAGTTTTTGAAAGATTTTAAATTGTCATTGTTGACCTAACAACAGCTCTCAAACAAACGTTACACTGTCATCTCTGTGGGCAGTCAAATAAAGTGAGTGCTGCTTCTTTTAAGTAGTTGCATAACTTGCATCAAACCCTATGAGAATCTTACTTCTCCGATTGTGTTAGGCAAACCCTTATTCACCTGTATGTGTCTTGGCCACCTTTTCTACCTCCACTGAGTTGAATTGTTAAATTTTCTGAGTTTTGACACAAAGGTGAATGTTGAAACACATCAACTAAATCAGATGTGCATAAAGATGGAATGAGTGCTGTAGCTAAACTGTAGCTAGCTTGCTCTGTGGGTTTGTTTTTTAACTTACACATAAGAAATCACATTTATTGTCTTTTTTATCATAGCATTCTTAAATAAAAAACGGTCTCTTCTAAAATGGGGATTTAAATAATATCTGTGAGGAAGTTAATTCTTGACTTGACTTGGCATTTGTGAAAGATTAAAAATCTTGTCTTTCTTTAGACTATAGTTTAATGCTGCTGTTTCCATAGTTGACTTTTTGTGTATGACAAGGCTATACAAATTTTCTGAATTAATTCCTCTTTCAAGTTGCAGAGCTATGATAGTTGTCACATAAAACAATATTGCAGTAAGAAAGATATTTGTTTATAGACTTTCTTTGTTTAGTCAAATGTTTTTGCAGTTCTTTTTCTAATAATATGTAAAGGAAGCTGAAGAGCAGAGAGTCTTACTACATACACTTAGGTGGAGAGAGGTTTTGGCAAGTGCTTTGTGAAACCTGCACATGAATTATTTTTCTTTAATGAACAGAAACATATTTTAATGAAAAGATTCTTGAAGTACCTCCAAAGGCCAAGATTTCAGGAACATACTATAATTTGTGCTTAAAAGTAGATTTGAAAATCAGAATGTCTGCTCCAAAGAAATGTTGTAGTCCTTCTTCAGTGTTTCTTTAAATAGTACCCATGTAAACGCTTAAGAAATTAATGACTAGAAAAATCTGCATGGTACCATTTTTTCACTGGTAACTGGTGGATTTTAAATAAACGTTCTCTCTTTGCTGACATGTCCGTCCATGAGGATTGATATTTTACTGCTACTAATACAGGCTGAAATCAGTTAAGAATGTTCACCTTTCTAGGAAGCTTTTAAAAGGCCAGTAAATTACCTCATTTTTCATTTCCATGGGTTTGATTTCCACCAGATCCTCTGAAACTGTTTTGCATGGTACTATATCTGAATATACAGAATTACATGGTTAGATAGAAGGCATAATTCAAATAGGTATTTCCAAGTTCAAGGGACATCTGGAGTGAAAAGAGGAAGGCTCCTCTGTAGCTGATTAAACTTCTACAGCATCAAGGCAGGAGTTAATTTGCAGTCTGTCTACTTCTGCATTGAAGTAAATATGCATTTGTTAAATGCCAAAAGGCACAAAATGAAGGTCGTATGTACCATTATGCTGCTGGGCTTGTCATGACTGTGATTGAAAAATTTAAAAAGCCCTGGAGCCTATTAAATCAGAGAGATTTTCTGTGGTTAAAAGAGGTCAGTGCATTATTTTCCTAGATAATGCATCAATGTCAGTAGTTCTAATGAGAATGTGGGCCAAGTGTCGAGAGTTAGTGTGTCCGTGTTGCTGCTGCTCTTGCACTCGTGTTTTGTTGCAGGTCACTAAAGGAAGGGTTTGCTAATGCCTCACAAGCTGTGCGTGTGAGTGGGTCCATGTGAGAACAGAAGAGAGAGCAGTCACAGTTACCTTTGAGTGATTTGACTCACTGATGATCATGCCCATTTCATAATGACAGCTTGTTTGCTAGCTAAGATTGAAGGAAAAATTCTGGCAAGAAGAGTAGGACTGAAATAAGCTCTGCTGCTTTAATCCACCATGTCTTGGAGCTAGCAACTGGGCTGAATTTTTTCTTGTTGCTCTCACTTCATGTAGTACATGGAAAAAGAAAGAGTTTGTGCTTCATAGACCCGTGTGCTGTGCATTGTTAAAACAGCTGTATTTTATACAGGGGGAAAAGATTTAGTATTGCAGAATCTTAAGCTTAGTTAATTTGATTTAGAAAATATTTATAGAAAATATTTATAAAAAGAAGATGTTTGCCATAGGTGTGAGAAGCTTTTGGTTTATTTTAAACTGCAGTGGTAGAATATTGTGAAACCCATGATAAGAACTGGAACAGAAAACTTATAAAAGAGCAAGTCTGTGCTGTTACAAGTATAGTTTTCTAAGATGTACAGTTTACTCCTGAAATTGCATCAGACACTGTGGCCTCTCTCCGTCTCCCTGTCATCAAGGATTCAAGCACTCCACAGTGTCTTTATTTCTCACTGGAAAAATCTATTCTTTCTTTCACAAAGAGAGAATCTGGTTCCTGCCTTAATTAGGGTGACAGTGGTTTTCCTCCCATTGTATTTGTTATTCAAGGAGTCACCCATCTCCCATTCTTGATATAACAGTAAATCAGTGCCCAGTGGGGCACAAAGCCTTTTCTTCTCCCTCCTACTAGGGGGCACCCACCTTTGTTGGGGCCTTATAATCAGTACTAGCCTGTACATTAAAGCATATGACCACAGACAACCAAAAAATCTGCCTTTTTATGGCTTGTTACTTGCCCTTGAGTGACCCCTGGTCCAAAAGTAGTTAACCATAGTCAAGTTAGCTTTTGTGTTGGCATGGCTGAACCCAAAGTTCTTTCTCTAACCCAAGGCTTTTCCTCTAATACAAAGCCCAAGAGCTGCTTTTTCTGTCATCCAGGAGCTTAGTCCTGCCTTTTGGCAGCTCTGTGTCATGACCATTCAGGCCAGTGCAGATATCCCCATCTATAAAGAAGCAAAAAATGAACTAATAATAATCTTGACAAGTATTCTGAATTCTCTTTGTATAGACTTGTGTATGGAACAGGACTGGCTGGAAGATTTTTTTTGTCTTTTTACCCTGGTCTCACAGCTGTGTATATTTCATGACTATTATATGTTTAAGTATTTTTAAATCTCTTTTCCAGTTTCTCTGTCTGAAAGCTAGTGGCCACTGAATATACTTCTCTTGAACTTAACGTTTTTGTTCCTGCAGTATCTTCTGAGGAGGTTATAAATTGCTGCCTTTTGCCTAAATTCTTGCCATTGACAAATGAGACACTGTACTGAAAGACTGTTATTTGTTGAATAACTGTGAATATTTACCTCACTCAGGTGCTGGCCAGACTGTTTGGAAAAAAAATCAGATTGCATCTCACATGCTGTCCCCTACCATTCATGGCAATCGTGTTTACTGATTTGTTTCATTGTGACTGAGACTTCACAGTGTGAAGCCTTAAAAGGGATTCACTTTGGAATAGCCTGAATTACATTTTTACTTCTCCCAGAGTAATGAGCAGCTTTTTTATTCTGTAAAGTGTGCTCTTCTCAGCAAGAGCAAGAGGCTTCTCTCTGTAGTGATAGTGATAAATGAAATGTTAAAACAAAGAAGGTAGGAAGTATAGCTATGAATGGTCAAACCAGAGTGAGAGTGAACAAAATTGAGGCCATTTCAAAACAATAAAAGCCAAGACCCAGAAAAATGAAAGAAAAAAAACCCCTGTTGTATTGCTTAAAATATAAAATATCAGTGAATATATCAATGCAGTTTGTTTAGAATAAAGGGTATTTGCAGTGACTAGGAAAACAGCACAATATAGGTTTTTTGCTTAGAGAGTCCTCTGCTTTTGCTGCTTCAGTGAGAACTCACTATATACATGGTCTTTTATTAAATTTGTAAGACTTTGGATTGTCGTTAGTGGTATTTCTATGCTCTATTTCCATTGACTGTTGCAACCTGCAAAACATTAATATATTAATATAACGTATTATTTTCTATATTGTAGTTAAATTAAATGTATGAGAATTAAGTCATCTTAGACTACGTGTCATTTTAGACCTATCACAGTATGGATTATTTGACCTAGTAGCTAATATTATGAGAAACAAAGAATCATAGAAAGGTTTGGGTTTGAAGGGACCTCAAAGGTCAACTAGTTCCAAGGCTCCTGCCATGGGCAGGGACACCTCCCACTAGACCAGGTTGCTCCAAGCCCCATCCAACCTGGCCTTGAACACTTTCCAGGGAGGGAGCAGCCACAGCTTCTCTGGGCAACCTGTGCCAGTGTCTCACCACCCTCACAGTAAAGAATTTCTTCCTAATGTCTAATCTAAATCTACCCTCTTGCAGTTTGAAATTACTCCCCCTTGTCCTGTTGCTACAAGCCCTTGTAATAAGTCCCTCTACAGCTTTCCTGTAGGCCCCCTTCAGGTACTTGAAACATAGCACTATTCCAGTGTAGTACATAGTTTGTCATATTTTATTACTTAAAATATGTTCTTTTTTTTTAAAAAAAAAAGAAAATAAATTGTGCTTATTTGTCACAGACATGGGAGCAAAGTAAGGTCTTTGGGATCACTGGGGTTTTAATCTCAAAGTCAAAGCTTGCCAGCTACAAATTGTGGCTGTTTGACAGGAAAGGTTTTATTTTTGAAGGTATTACAGGCATATCTTTTTTTGACAGATTGGTTGTATAAGTCTTCATGTTGCTTTAATAACTCCTTTTTAATGGGAGAACTTTAACTGATGTCAAACTCAAAAGTTCAATGACAGACAATGTGCCTTCTCTTAGTTTAAAGGTTAAAATGATTGACACTTTTGTATTAAGAGAATAAACTTCTGTAAAAATATAAATTTCTATTAATATTCAGATAGAAGGAGAAAGAACCAGATTCAATATGAGGGTCAGCTTTTCCTTGAGTTTGGCAACAGTGAAATATATCTCTATTAATAAGTACAACCAAAACCCATTACTGAAAACTTTAACAGTGATAAACCAGTTCTTGTAGTAATTACTGTTGCAGATGGATTAGAATTACAGGTTTGGAAATGTCTAAGTTTTCTGATCATGCAGAAATTTAGAAAAATGCAGACGGTTATTAAAAAAAAAATAAAAATCCATTTGCTAAAACCCACTGCTCTCTCATGTCCAACATGGATTTCTGACATTAAGAACATCTGGGTGGAGGAGCCCTGGCTGGGTGGAAGTAAATCTTGTCCCTGAGCTGTGGGAAAGCTCCAGGGATGTGACAGTGGGGTCTATGGGTGCCCTGGGAGCAACCACAACTTCCCAGCATAGTTGAAAGTCAGATGATTTACTAGTATGAGCAGAGTCTGCAGGCTGTTCTGTCTGGCCTATGTTGAATAGTAAAACACAGCACAAAAAATACATACCTAAACTTGTGTATGAATTGCATTATATTGTTTAACAAGAAGTTTAGCCTGATTCGTGACTTTTCAAGTCATCTGTTGGGTGAGCCTTCACCTCACAGAAATTACTTATATTTCCTATGGTTTTGCTACTCCAGAATTTTCTGCATTTCCCTTGTAAACAAGGGAACTGTCAGAAATAGGATACTTGACTTGAAATGTGATTCAGCACGCCTGAGTTCATCCATTTAATTCAGCCTGTTCATTCATATTGCTTCTGCAGTCCGTGGAGAGGAAAAAGGGAAGACTTGTCCTGACCTCTTAAGGGGATATCTTGAGATAGAAAGAATTGCCTTCTTGAAGGCCCTTCATAGGCCCCTTCTTGAAGTCCCATCTGACTTAAAATAGCCCTATACTGTTCTGTCTTAAAGCTAAATAATGCAAATTGAATCTTAGATAAACCTAATATATAGTTAAATTCTACCATCTCTAAGATAAAGGCTGCACTAAAGCAGATGCACAAAAGAAATACCAATACATGACACATTACTTTTACTGCTTCCTGATTCATGAGAGCTAAGGGGTAAAACTGTTAATTTATCTTGACATTTTTTAGTGGAATTTATGCATGAATGTGAGTATGAAAGACAGAGTAACTGAGAGTAATTCTACATTAATATACTGTATTTAATTAAAAGTTAATATTTCAATTTTTAAATTAACACTTCAATTGAAAAACAGGTAGATTAAATCCACATCAATTTTGAAATAATTTAATCTTCAAACCATATTCATGCAATGAATTCAGATACTATTGACCAATGCATGGACTAAATTCTCTGGGTTATTTTTATTCCAGCAAAGTGTAAAACAAAAAAGCGAGTGAATCCACTATTTAAATGAATTTTTTTTATTCTGGTTAATTTTCATGTAACAAAAGTATATGGATTCTCAGTACAGTAGTTTACCTTAAGATGGTATTCAGCTTCAAATAAAATGCCTGATGTCATATGAGCTAATTGTCTAAGCTCCTATTGGAGGGCCCATTGGTGATATAAGGCTTTATTCAGTGGCCTAAACATACATATTTATCTATCCCTGTTTCCAGGACATCTTCATAGATCTGGTAGATATGACATAAGATACACGGACCCATGTCATGCTCAAGTGGTAGCTGAGTGGGACAATCTTCAAATCTCCAATCTAATTGTCCTTGCTTCATTTAAGCAACTGATTTCAGTATCTCACAATAAACTTTATGAAATCTAATGTGCAATTTGACTCACCCTGCAGTAGATGCACCTGTTCTGCTTACTGTATTGTCTAGATTTTCCACTGTCTACTGTGGGAACTTAGGCAAAAAAATATCTTTCACATTTAGTTCCCATCTCCATGTGCTTGAATCTGGAGCTGAATCCCAGCTAAGCTTCTCATCATGCATGGCATGCACTGATATTGTACAAAAATTCTTCAAATGAAAATGAAAAAGATAAAAATAAATAATAACCACTACAGAAACATATTAATGTAGAAATTGTTTACAATGAAAAAATTGTATGCACTGCAACTCAGTTTAAGATGCTGCAACACATTAATCTATTTGCTGTTTGGTGTTGACTTTCTTCTCTACTCTCCACTCTTTCTTTTTGTCCCTTACTGTCCCTCTATGCATATCTCTTCCCTTCTTGTTTCCTGCCCAGTGGCAGGTGGTGTTTTCCTCTCCCATAGAAATATTTGGCAATAATGAGAAAAGCAGATAAACCCCTAGTATTTCCCCAAGTTCCTGAACAGGTATTAGGCCAATGGTCAGGTCTTTCAGCATGAATTTGGCTGAGCTGGGTTCAAAGCTACATTTCAACTGACTATATAAATGACTGTAAATAATACCCTCCTTCTTTAGCCAACACCCTGCTGCTTTGGAGCTGATAATGGTCTTGTTAAGATTTTTTGCATTTAAGACACCGGGTCACTGGGCCTGGTGATCACTGAGTCTGGTTTGATGGTGAGCAGAGGACACCAGGGCAGATGCTGTCCTTGCTGCCTGAGGGTGGGGATGGGACAAGATCTTGGCTTCAGGACAGAGTGGTTCTCATTCCCTTGCATTACTTTCTCTCCATGTACACTTGCCTGCCAAACAATGCAAAAGGGTGGTTCATAGGGGAGTGCAGCCTTATGCTGACTGAGGTCTGAATCCTTGGGAATACAGGAACTTGAAAGGAATCCTCCCACTGTGCCCTATCAGTGCAGCCTTGGGGAAGATTTTGCATGGATGCTTATGTGACCAGTCTTGGTCCTTGCATTTTACTTCAAACCGAAAATAGAAGTACACAAGCAGGCATCATTTGTCCATTGTGCTTAGGAGGAGAAAATGGAAGGACACTAATTTCTTTTGTGTTCCCAAGTGTAAAGCTTATTTAGTCAACAACTTACAATTTACTACTCAGCCACTTATTATGTGGGAAATAATCCTTTTTCGTTATGTTTGCTTAACTTTAAAATTCTCATCCCAGGGAAAATTTTAATATATTTTCATGCTTCTGTGTAATGTACCATATTTTTATTTAAGTTCTGCATTTATCAGATTTAGGCCAGAATATATTAAAATAAAAAGCTTAGGATGCCTACCTACTGCAAATTTCAAACTCAATGATAATAAATTTTGTGAGAGCCATGCATGCTTGATAGACATGATCTGTATAATTTTCAAGTCTGATCAGCCATAGAAGTCGGACTTTAAAGTTTTATTGGCTAGTGGGAATCTTTATTGCACAAGAAATGCAAGATTAGCTCTTTATATTCATAGCTCATGGAGACACCTGTGGTCACAGGAGAATTCTTCTTCATGAAATGGCTAATAATCTTGCACCTTTTACCCTGACTTTCCTTCTTTATTATTCTTTGCCTGACTTCCTACATGCTTTGCTAAACTCCTAAGTAAGTAGTCTATTATAATTTTTTCTTAAATGAGCATAAAATAGTAGTTAGTGGTTGTCAGTTAAACCCCACATGTGGACTTAATGTTTGCATTAAAGAGGACTATTTATGTTTAGCTTCTTATTTCATTGAAAACAGATGAAATTTTTTAATCAGAAATAGATTCCTGTTGAAAATAGTTTTTTGAAATTAAAATATTCTCATTGATATATATATGTGCTGATACTTGTCATAAATCACAAAAGAAGCATGATGTTTGTTTTTTGTTTTTATACACATGCACATATGTATTGTAAAGTCAAAGCTGTTAGGGGTTTAATTGACATTTAACATTAGAATTGTCAAAAATAGTAAATCAAATTAAGAGCCCATGGAGTTCCAAGATGAAGGCATCTTTGCCTTAAAAGAAGCTCAGGTATCCAAATTTTAAAGGGTTAAATGAGTTTTTTACTACTCAAAGGATGGGTGATTAATGGGATTACTTTGCAAGCAGGTCTTAAGTAAGTGTAAGGGCACTGGGATGTGGTGGTAGTGGGAGAGAACACATTGGTCTGTTTTATCATTTAATGTTACTGCCATAAAAAGTGTCTTTTTGTACAAAGACAGCCTGTGCTTTATGCATATTTAAGCAAACTTATAATGGAAGGACGATGTGATTTAACAATAGAAAACCAGGGACAAGTGACATAAATAACTCCAAATTTAAATTTATCAGTCTGTTTAAACAATTAAAAAAAAAAAAATCTCCTTCTGCTCAGGCTATCTATAATAAGGTCCCCATTTTACAAAACACAGGTAGTAGAGCAGGGTGAAATGGCTGCTTTAATATTTTGTGGCAACAGCTGTTACCACTGTCCAGTAAGCCTCAGGCATTAAGTGTCCTGATGAATCAGTGTCCCTAGGGCCCATGAACTGGACTGACTGAAGCACAGAGAAGATGTAATGTGTGCTCTGGATGAGGGACTTCCATTTCATTCATTCTGCTGAGGTCTGTCACACACCATTGCTTTTAACTGTGTTTCTGAGGTAGATGGAAAAATCAGAGATTGACTGGTTTTGGTTTTGTCTTGTCATTGTTTTTGCAGGGCTGATCCTGTCTTATTTCTAAAAATAAACCAGTGAGGACTGTGATTACTGAGAGCACATATTGGTGGTCTAATGTGTTTCAGTTGAAGCCAATGGGCATTCTTCAGTGAGTCTGAGGGAAAGTGGGATTAGGACAGCGTGGTGCATCAATTCATGACACTCAGTCACTTTTCCAAACTGAGATAAAAATTAATTGAACTGAAGGCCCTATTTATAATCTAGCCCTTCCCCTCCTTGGGGTCATCCCCAGGGACCTTCCCCCAAGCTCTTGGTGTTTTCCACTGTTTTTCAGTAATTTTCCACCGTCCCTTTTTTAAGCAAGCAGCTTCATTGGTAGATTCCTTTCTTATCACTCATATAATCTTTTCCACTTCCCACAGCCCAGACCATGCCCTTTTGAAAAACTCAGCTGTTGCTCGTACCTCTTTAAGGCTTAGACATTTGTGGAGCAAATATGATTCCTGCCAATGACAGTATTGAATGAGAACAAAAAAATTTCTTTGTGCTTTAGTGATATTTCCAGAATTTCTTTACCCTTGTTTTGTCTCTTCCTGTGAAAGAGCACATTTTTTCTTAAAGCAAACATTTAGAAGGTATACTGTCAGTGCAGGTACTGTTAGATTATATACAGAGTTTACTTAAGCCAGGAGGTAACACAAAAAATCAAATGCAAGAAATTGTCTTCATCCAGATGGAGCTCTACCCTGCTGATAGGTGATTACAATGGTGCTTATAAAATAGCAAACAAGTCTTGGGCCATTTTTCTAGCTTGGGGACCAAAATGGCCTAGTTAATCCAGCAATATCATCATCTGTTGGTTGCTGATACCACTTTTTTTTTTTTTTCTTTCTGTGCTCCATGAGTAATACAAAGAAGTAATCTTTGTATCAGATTTACTAAGTATAACTGGAAGAAATTTACAAGTTTCTATCTATCTATCTGAATTTCTATTCTATCTGAAGATAGGCACCTCAGTGCTCATGACTGCATACAAGTGCCTATTTCTTTCTGATAAGTGGACAGACTGATTCCTAGTTCAGAGTTTTGGACACCCCATATTAAGTGATGTTAGCCCAGATGAGAGAAGAAAACAAAGAAATGTAATACTGAGACTGCAGTAAAGATAAGTTTGTTCTGACAGTTGTTCTATTCCTCCAAGATATTCCAGAAGGAATACTGACAGAGTGACCTCACGGAATTTTTAGGGCATCCCTACCTGTGGGAAGCATTATGGGAGTAAAGTACTAACATGAAATATGACAAATGATGATGAGCTGACACCAGGGTGTAGGCTGGAAACATTGCACAATGGAAAAATGGGAAATTAATGATTTGCTGGTCTATGAAAGCTGACAAAGTTTCTGCTTTCTTAGGAGGGGAGGGATGCAAATAAATACTGCAATGATTGAACTGTTGGAGCTGGAGAATAATCCTTGGTATTACTTGAGCCCAAAGATATTTTTTCAATATCTTCATCAATGACCTGTATGAGGAGGTGGAATGTATGCTCAGCAAGTTTGCTGATGACACGAAGCTGGGAGGTGTGGCTGATACACCAGAAGGCTGTCCTGGAGAGCTGGGAAAAGGTGACCTCATGAAGTTTAATAAGTGTAGAGTCCTGTATCTGGCTATGAATAACACCAGTACAGATTAGGGGTCATCCAGCTCCATGGAGAAAGACCTTGGAGTCCTAGTGGACAGTAACTTCTCCATGGGTGAACAATGTGAGGTTGTAAGGCCTTGGGATCCTCCTCTGAAGAAAGTCTGAGAGAACTGGAGCTGTTTAGCCTTGAGGAAAGAAGGCTGAGAAGGGATCTCATTAATGTCTATAAATATCTGAAAAGTGGGTGTCAAGAGGAAGGGGCCAATCTCTTTTCAGTGGTGCACAGAAATAGGACAAGGAATAATGAGTTTAAGCTAGAACATGAGTTTAAGTTCCTCAACATGAGGAGAAACTTCTTCACTGTTTTTACTTCTTTACTTCTTTACAGGAGGGTTGGACTGGATGATATCTAGAGGTCCCTTCCAGCCCCTAACATTCTGTGATTCTATGAAAGGGACACTGAGCAACTGAGGTGAGAGAGCTGCAGGTTAGCATTTGAGTTATGTGAATAGGCAGAAAAGAACAGTCACACAGAGCTAATCTGCAAGAGTTTTAGATGTACGTTTGCTGTAACACTCTCAGGAGAGATGTGAATCCAAAATTATTAAAATTATTTGTGAGGGTAAGGAGTACAATGACAGTAATTTCATCACTATTATGGGAGTAATGGGAATAGGGAAAAGAAGGACAGCATCCCTTCAACCAGAGGACACAGTGATACACGTATGAAGAGAGATCAGAGGAGAGCTGGAAGATGAAGCATGCTCCAAAGCCATGAGTAGTACAGGCAGCTGTGCCAAAACCAGTGACTCTGCTAGGAGGTCAAGGAAGAAACATTGCTTCTAGTTTCACTTAAGAGGTCAGTGGAGTGGACTTTAGTGAGAGAGGTTTTGTTGGAAATAAAATTAAATGCTCTGGTATTATAAATATTTTTCAAATCTTCTGTCACTAACTGAAGAAAAAAAAAAAGAGAAAGGTCAAGGGCCAAGCTGAGCCCTGAAATGCAGTCTGTGCTTGCCTAGTAATTTCCATTGCAGCTCAGTTGAGAAAAATCCTATTTTTTGGTATATATATATGTATATTCTTCCCTGGAGGAGAGCTACATGATCTGCATTAGTGTAGATTAGAGTGTAGAGCTGAACCCACTGGGTTCTGTGAATATTGCACAAGATTTATGCTTTTTACAAGGCGTAATAAGCAGTTTATATGTATCCTTCTTATTGCCCCTGTAGGGCATTTTGTCTTACAAGGTAAACTGATTTCTTTTCCCTTCTATAAATGCATGTGTAGGGCATACTGAGGAAGAGAAGCTTTATGGATGATACACTGTAATTCAAAGCCATTGGTTAAATGCAGTCATTTCATATGTTTGCATGGACGTTAATGTTCTGTCACTGTACTACTCAGACTGCAGAATAACTATCTTCTCAATTAAACAGTTACTGAGGTTATCCCATGTTTTGAATACTGTACAGAAAATCCAGTGAGTATATTCTAGCACAAAGTATATTTAGTCAGTGTATATTCTGAAGTGCCAGCAATTAGTGTGTCAATGCATAGAAGAATTTGAAATACTAAATATGTGCTGAAGCTTATAATTAAATAAATTATTTCAGTGACACTTGTGCAAGTTGTTTATTTCCATTGTAACTACCAGAGTACAGTATATTTGGTGCAAACTAATGAATTTAGTCACATTTAGAAAAAAACCTTCAAATACATTTCTCTTGTTTAAAAATGTCAACCAAGAGATGCAACCTGTTCACTTTTTCTTTTTCACAACTTAATAACTGAATTTTAGTTTTTGTATTTAACTTAACAATTCCTTAGAGACTGCATGAAATTTCAAATCAAAATATATGCTAATTCATGCTGACTTTCAACTTTACATTTCTGTCTCTTCCCCATTACCTTCCCACGCCTACAAGCATTCCGATAAGTTGGAGATTAGAACTATATAATGTAAGCACATACAAAGCTAGATCCCTTTCTTTAATCACTCTTAATTTAAATCAAGGTAAGTCTTTGGCACATCTCAAGATGAGTTAACTACTTGTAACAAGTATGTTTAAAAAAAAAAAAAAAAAAAGAATGATGTTGAGAAGCTTTTTGTTCCTTTCCTTCCTCAGAGCCTAACTTTTCATCTGGTTTCCTGTGCAATCGTACTGCTGTGGATGTCTCTATGTTTCCTGTGTGTCTGTTTCCAACCCAGTAATGTGCTTGTCAATTCCAAACTCATTTGACAGAGAGGGTGGTGGGCAAAAGGGGCTTTGATATAATTAAAACCCCTGAAATTTCATCAAAGTTGGTGTCTGGGAAGACGAAAAGAAGTTTTCCCTATTAGTTTTCCCAATGAGGGAAGGTGCAGCGTGAGCCCATACTTCTTTACAGACTGGAAAAATCCATGCAGGTGATTGTCATTATAAGTTATGGAAGAAAGCTTCAGCTGGAGCTTTCTACTTAGGCAGAAAGTCAATCAAACCAAAGACACAAATTAGTAAGAAATAAGGCATCATTCTTTTTCAATCTTCACAGAGCTGCTTGTCAGTAAAGGAAAGATTCATCTCACCTCAATTTTCCATTCTACAGCACCGATGTCTTTATTTCAACACCCAGCTCTTATTGTAGTCATTGGAAAGAAATACTTTTTAGAAGGTGATTCAGTTCATCCTAACACAAATAACTAAAGAAAGTATTATGATTTGTATCCTAGAAAGGCCGTGAGCTCATACATATATTTGTGCAGGTGTATCCCACAACATATGTTCTTTTCTCAAATATACATGAATTGCCTTAGTAAGGATAGCTGTCTTGAAACAGGCAGCAGAGGGTGTGGAGAAGTCTTTAATAAAAATAATACCAAAAAGCAAAAGAATAATAATTGGAGATCCTCATGCAGCAAAGCAAAGGTGACACTTAGCTTTAAGAAGGTCCAGGCAGGAATGATTAACATGGAGAAACTGTGGCAAAGAACTTCTATAAAAAAGAACTAATGCCACTGCAATTATGATTTAGTTAGAGTGCTTTATTAAACTGCTTATTACTAGTCAGAGTTAAATGTTAACCAATAATTTGTGTCTTTGGATTTTAAAGAAACAAGTAGCTAGTCCATTACCCTAATACTCCCTGAACTGAGAGCACATGACTCATGCTTTTGAAGCTGGACTGTCAGTCTGCTTACTCACTGCAATCTGGATAATGAGCCCTATCTGGAAAAGCAAATCTAAATCCTCTTGAGTGTCCTTTCTAGTTATTGTCACCACTGGGCTTTCTGACTACTGGAAGAATAAGTATTTTATTGAGAGGTGTGAGGCCACTGCTGCCTTCAGTAAGGTGCAGAGACTGAACTGGATGGCAAGGAGTGGGGATTGAGTTCATGAACACCATGAACATCGTGGGTGGAAGGTAGTCCTGTTCCAACAAACTGTCTCTTAAACTGAAGATAAGCGAGTTGGTGGGAGAAGGGAGGGAGAGGAGCTTGAGAAAGGAGCAAGTTAAGCCAAGTAGAGATGATTGTAAGAACAGAAGAATTAGTGAAGTGCCTGCTCATTTCCGTACTTTTTGTAAGTAGTTTGGAGAAACATAAAGCCAAACTACATTAACTCAGTTTCTGTTTTTATTCGACTTGGGAGATGATGTAAAATTCATATATAGTTGCTTGAATTCCCACATGTGTAATGTCATATGTACTGGCAAAAAAAGGTTTTTGTTATCAATAAACATCCTATTTTTTGCAGCTTCAATTGCCAAGTTTTCAGTTAATTACAACATGCTCAGTTTGATTAGGCAGTCACTATAGTCTTCAAAGATTACAGAAATTAGAAAGTGATTTTCTATTTAAGTAGGCTACTTTAGCAATTACCAGATTTAGTAAGAAAGCACAGGATTGAGAATATTTGCTTGGAGAAATTCTGTATCTCTAAACATGGTTTTGAAAAACAATTTGCAAGAGATTCAAACACAGAGGTATCTTAAATGGTAGAAAGAGACATGAAGACTGGGAGACTTGGAGAACACTCTAAGTATGGAGCTTATACATTTGCTGTACGAACCTTAGCTGATTATTAGTGAGTATATTAACACTTCTCAGCTTGAACTTGCTTTATTCTATGCATTGTTTTTTCTTGACAAAGCATCATACAGATATTTGGAATTACATCAGAATCACAGTTTTAAATGACATTTCTGTTTCTGAAATAAGTTGATACTAGTAACATGATTATCCATCCATTGCTAACTAATGTGTCAAACAGACTATTCTGGTGTCTCCCAACGTAATCTAAAGAAAGGCAGATTTAATGTTTATGTTATTTTCTTTATAATGCATTTGAAATGAGAACAGCTAAAAGGATCAGTGGCTTTCATGGAATATTAAATAAATTTTTATGTATAGAGTAGGCATTAGTTCTTACACAGGAGATGTGGTAGTGTTTACTACAGTCTCAGCTTTCAGCTTTTTTAGTGTTTGAATTCAACAGTTTTGATAACAGCTTGATAACTCTGAAAAATTATTATTTTTCAGATAATATTTACTTATTATAATTAATGCAACGCGAAATTAATTTAAACAGCACTAATAAACTACCTGAAGAATGGCTTCCTGCTCAACACTTGCAGTTTCAGATTCAGTGTGAGTTACATGAACAGGGGTACTTCAAAGTTCTAAGTAGATATATAGGCTGAAATGGTAGTAGTTATGTAATGACATTAGTTTGTAACTGATAGTGAGTAAGAGCTGTTTTTCTGGGAGAAGGTATAAAACTTACCAAACCCATTCCTGAAAAATAGGTAAGGTTTTGTAGGTTTGTTATTTTTTTTTCTTTTTTCTTTTTTTTTTTTTTTTTTATTCTTTTTGTTAGGCATGTTATGCTACTTATCATGAAAAAGTCTAATAAAGAGAAGAATTAATCCTAAGGAAGTTTAAAGAAATTCTGGTGGGGTTTTTTCCCCTCCTTTGTAGTACTGTGTATCATGAATTACAAAATAATTTTAAAAATATTTAGGTTTTTCAGTCCTGTATTGGTTTGTTATTAATCATTTGGGATTTTTTGTGCTACTTATTGCTACTGAAGGCTGAACAAAATCTGTTTAAGGCTCAAAACTAAGTGGCTTCTGTACATGTAAGTTTTTTTCCTAGTACTATGGAAATTATCTAAAGAAAAGACTTTCTAAAGGTAAAGAGAAAAAACCTCTAAATTATTCCAAACAGTCAAGACATATTCGTATTCTGTCTCTAGCACAGTAAGGATATTAATGTCAAGCTTTTGCTTAAGATTTTATTTCATAATGCTACAGCTGGTATGCATCAGAATGCATCGTTGTGCCTGCTGTTTCTAAAACAGGAAATTCAAAATTCTATTGACCTTAGCTGAAAAGGCTAAATTCAGAGAAATAAGCTAGAATGGAAAAATGTCTTAAACGTACCTGAAACAATGATCCTGATATTTTAGAAAGATAATAATGTGATTGGGTGGTGGGACTTAGGGGTGGTTCAGAACCACTTGACAGCACTGCAACCAACAATTTCATTGTTCAAGCTGTTCAAAAGAAAATTAAACAACTAAAACAATAAAGAAGGAAGAGTGGGGTGGATGTAGCCTTGGTGTACATGGTTGGCCCAGACCATCTGGTCTCCTGCAAAGCTGACTTGCTGGGGCATGTTACATGACCCTCCTGGGGCAGGTTAACTAAGTGTAGGCTTATGGAGCAATGGCCCTGGTGGGTCGCTGGTGCCCACTTGTATTCCTGGAGCAGCAATCCAGATCATCCACTGCAGAGATGGAGACGGGAGGAGGGAGGCAGAAGTTACTGAAGCAACCCACTTAGTTTTCTCTCACCCACTGAAAATTCGAAGGTAGTATAAATTCTTTATCATTTGAAACAAACCTAGTAATTTTATTCCAGTTTTCCCATCATTCCAGTCACTCCATAATCCTTTTTTGCAACACAGGTCTGAAGTAATAGCTATGATGTTGACAGCACTGGGACTAATCTTTCTCAAAGAAACATCTGAAAATTTATTGCATTTTTCGGAGTTGAGAAGCATTTTCTCAAGATCTGACCTTCCAGTTTTCAGTACCTTAATGGTTATATGACACCTATAACACTTAAATGGTGAACTCAGATTGATGTTTCTAATTGACTTGCAGTGCCTGTGAAGTCAAGTAGCTAGATCTTGTGAAAACATCCTACTTGTGGTACTCACCTGCCTCTATATACTCCACTTTTTCTGTCCTCATCCATTTGGTCTCCTCTTTCAACTCACAAGGAATGTTGGTATTTATCTGCAACAGTCTGGAGGGTTATATTTGTTTAGTGTATATTTGTCTAATGCTTTGTATACGTGAACTTTAGCATGCTGAGGAACTGATGTCCTTAGAATAGAATTCACTTTATTTAACTTTAGTTTGCTAATTCATTTCAAATTAGTCCTGTGCTTAACAAAAACTTTCCTTTTGGTGAGCAAGTAAGAGCTCTTATCTGAGCTTTCTCTGGGGTAGGAAGATTTGTACACTGCAGTGCACCATGGTGGCAGAGGTGTCTTGGGAGGTTCCAACTGCCATTTATTTTCCTTTGGTTGGCATTTCATGGTGAGCTGGAGAGATGCTTCCAAGATCACCCATCTGGAAAGAGGCTCAGCACTCCCTGCTTCTGTCTGGGTGGCCTAAAACACAGGGTTTGGTGTGGGAAGTTTGCTGGCCTTACAACATCAACAACCTTTTGTCAGGAGGCATCTGCTGCCTTCATAGTGAAAATAAATAATTCGTGCACAGGAGACAACCTCCTACTTTTTGATTCAAAATACAATTACATTGCTCCTTGGGACACTGTTAGATGTGTTCTCTTTCATCACATTATATGGCACATGAATGGGAGTCTCAAAGTGGAGAGAAAAAGGAGAGGGGAGTAGGGCGGGACATTTCTTGTGCAGCATCTGGCTCTTTAGCAAAGGCCAGGGCTTTGAAAACTAGTTAAGAGTGCTCTGTTGAAATTAATAATTGATTGATTAATCTCTGCTATAAAATGTAACCTTCTTTTTATCTTGTGCTTTCATCAAAATAAAAGAGGACAATGGAGAAAAAAGAAGATACTAAGAAAAGTGCCCAAAGATACCATTTGTGAGGGCTGTGATTAAGGACATTCATGGAAGTAACAGTCAGGAACCGTCTGTTCCTGAATCCCCACTGAGAGAAAGATACCACAGACTCGATAAAGGTTATTTAATTCGAAACATTCTGGAACTAAAATTAATCACAGTAAATTTCTGCCATGTTCATCATCTTTGGTTTGTTAAGAATTAATAGAACAATAACATAGTCTAGATTTTTTTTGTAGATGAAGCTTACTTAAAAAATAGACAAACCCACTTTATTTTATAAGGAATTTCTATAGCAGAGAAGTTTGGGCTCTAAAAATGTATTTTAGTAAATATATAGATAAGCCTTATATAAATTCATCAAAAGTGATTTTACAATATGTTAAATGTTTCATAAAATGTAGAAACACTAGCTGTACACATTGCAAAAACTATTTCAGGAGTCTTAATGCATTCATTTTTGCACAGTAAATCTTACTCGTTTTTTATAAAACTATCTCATTATTAGAATATTTGTAACAGAGCCATTCAAACAATATATAATAATAATAATAATTTCCTAACAGGAATACTGATGTTTGCACTCGCAATCAGTACATGAGTGTCCCAAAGTACTGTTGAAGATGACATATTTTGCTGATTTTCTCTTCTAGTCATCCATGATGATTTTAATCTTCTCTAAGATTGGACTTACAGCCACACCTCATGACAAAGAGAGCAAAGATACTGATAATACATGAGGATAGGTCCAAGGGTGACATGAAGTTGTGATAAACTCAAAAAATCCTGCTTTATGCTGCACTTTATCATGGCGTGTCTTACTATGTTAGTAGAGCAGGGAGGGAATTACCAGCTCTATACGGGGCACATTCCCCTAATGAATGGGAAGTCTACTCTGTCTCTAGGACTTTCATATTAAAGCATGAGGTTAGGGTTACTAGAGACTATTTGGGAACTCAAGTCCTGGTGATAAAAAAAACCAACCTAATTTTGTCATTAGCAGACCAGAAGATAATGTGAATTGAACTATTTAAATTAAATTTGCCAGCAGAATTTCCTGCAAGGTGTGTAAAGTTACCCTAGTTCTGGTGAATGTAATAGTAAACAATTTTTCTTGCTGCACATTGGCAGTCAGGATAAATACTGTGTTTACAGTTCTTTGGAGCACCAATGTTTGTGAAACAAAATGAACTGTGTTACACTGCAACATGGAGAAAAATAATCTGACTAAAGATAGAGCTAAAACTCAGTCAGTGACATATTCATTTTTGCCAGCATACAGCACAGAAGATCACTTGTTTTTAAAGTCACAGCAATGCTGCCTGGCAGAGAATGGAGTTATTACTTTGATTATGAACTTATATAGTTTTGAAATCTCACTTTAGAGCTCTAACGTTGTATTCTGTGTGTTTCTTGGGAGTGTCTGTTAATGGAAACGAGTGATAATATACTCTTTTAAATGGACTATACAGATTGAAATACTGAGAAAAGGGAGACACAAAGCAATTTGGATTTTAAAAGGATATGTAGATTTTAGCATTATTAAGACACAAGGGAAACTGCTTAAATACAAAGTGATCTAGTAACATTGTTTGAAGGACCTGTGTATGACTAAGGGGACTGTATGATCAATAAAAAATGTCTAATAAAATAATGGAACACAGTTTAATCTTACTCTGGTGTTAATTTCTTCTGTTATCCACAGAGGCTTAGAAACAAAACAAGGCAAAACTAAGGTGAATTAAACATTGATAATATTTGAAGGGAAAAGAGGAAAAGTATTTCCAAATTATTCCAGCCCATCCAGTTATTTGACTGGAATTTCAAAGCAACTAGTGTAACCTAAGTTCTTCTCTGTAAGTAGTAAATAATCTTAGTATTTATCTTGTTGTATTGGTGACATTTATTTTTTCCAGGACACTAGTTTTTTATTGACATTGGAATAGAATACTGGTGCTGTGAGTTAAATGCAAATATTGATCAAGTTGCTAGCACATGAACATTTGCCAGTTTTTGAAAAACAAAACAAAAGGCAATGTCTTTTTAAAAACAATCAGGAGATTTAGTGACACTGAAACTATGTTGCTAATTGTTTAAAGCTGTAATGATATAGAAGGTCTCAATGCACAGTTCCCCATGGAAACAAAGACTGATAGACAGTCTCAACTTTACAAAAAATCACTTTCCTTTTACCCAAGTCTGGGTTTGGTTAGCCCCTCTGAAAGCCTTGTGCCAACGTGTATGAGATTACTGTATTTTGGAAATAGGGAAAGATCAGCCTACTTTAAGTGTGAGCAGATGATCTCTTCTTCACAGGCCAGTATGTGACAGTTGCTTTCAGCTGAGTAAATTGGGTTTTTTAAGGTGCCATGGACACCTGAGACTGACTCTCTTGTTATACAGGTTATACCAGTGATACAGATCTTAGGAAGAGGCAAGTGTTGGCTCAGTGGGCCATCCTCAATTTGATATTAACTCTCTGTTTTCTTGAATTTCACCTTGACTGAAGTTTGGTGAATGCCTTCCTGTGGAGAGCATGAACCCAGCATTGGTTGGTTCACTCTAGATATTGGTATTCAGGTAAAAAAGCAAGCTGTGGTAACTTGGGGAAATCTTGTGAGCTGATTTGGGTAATTGTATCATTCATGTTAGTAGTGACTAGATTTTTACTTGCTATTGCAACTTATCTGAAACACCTAGCAGGTGTTTCATGCCATAGAACAGATAGATGAAGAAAAGTCAAGACTTCTGTGGGTGATGCAAAAAAGGGTACACAGGGGAATTGTACTGTCTCATCATTGTATTGGCTTTCCTGCCTTTGCAGAGCTTCCAAAAGAGACTACAGGTAAGATATCTGGGGTCACTTGATTTCTCTATTTGACTCCTGATCCACCAAAACACTTGAATGTGTTTTTAAAGTTAGGATTGAATTATTCCTGTGCTTAAACAAATGATTTACGTGTTAGAGGCTTTTCAGGCCACTGGCTTGTGCATGTGTCTCTCTATAATACTCCACCAAGACCTGATCTACAGAACCAGTCAATCTGGCTTTGAGAGTGCTACATAAACTTATTAAAGCACACCCCAACATGTGCAAAGAACTCAGTCTAGCTTCTTTTACACCTTGAGCTTGACTTAAGTAATTGTCATTTAGATGCAGGGTATTTATGCTGGTCATGGAGCCCTTAAGGCTAAATGTGGAAAGCTACTTGTTTTAAACCCTCTGTCACCTAGCTACAAGGTTTGTAACACCTTATGCATGCCGACAAATTATTAATGTGTATTTAATTTCAAAGGATATTAGAATCACAAGGATAGTGGGAAAAGCAACTTGCACAAATTTATCAGTGCTATATTGCTCTTCTCCAACAAAATGTCAGCATTAGCGCTGTGTTTTCAGGTCTGCTTCTGTACTTGAGCTCTGTTTTATCTTGGATGTCTGCTAGATTTCACCATTTCCTATTGGAACTGTATGTGTTGTAAAAAAAAAAAAAAAAGTTAGATTTTGTAATCAAGTGATTAGTTTCTAGCTAATTTTTAAAATAATAAATTACAGTATTTTTCTTACTAAAATTGACCTGTTTTTCAATTTTTTTCGATGGTATTTCATACAGGTTGCTATCTAACCATGTATGAGTGAGTTTTAGGTAGTTAATAGAGTCACTTGGTCTGACAGTCCTGTGTTTCATCTCAGTTGTACCAGGGAGATCTAGACAGATACTGCAACAAATATTCTGCCTGTAGTCATTCAAATATGCCTGGTGGAGCTTGTACTTTTTTCTTTAAATATCAGAATTTTGGAGGGCTGAGGAAAGGCCCATTGCTTGTTCTAAATATAAAAGTGGTGAGGTTACAGCAAAACATGTTTAGAAGGATGCTCTAGACAAAACCTAACGCTTCAAGTTTCTCACTCGAGGTCTGATATTCCCTGTTGCAGTATTCAGTCCTTGCAGTGACTCTGTGGGAAATATTGGCATAGACTCAAAACAGATAGAATATAAGGAGAAATTATTATAATTTTAGTAATCAGAAGAAAATACGATTATAGATTTTGTTATTTGATTGTTACCATGATTTAAATTACACAGTAGCTACTATGTATGGCAACTAGTAGGTAACCATACTGTAATTTTTATGTAATTTCAGACTGTATGAAATTCACAGCAGTTTAATGTTGGATTAATGATCACTTGCAGTTTTAGCCACCTGTTTTCTGAGCTACAGCAGGTGTCTGGATTTGAAGGGTCATGGGCATGTGAAAAACATTTTGAATCTGTTTTCTTTAAGCTGTTAGTAAAGTACATACTTTCCTTTCAGGTAAAGTGGTTTGGTATGTCAAAGACAGAGTGATGGAAAGGTGGACATGATCAAAATGACAGGAGACTCATAAGGTAGCCTTCATTGAAAGAAAGGGAGAGAAGAAACAGGATGACAGGAAAGTGACTGCAGCTATAATAGGAACAGAAAAACTGACCAAGAGAAAAATTCTTAGTGGTTTTGAAAGTATGGAAGACAACAAATGAAAAATATTTCCTTCCAGTTTCCATTCCTTCCCAAAGCCAAAGAAAAAAGGGTAAGAAATTAATCAATAGAGCTAATAAAACTTGATAATTTTCCCCCCAATGAATTCTGAGGTTTTCTTTTTAAACAACTGGAATGAAAAGGCAAAATTAACTTTTCAGAAAATCTCTCCATAGGAGAATTTGGCAGCAAATAATCACAATGAAATATGTCTAAGAAAGTTAGGATTCACAAGCAAGTTATTGTTGTCCATTCTCCCTTTTGCCTCCAGAAAAGGATTTTGCTTTGCTGTATAATCCTAGCTGAGGTACAGAAAAAGGACTTGCCCACAGAACTGTACTGCATAAGATTTTAACTTAACTATTGTTAATTAGGTGGGTTCTGTTCTTCATCAAGTTAAAATCATCTCACCTTTCATTAAAAAACCCACCCTTCTAGAGTTCAGTTTATGATAGTTATAATATATTCTTTTCATTAAGATACATGAATGTTAGTTATATCATTTTGTTAAAAAGAAATATTAATGAGTCACTTTGCAAATCAAATTATAAAACTTCAGTGAAAAATGTAACTTTCATTCATAAATAAGCTTTTGAATCTTCTAAGTATATCTACACCTGAATCTCATTTTTGAGACTCCTTTTGTAGGTATTTAAATGTTCTTTTAAAAATGAGCTTGTGATTATCAGACTTTGAGAGCAAAGCATTGCGTATGATGAGAGACTGTCCAAGAGAAAAAGTGTTATGCCATCTGTCCTTTAATTGTTTTCTGAGGACACACGAATCTTCACATGTGCAGATGATGCTTTCTTATCCAATATCAAATAAGAGAGGAACAAGTAGGTGGGTGCGAATCATAGAACGATTGAAGCTGGAAGGCACCTCTGGAGGTCCCTCTCAAGCAGGACTGCCTAGAGCCTGTTACACAGGACTCTTTCCAGATGATATTTGAGTATCTCCAAGGATAGAGACTCCACAATCTCTCTGGGCAACCTGTGCCATTGCTCAGTTGCCATGACAGCAAAAACATGTTTCCTGATGTTCAGAAGGAACTGCTTGGGTTTCATTTTGTGCCTATTGCCTATTGTCCTTTTACTGGGCACTACAGTGAAGGACTTGGTCCTGTGTCTTCTTTATACCCTCCCTGCAGACATGTTGATGAGTTTCTCCCTGAACCTTCCTCTTTCCAAGCTGAACAGTCCCAGCTCTCTGACTTTCCTGATATTAGAGGAATTAGAGGTTCAGTCCCTTTGCGGTCTTTGGGATCCTTCCTTGGAATCTGTCCAATTTCTCTCTGTCTCACTTGCACTGAGGAGCCTAGCAGTCATACCAGCACTCCTGGTGTGGCCTCATCAGAGCTGAGCAGAGGGAAAGGCTCACTTCCCTTGGCCTGCTGGCAACACTTCTCCTAATACAGCCTGGGACAGCATTATCTTTCTTTGCTGCAGGGACTTATGGTTGGCTAATGTTCAACTTGGAGTCCACCAGGCCCCCCAGGCTTGTTTCTGCAAACCTGAAGTTAGAGATTCTACAGAATTTGTAGTGTGAAAGTGATGTGAAGTTAGAAAAGAAAAATTTTAAATTCAATGCAAACTCCACCAGTAGAGTTTAAATTATACATTAAGTTACAAATACAAGTGTGAGTAGAAGTTAGCTGTAGTTCTTGCCCTTTACTACCACTAGGCTTCTTTCACTGCTGGTGGTTTGGTCTTTGGAGATTTCTGATGTTGCGTTTCCACTGAAGACCCACTGAAGGTTCCTCATTTCCTTGGAGCCCCGGTTCTTCCACAGATCCCCATAAGGATGCACAGGTTGTGTAAGGTGTGAACTGTCAAGGAAGAGAGTACTTGTAGTTATGATTTTTATGGGTGAATTTTTTTTTTTCCATATGTTATGTCTCAGATAACAGCAGCACTGGGCACTGAAGCTTGGTCTTGTATGTCCAGGGTCCAGCTGGCTCTTGGAACATCACAAAACAGCTGCAAGATACTGTAGGAGATAAGTTTGTCCAGGAAAACACAGTTCACACCCCCAAGGCTTCACTACTGTTATTTAGAAGATAACATTGGATAAACTTATAAATTAAGAAAACTGTAATGTTCACATCTGTAGATACTCATTAAAAATTGAATTTATTGTTTATTTATTTTTATTATTCTCAGAATTTATTATTATTATTCCCAAAGTAATCATACACCAGTTTCCTTTTCTTGTGAGTAAATACCAGGCCAAAAATCTTACAGTGAGGCAGGATCAGAAATAACATCATTATCAGAGAAAAGCTCTATTTTCCTTGCTGGTTTTGTGCCCATATTTGACTTCTAATACATACTTTTTATTTACCTTGACTGAGTTTCATCTGTTCGTTTCAAATTCTCATTTTTATGTGTTAAGAACATGATGAATTCTGTTCTCCAAGTAGTCTGACATGTCTCCCATGCTGGGGTGATTTGCAAGCTTTTCATTACTGAATCGATGAAATTACGAACAAGTAGAACTTTGTGCAAGACAAATCCCTGGGGTTCTCACTTGAAATCTCTCACTATCTCTCACTCAACTAACATCTGCTTTTTGTGTATATTTAAGCTGTGCAGTTTCATTTAGATCACTGTTTTATGTGTAAGCTTCTAGTACATAAGCACTGTATTGTACACGGCCTGGGACAGGAGCTTGATCTTTCTTTGGGGGAGAGCAGTGGGTAGTGTAATAGCATAACAGAGCACTGAACCAAATCAAGTAATCGATTAACTCTGCAGTAAATAATACTCACTGGCTCAGCTTTATCTCCTCTGCTACACAAATTCCACATTGAATTTGATCCAATTACATTAGTGCTCAGGCCAGTGCGCCTGAAATTCAGGCCTCAAGTTGAGGGGTAATCGTCCACGCAATGAGAATAATGGCTTTGTAGTTGTGCCCTATGCAAGCATCCCACTAATGAAGTGAGGCTCCTCCCCAGCTTGGCTGTGTCTGGCTCCAGCTACACATTTGACTGGCACTGTGACAGTGGGAGAATGATTACAGTTCCTGCCTGTTTCTATGTGGCCCTGTATAATTCATCTATTTTCTTGCACAGACTTCCTCCAAGCTGGAGCTAGCTTTTCTCTTCTCTTCAATGGTCAGGTGGCCACTGGACCTTTTTGGATCCTTCCCTCCCCTTGGCAGTCTTGAAAAAGGCATTGTATTGCCATTCACTGCTGTGCTGCTGTTTGTTCTGCAGGGAGGTTTGTTAGCTTTCATTAGTACAGATTAAGATCTGTATTGTCCCCTCTCCTCCTGGTACCAGCTCATTGTTTGCTGACTGCGAGGTCGATAAAATTCTGTTTTCTGTCAAACAGCAGCTGGTTTTCTTATGAGAGCTGTAGCAATCTCCGGTTCCCCAGCCTGTCATGTGGATACAGCAGAAGGGAGCATTCATACTAAAGGGTGCAGGAGGACTTTTCAGCCATGCTGTTTTATTCCTGCAGCCACAGTTGCTTTTGTGAGTTTTCTTATCTGGGCACTTGTCTAAGTGAGATTAGGGAGGGCTAGAGGTCAGATTTACTGAGAGAAGGAAGGAAAGGGTCTGCAAAGCAGTTGTCTAGCCATCAAATTAATTTTTATTTTTTTTTTTCTAAAAGAGTTCCAAGAGATGCTTTAGCTCCGCTATTTTACAATATTATCAGCTTGATCATAGTTGAGTTGCTAAACAATGATTAGCTCCTTCAAGTAATGAAACATTCAAAAACAAGAATCGGACCTGTCAGTATGGAAATCACTTATCTGCAGTATCCTTATGTCTGTTCATAAGAACAAAAAAAGAAAAATAAATCTTCCAAATGTACTTCAGACTTTTCAGAAAATATTTGAAAGGTGTGACACTCCTGTGACCCTTTCTCACAGTTCTTCATACCTTTAACTTAGACACGCTCTGTCCTTCTGTCATCTCCCCTCCTTTCTCTCCTTTCTTAATTCCAAATACCAGCTGAACATTTATGCCCTTGAAGTCATAAAAGTTGTAATAATTCTTGTTACCAGAATGGCAGAATAATCAGCACACCAGGTCCTAAATGTCAGAAAGATGGAGGGGAAAGCCTTTAGAGACAGTCCTGTGAACTGTACTTTTGGGATAGATCTCACAGGCAATAATTTGGCCATGGACACAGGGATGTGCCAGCTCCTTTGAGGGGATGTCAAGAAAGCAGAAATGAGATGATCTGTCAGACCTGACAGTGGTGCCCTTTGTACATTTCCAACCTTGAAAAGGTCTTATTTTGTGCTCAGCTTGCCTCCATTTCTATTGACATGCAAGATGGGCTCACTTTGTTTGGTCAAGAGCAGCCATGAAGCAGGCAGGACAAGTTTGTTCTACGCTAAATAATTCCAACAGTTTCTTCAGAGTAATGGGGTTTTATTGGTTTCTTGATTATTATGTAAACCTCATAGGCTGAGGCTATTTATTTTTGTATGTTTTTAGTGAACCTCATTCTTGGTAAAATTCAGTCACCAGTAAATTGAACCAAATGCTGTTTAGGTGAAAGCACCTCTGTTTCACTGGTCACCTGTATGTCTCCCTCAATCAGCTTTTCAACAAAACATACATGAGGATCACAGTGTTTGAAGTAATGTTGCAGCTGCAGGTAGAAAGAGCAACTCAATAGTTTAATTTTCATTTTATGGAGGTGATTTCATACCCTGAGGAAGGTGGGGCCAGGCTAAATACCCTAACAGATCCCTTCTAGCTGTGGCTTCCTAAAGAAAGGAGCTATTCATCTATCCAAGGTCAAGTCTTCCTGTCACCTATGAAATGTCTATCTCTTCATCAGTGGTCTTATCTGCAATGGCAGAGGGGAGCAGACTTAAATATCCATCCTGTGGGGTCCTAACAAGCGAGTTTCAGAAAATTCCTTTCTTTTCACACATACGGAAGACCTACAAATCTAGCAGAGTAGGACTTTGCCAACTCTGCCCATCTCTGCTGCCCGTGTTTGTCAGTCTAAAGAAAGCTATAAATCTGGGTGTATTCTGAAAATCTTAATCCATGGTGAAAATAAAATAGCTGTTTTGGTACAACAGCTAAGTTTTAGCACCTTTATATCTTCCTGGGGTTTACTTTCAACATTTCATTCAAGTCTATTAAATCTGCTGAGAGGTATGGTAGAGGAGCACTAGCTGTATGTAACTACAGAACAACAGGGAAATGATTTGATGAGCTTCAGCCGTAGATCAATTTCTGAATTGTGATACCACCGTTGCACAACTAATCTGAAATTATACACACTGGGTAATCTATTCGAATGCTGCATAAATTGTAAGGATTGCTGTTTTACTCATGTGATGGCATATTGTCTGGGGAATAAAAACAAATAAACAAAATGATAAGTCACGCCATATTCTGAGCCAGAGTAAAGTGGAAGAGAAACCAGTGAAATTACACTGATTTTGACCACCTGTCTCTTAAATAGGCCAGAAACAGAATTGTGAACTTGAATATTAGACTCCTAGATGTTGTCATACTTGCAAAACACCCATGTTTTTTGGCATGGCTATAAGCATATTCAAAGCTTGGAATGTGTACGATAACTATAATTTTCTTTTCATAAATGGCTCAGAGAACAAAATATTGTATCCTTAATGATCTCTCCTTTTTTATTGTTGTTTCAGGTTAGGTTTCCCCATGATGATTGTGTCCTGTATCATCGGGATGTGCTATCTTCTTGTTGCTCATGTTGTACTAGGTTGGAACATATAGTAATTTATACTCTCAAGACTCAAGCTTTCTGTTTCATTTAGTTTATATACTAGAACACTATGAACATATAAAAGCAAAATATCTGTAAAGCGCCAACAGGTGATATCAAAATGATTGTCAGCATCAGCATCAGGTTTGGTCATTCTTCTGGTTTGTGAACAATTACAGAACTAAGTAATCAAAATTAAAATAATTCTTATGGTTACTTAGGAATGCAATTACTGTGCAATTGAAAAGGCACCATCACAAGGGAATATGTTGTGCCTGAAAGTTTGTGTTGACAAAATCTGACTGTAGTCGAGGATAAAAAACTTGTTCACAATAGCAGATGTTCAGCAATTTCTTTTTAGGGCTTCATTTGTCTTTGCCAATGTATTTACCTATTTGTATTAAAGTAACTAATATTCAAGTTGTAACAATAGACAGTTAAGCAGAAAGTCTGTACACTATGAAGGATGTATCACTATCTGCATTCAAAAATAAACACATCTCCTGAAAATATGTTGCGGATGAAATCACTGTTTTGGAACTGGGACTGCATTCTCTGGTGGTTTAGGTTTTAATTTTAAAGACCTTAATCAGCCTTAAGTTGTTTGCATTTTTTTCTTTCTTTCTTAAAATAAACTAGTGTCTCTCTTCTTTTCAAAGTAGAGGCATAAAATGTGATAAAGCACTGGATATCTTCCATTTAATTATTAATTCGCTTCTGTGATGGAGTACTCTAAATCTTCTAAGAGGTTAATACACTATATGGAAGAATGAGATCATACTTTGGCTTTCATTCCCTTCTCTGATAATAATGTGTTAAACCACCCAAATTGTTTTGCATAATTGGCTGCCAGAAGAGGTCAAACTTTCATTATGATTAAGTCCTGTGAGGGATTCAAGGTCTCAGTCCCCATTTTCCAATACCTATGTGGGATCACTCTGAATTTCTGGCCTGTATGTTCTATCTTGAGACAGACAAATTGGCAGCCAGGCCAGTGCAGCCCAAGTGACCAAGGCTGAATTACAGGGAGGTGGTAGAGCTGACCAAAAGTGACTCTTACCTGTGCTTAGTCCTTGAGATAACCTGGTAAGTGAGAGAGAAGCAGTATCTCTCCCACAGAGGGTGTGAAGTTAGTCATACATCCCATTTTATTCACGTGCAGACTTTACCCCTCATTTTACTTATAATTTATCCCTCATTTAAGTGTGAAACATGATATTAATGGAAATTAATCGCCGCACCCACTCAGAAGAAGGTTGGCTATCTCTTCCACTGGTAGATTCAGTGGTAGCAGAGGAATCATGCAGAGTAGGAGAGGAAGAGACCTTTCCATTGCCTCTAAACCCCCACCAAGATCCAGCTCCATCCAAAGGATCAGGGAGATCTTCTGTTGCAGGGCCGACTTTCTCAGCATGATTGAGAAACCTCAAGGCTGCTCTAACAATGACCTAGCTGTAGCTCCCAAGTTCTACCAAGAACCATCATAACCTGCCCTTCTTTTTCTATTAAAAACTACACCAAAACACTCTAAAAAGTCTGGACCAATATGAAAAAAAAACAAACCCAACCGAACAGATGAAACTGAAATTCACTTTGACAGACAATTTGTCTAAAACTGAATTTGGCCTCTTGCTCTCAATGTGGACAGTTTATCAGGGCAGTTTACACTGTAATAACTGGAATTCCGTTTCAATTGATGAAGTATTTATGCTAACCAGCTTAACATTAACCTAGCTAAAAATATCAACAAAATATTTTACAGACTTCAACCGTTCTCACATTGGAGCAATTTCGGTGCCATCACTGGTTGTGCAGTTGGGCAGGAACTGTTGTAGTAAACCCTAGAGAGTGTGAAATCAGGCTCTGCTAAAACGTATTTGTTTTCATCTGGTTTTGTGTGATTTTTTTTGTTTTTTAGTTTTGGTTTTTGTTTTCACTCATATGATTCAAGGGTTTTTGGTTTTTTTTTTCTATTTCTTTTAAACATTCTTGGAATGTAGGAATATAAAAATGAGAGTAGGATACCAGGATACAATTTACTAATTCTTTTCTGTTGTTCTTTTTAAGGGGTAAAAGAGCCCTAAACAAAAACTAATCCTGTTCCTGGGACCCTGAGCCCCCCCCTGCAGACCCTAAGCAAACCCATGCCAGTAATGTGATCACATTCACTAGCATGAAAATCTGCAGTTTGCTGGGAGGAGGAAGATAGAAGTGTAACAATTCATTTCCACTCACTCATCTTAGTAAATACTATAGAACACTTTAGTGCAAGAGAGATCGCGCTGGCTTCAGAAGTGATTTATTAGCAGGTCTCAGATGAGATCTTCTTTCTCTCATGTTACTTGTCCTGGCAAAAGAAGGCAAGAAGTGTGCAGGGAGTACAAAATTATGCTGATTATGCTTTTGGGCAATAAAATTTAAGTCTAAATTCATTTTGCTTCTAAGAATTTTTTTTTTTTTAACAATACACTGTTTTCTTCAGGATTTCCTTTAAGTAAACAGGCTTTCATTCTTTGAAGAACCTTGTTGATTCATTTGCACAGCCAAGAAGCAGCTCAGTGAGAGCCTGTATGATGAAGCAAATTGTAAAAAGAAGATAAAGTTGTTTGTTTGCACAGGGCTTTATGTGAGTATAATCTAATGTTCAATAACCAGAGAAATAAACAGTGATAAAGATGTTTTTCTGGTCTCTTGCTGTTGTTCCTTACATAAGCAGACAATTTGCTAAAATGAAAATCACCCAGGTACTTCAGATCATTTCAAAGTAATGAAGTATATTTTTCATTTACTTCTATTATAGCTATCAACGTAATCTGCACACCAGAAAGGCACAAGTTACAGTGACTATATCCTTGAAAAAACTGGTGTATAGGATTCCATAAGAATGGAGTGAATTTGAAGACTGCTTGGAATTTATTTTTACAGTGAAATCCTCCCTAAGAGTGTGAACAATATTGTAGTTAAGTAATAAATTTTGTAAAATTGTATCATCTTCAGTATGGTCATGGCTGATCTCAGAAGCTGGGATTCTCATTTTCATGGACATCCCCTTAGGCTATTTGGTAATGTTTGTTTTAAGACATAGAGCAAATATAAATGAATGACTATTCTGAGATCCATCTATCCTTTCCAAATGTCGTAAAATGCAGTCAGACAGCAATATATGAGTTATAGTACTCCACAGTGATGTAAGCAAGGCCCATCAAAAGAAACCATCTCCAGTAGATAAGCAGAGCAATTACTGAAACCAGGAAAGAAACAGGGATGTAATAGAACTTGCCCAAATATTGAGCTGAGTAGCAAAGAACATCACTGAAAGTGGCCAAAGGTGTGCTCAGCTCAGCATCTGTCTCTGACAGTGAGGCACAGTAGACTGTGAAGAACACAAGAATAAACGTTAAATGATGCTTTCCAAGAATATTGTCTCAGCTTTCAAAGATTTTTGTGACCTGGAGGCTTCTTGAAGGAGAGATGGCACCTTTATATGACATTGCACTTGATGGATTGTCCTTCCGTAGCCAGCTCCTTGCTGAACCTGTGTATATTCAACATCTCTCACAAGGAGGTTCAAAGATAAACTACATACTGTGGGAAAAATATTCCAGCTATTTGTTTTGAACTTGCCCTTTGCTAATCTAATTTTTATGACATTTCTCCCCCAACAGCTTTCCCAAATCTTTTGGTTGGGAAGGGATAATAAATAGCCGTCCCTTTTTCAAATAATGATTTTATAGACCTATTTCCAGTCGGGAGATCACAGTCTATTTGCTCATTTGTTGCACGGAAATAGTGTCATGTCTTTGCTCATCCCTTTTCTTTTCACCTTGTGAAGTTTCACCACAGCCTTTTTGAGTTGAAAAGATGAGATGTATAAACATAAACACACAAGACACAAATACACCATGGATTTACACAGTAGTCTGCTGATTTCTTCTGCTTTTCCAGTTTATCTATAATAATTGCTAGGCTCTAATTAATTTCTTGGTCTGTTACTGACATATAAGTTGAGGAATATATTTTTATAGAACATGATATATAAGCAAGGCACATTCCCTGAGTGATAATTATCAGCTCACATTTCTTAGCATGTAAAGTGTATTTTTGCTCCCCTATCTACATTACTTTACAACTATCCACAGTGAATGCCACAGGCAATTTTTTTCCCACTTACTTCCTCTTCTAAGCATTTTCTGTTATTCTTTGATATAAATGTTATTTTTGCTACCCTGAATAACCCACACACTTTCACATGTAACCTTTTACTTCAAAATCTAGACCATCTGAAAATATGTTGACCATAGCAGAGTCAGCTTGACTGCCTCTAGATCTTCCTGGAAAGGGTGTATGCTTATCTTGTGGTACTTTAATTCCTTTAAGACATTTTGACTGGATACATTTTCCCTCTATCTTAATTACACATCAAATTAAGATGAGTTTAAAATGTTTTCCTGTGCTGCACAGTGAGCTTTGTCAAGCTAGCAGATATTACTGAGGTATGATTGAAAAATATTTCTATGAAAATATTTGAATTAAACTATAGGATTTAGAATCACCCAGATATCTTTAAAAAAGTTTTCATGTTGTATTCTTTAGGGGAAAAGCCATCTCTAGTTCATTTTTATAGAAGCAAACTTGCTTCTACTACTCATAAAAATTTAATTTAAACCATACTAAGGCTTCCTGTACCATGTCTTGGTTAGCACCAAGACTAGTCCTAGAAAATATATTGGGTTTTCTTAATGAAAATCAAAATAAAGCATGCTGTTTCTAAGAAACCAAACTTTAAAGGTACAGTTAGAAATCAAAATTGTTTGGCAACCCAGAAAGAGGAAGATCTCATCTAAGAAGTCAAATGTTATTTGTGGAGTATTTGCCAGAGCTGTTTTCAGGCAGCTGGAACTGCAGACTTTCTCCAGTGTCCCAGAATGATTTTGCATTTAATAAATGAGAATAGGTTCAGAAAAAAACCAGCCTCTTTTTCCTGTGGCATTGCTAGGTTTCTGTGTAACTTTTAATAGATTTGTACCTTTTTCCTGATTTTACCCAACTTTCTCAAGTACTTCAAGAAAGTACATTTTCATGAAAGTACATTCACAGAATGGTTTGAGTTGGAAGGGACTTTAAAGGTCATAGGGTTCCATTGCCCTGCACAAATGGGGACACCTTCCATGAGACCAGTTGCTCAAAGTCCTGCCCAAGCTTTGGACTGTGAAAGAATTAGATACTCTTGAACAAACAGTCTGCAGTTAGAGTTATATGCAAGCACTAGCTATTATTTTAAAGATGTTAATACAAAATGTGGAACCATCAGCATAACTACTATCAGATGGTTATTCCCTTCATTAACCACCATTAAAGAATTCATAGGTTCCAAAAGGCAGAAAATCAGTGCCACCTGAAATAGACAGAAAATAAATATGCTAAGCATGAGCCTCTGTGTTTGTTGTAATGGGATGCTGAGAAAATGATTGGGAGCCAAGCCAGAAAAAATAATGAAATAGCTGAAGCATTAAATTAATAGTTCTGAAGTGAATTTACAATAGGAAGTCCTAGGCATTCAGAATAAGTGCTAACCACTTCAGATGAACTCAGAATATAAAAATCTGAGTGATTTATTAAGAACAACAGAAGATCAACAACTGATGGAGATTTATGGAGAGAAGGATTAAAATCTTTCTCCATACATGCTCTAGAGGGAGCGGATGAGAAGAAACCTCTTCTCACACATTTTTTATTAGAGAAAATGTGATAGGATTAACAATATCCTAGTGCTACTCAAAATAATAAGAAACAAAAGGGGTTTTGCACTATGTTTAAAGTTGATCACATGCTTTTCTTTTTCTTCTTTTCAAGGTGCTTGCTGCTGCAGCTTTGATAAGCAGCAGTTATTTATTAGCAGTGGTTTCAATTAGTGCATTTTTTAATGAATCAGTAATGGAAAGAAAGCACTCTCAAGATGTGGTCTTGACCATCATTACCATTATCCTGGCTGGAGTAAAAGACCTGCTGCTGTTTTTAAGAAAATGGACACACATTGGTTTGCCCATGATGTATGAGCTGACCTGACTGTGCAAGATAATAGGAAGAAGGGCTCTGCAGAATGCTGCAAACAAGAGGCACAATCAAGGGGGGAGTTCTAGATTTTTCTCTTTCCTGTTTCCTCCAATGTCTCCTCCTTCCCTTTAAAATTTGTTGTCCTCCAGGTGTTTTCCCTTTATATATATCTGCTACTTTGAACTTTATTCTTAGCTCATCTACATTCTATTCCTCCAGTCCACCAGTTGCCAAAAAAAAACCCCAAACCCTAACTGGTTTGTTTTGTCTCCAGCCCCTTTCTCCAGATGGTCTGTACCTACTTACTCTCAACAACATTTAAGAGAGGTAAAAAAGCCCTTTAAAACCAATATTTGAAAAAAAGGGAAAATGGTTATTTTTTCCTAAATTTCCCAATGTCAGTGATGGGAGCAGTTAGCAGTTCAGTCTCTTTTTTTTTTTTTTTTTTTTTTTCCCCATTTATTGTTCTACTTAATATATTAACCTATTGCACTTTACAACTTATACCTTCTCATGTGCATTTTATGCATTGATTGTGGAAAGAGCTACAGACACTGATTTGCAGTAAAAAAAACACTGCAGCAATTCTGACAGTGCCGGGGCTCATGAGCATAAATTGAAGACTTGAGATTCTCCTCAGATTGACTCAGAAGTGTTAATGCATCAAGAGCTTTTGTTTCTCATTGTCTTTCCTGAGGTCACATTTGAGCTCAGATGACTACAAATTATTGCCAGAGAATACACTTATTAAGCTCCCAGAATGCCTGAAAAAAAGAAACCTGTGAAGGATATATTTTTAATTTTTTTCCCATTTTTATAAAGGAGAAATAATTTATCTGCTAGATAGAAATATCAAACGTTGTACTAGTGGTTTGATTACAGCACATAAGTTATTTAATTTTGATCCAGATGTTTAGTGGTGGTTAAAGCTATGGGTAATGTAACCTATTTTATACATTCTATGTCTTAAAGGTATGTGTATTTCTTTGTGCAAAGATCATTCCATGACTGAATATTATTTTTAAGAGTGTGTTGGAAAAATAATTTTGAGCATTAATGTGGACATAGAATCTGACTTCTAAGTAAAATGTGTTGGAGATCCACCAGCTCTGGGCCCAGGCAGTGTGACTCGAATGTCCCAGATGTATGTGGAGAAAATAATTTTCTGTCTTGGCTGTGTGGAAACAGGGAGAAGTTTTCATATTGGCTTGAGCTCAAACAAATCTGTTAAGCTGCTGTATGTGATGTAAGGTGTGCACATGCAAAATATGCACGGTGACAGCAAAGTCTTAACAAGATACATTCCAGATAATAAACATTGTCATTATAGTCACAGTTTCTAGTGTTGCCAGTAAATAAGGCCACTTGATGGTTCAAGATTTTGTCAACAAGATTAAGGGAAGATAAAGTATTAAATGCATTACCACACTATCCTTTCTGAAGAGCTTTGATTCTCTCATGTTTCAGAGACAGAGTTTTACAGCTTGAAGTTTGTCAGAGACTGAGGTAGTATCATAGACATAGTTTTAGGTGTCCCATAAGAAAAATCCTCCAAGATAAACTTGTCATAACCCTTTAAAAAGCTTACCTGATTCTTTGGCTGGCAGTTCAAACAGAAAGCATCTACAGTGCCTATACTGCATCTGGAGGACTCTGGAGGATGATCAAGGCTGTCTCCTGAGAATAATACCTGATTTTTCTGATGTGCTGATTAGTCTCAGTTCCAAACTGTAAACTTAGGGAACAGGTTTACCCTCAAGCTTTCTCTCTCTCACTTTGTCGATTGCACTGAAGGGTTCTTGTGAAAATAAGTTGAGTCAGGTCTGTGAAATGCTCCAAGGATGCTGGTGAGGAAAGCTGCAATATTGAACTTTAGAAGAATACTTGAATGATATTGAGGAATAATCACAGAATTGTGGTTGGAGGTCATCAAGTCCAACTTTTAACCTAACTCTGTGGAGTTCAGTGCAAGACCACACCTGCATGCATCACATCTACACGTCTTTTAAACACAGTCCATAGATGATGATTCAACCACCTCCCTGTGCAGCCTGTTCCAGTGTTTCATAACCCTTTCAGTAAAGAATTGTCTTCTAATATCCAATCTAAACCTCCCCTGTCCCAGCTTGAGGCCATTTCCTCTCATCCTCCCACATTACGTGTGAGAAGAGACCCAGCCCCACCTGGCTACAAGCTTCCTCCAGGTGGCTGCAGAGATTCATAAGGTCTCTCCCCTCAGCCTCCTTTTCTTCAGTCTAAACACCACCAGTTCCCTCAGCCACTCCTTATGTGGTTACATCATGAATGGATGTAAAGCAACATGCCAAGTGCTATGTTCACAGCAACTCTCTGCTAAAGGTGGTTGTGTATTCTTCATGAAGAAATTATGTAATCTTGAAAGTGAAAACTGTGTGATGAAGTAGATTAATAAAGAATCTGCCTTCAGCTTGAATGTGAAATTTTTATTTTGTTATTTCTTGAGTCTAGTCTTTGCAAATTCTATTTTCCTGTGTGCAATAAAATATTTGCTGTAATCTTATTTCTGTTGCCAGATCAGAAAAATAAGCAGGTTTTCTGATTTTCTCCAGCACAGATTAGATTTGGAAAATGGATTCAAAACAAGGAGTAAAAAAAATATATAAATATTCTACTGTACCAGTAGAAACTGGAAATATGTTTGTGTATCAATTACTGTGAACAACTTTAAAAAAACAACAAAATCTGGAGAGCTCATTATATGTTCTGCATTTAAACAGACAGGAGATAAGTATTTATATTTGTAAATATTTACAGTCTAGATTTAGAATTTTTATAAGTGATTTTTAAATATTTTTACTATGTTTCCCTCAACATAATTAATTTTTATATGTCTTTTCTATGGGCCATGTTTGACATGATTTTTTTTTTTTGGTTGCCTTTGGAAAAAAATTATGAAACCTTGCATCTATGCACTGGAACAAATTTGAGAATCAATCCATCAGTGTATTCTGTTCATGAGATGCATATATGCGTACAATGCTCCAACTTGTTGCATATAGAAACATTAAAAGCATTTCTAAAGACAAACACTCAGGAGTTGAAGGACACCAAAATGAAAGATGCATCTAAGCTTAGCTTTGCTTGTTTATGTTTTACAGTCAAAGAAGAGCCCTGTGCATCAGTTTTGTGGCAGATTGCTGCATTTATTCTCTCTTTGCAGTGTTATTTGTAGCAATCCTCTTTGGATTTCAAGTTTATGGGTTTTTTTTTGTTATAATGATTTATAAAGATACCAGGTCAAATCGGACTTCACACAAACCTCAGGTAGGTTCTTGTGAAGCAGCTTCTCCCAGCCTGATGTATTAAGCACATGTTTTTCAGATAAAGTCCTTAATTCTGGAGAACATTTTTATTTATGAAATATCGAAGTATAATTTTGTTTCTAAAAAAGTATCTGTGCTCTTCTTGAATGGCGGAAGCTTTCCTGAACAGGGGCATACATTGAATATTTAAGATTATTTATCTTGCTACTATTATTTTGACCCTCAGCACTTGGAGAAAAAGAATGAGTTTGTTCCTGAAAAGGTGCTGAATTATCAAAAAGTGTATCTAATTATAGCATTTGTACATGCTAATCTGAAAATAATTTTCCCCCTAAGAGCAAGTGTTTAATAAAATAAAGCTGTCTGTCCGAAGAAGTGGGAAGAACAGTCATATTTTCTGGTTCATAAAATCTTCAGAAATGGGTCTACTGGAAAGGAGAACTGTATATAAGCAAAGTTTCAGGGTGTCTGAGAAAGTATGATTTCCCAAAAAGAAAAAAAGGTGCAGATGAGGATAACAGGTTATCTGAAGCAGACAGTATTCTTATTATGTTGATATGTTTTGCGCTAAAACAAGATCTGCATTTAAGTCCTGGATTTTGTAAACAAGCTGTCAACAACCCTTTTTATGTATTCACATTATGTTTAGGCTTATTATTCTCAGTAAAAGCGATGCCAACTTGCATTACATTTGATCCTGCAATGATAAACACATCTCAGTGAAGGAACTTAAAGGGAGTCATACAGTTTTCTCTATGATGCTAAGCAAACTATCTTGCATACCATAAATATATATTCAGCTTTCCAATGTACTCAAAAGGTAAACAACATTTAGTGGCAGGAGGTAAGCACCAGTGAAGACACTTCCTCATTTGAATTCAGAGGATGGCAGAGAGAACGGATGGCAAGAGGTTTGATGTAGCAGACAAGAAGCGTATGCTCGGTTTGTGCTCTCCCTTCCATTTAACAGGGCAGTGAGAGTCAGATCTGCTTTCTTGTCTGCTGCTCTCTTTGCTTGATGCCAAGCAGCTGGCTGTGAGCTTTTCACTTCCATTGGCTTTACCATCATTATATATTGGGGAGATGAATAAATCAGTGCTGCTTCGAATAGCACAGCAGTGACATTTTGTTTGATAAACGAAGGATGATGAAGCTCAAGGGAGGCAATAAAAGGAGAGGATTTCTTTAGCCCTGCTCACAAGCCAAACTGACACCTTGGGATGGAGCCACTGATTCTGACATGAGACGTGATTGTGTCTGCATTTTGGTGAGCTTTGTGATTCCCTCTCACAGGAGTCCTGATTTTGGACTATGCAATGGATTCTCCTGGGATGCAATGGAGAAAGAAGAGGGACTTGCTGTTGGTGCACTGCTCAGGATCCAGTTCTGACTGTTAGAATGAAAATACCCCTCATCCCAAACCATCCTTAGGGCCAGAGATCCCAGTGATTATTGATAGCAGCTTCATTTCATGATAAGTTTTCCTCTTTTGGTGGAAATTTGTAGTTAGTCATTGTCTCCAACGAAAGCTCAAAACATCTGCTCAGGGCAGCCAAGGGGGCCATTGCAGGACCAAAGCAAACACAAAAAAAGCTCCCCAGAGGAGACTGATGCAAGAGAAGCAGAAATACAGTCCTGGCTTCACTACTCTCTATGCTTCCTAGAAATAAATTATTTGAATTACTTGGCCTGCTGGGAAAGATCTCTCTGTTACAGAGGCTGGGAGAAGTTGGGATGAGGCTCCATGGCTGTAAACTACTGCCCCCAGTAGTGCCTCTTAAGTCAATTTCTTTCATGCACAATTGATATGGAAGTGAAAGGGTAGCTGAGCCATGATCAAAAAATCTGCAGGGTACTCTAGCAGTTATACAGATGTTTACATCACTGCAAAGGCTGTTAGGTGGGGTTTAATACTGATTTTGTGCAAAGGAGAAGAGAAGCCAGCTAAATCCCCTTGTCAGCCATAAAATCTGGTGCAGAACTGCTTCTCTTTCTGTGAACGCATCTAGGGATGGGCCAGTGAAAATGTAAAAAAAAAATAAATAAATCCGAGGAACTGTGAGGAAAAAGAGATTCCTATGGTACAAGGATGGTCTCATACCTTATGCCCATCTCAAATCTGAAAATAAGTGTAGCAGGTTTACTGCTCACAAATGACAATGAGTTTGGTAAATAGCTTTGAGGCAGTACTTCAGCCTTCACAGAGCTTAGTGCAATCCCTATCTCAATGGCACTCTCTTAGATGTTTTGGTCCCTATTAATTCTAATCCTAACTCTTCTGGCCAAACTACAGCTTTCTTCAATATAACTTCATGTCCTAACCTTTTAAACCTGGCTCAGCTGAATAACTGAAGCCTTGAAATGATCCTGTTGAAAATGTTTACTAAATTCTTATTTTCTGCCCACATAACAAGAACTTGATGCCACATTTATTTCCAAGGGGAAGGAACCCTCCCAAGTCTTCCAGCAGCCTTTTTACCTCCAAAGTATAAACTGATACCTCTTTAATGTCTCCTAAAAATAATATCCCATCCTGTAAGCTATTATCTTCGCAAATATTGTAGATTTGTTCTAGTGCTAAATTAAATTATACTTAAAAACCTAAGCCAAGAAATTTAATTGAAATCTAGTTTCCTTTCTGGAACTCTTCAGATGGGGCATACAAACCAGTGTCCCTATGCATATTATAGATAATTATATATAAAGTGACTATCTTCATATGTATCTATGGGCAACTCAGAAGAGGAGTCAAAGAAAGAGGACATATAAAGGTCTGCTTAGAGGTTATATTTGTCGCACTTGATGTTAACACTTTTGGGAATCAAAATGTAGAATGATCAGCCTGCATTTTCTGCACAAAGAAATCTTGGATGACAAATCTGTCATGCCTGTGTTATAAAGCACTTTTCGAGAGAAAGCAAATAAGTGTTAGCCTCCTTTTATCCATATTTCTGAGAGAACAGCTGGTTAGTAGCCTGAGAGAGGGACAATTCTACCTCTCCAAAGTATCTTTAATGTAATAATTATGTGCTTAACTATTACTGTGTTAAGATACACTTGGCTCTGGAGTTTAACTCCACTGATTATGCTTCATTATCAAAATTTCTGTAGTATAGGAATGCCTCTGGCTCTGTTGGACTGCGTTTGCTAGTGCCTAATACAGTGAAGTGGAGCCCTTTCACCTTTAAGGCTGACTTACCCAGGATCTTGATCCAGACCCCTGCATCAAGACAGGCTTTTGTGGGGATGTGCCTGCTCACACTGGGATTGAAATGGATGCTCCATACCCACTCAGTGTGAAAAAGAATACAATAATTACAGCAACTCTGACTCTGCTTTGTGCTGGTTTGTTAAATGTGATAAATTGATATGAAAATCCCTTTTAAACATGAATACACAGTAGAAGAAAACCAATTAATTAGAATTTGGATTAACTGAGCATCAGTGTTCAGTGTGGAAGTGGTCCCTGCTGCTGTAGAGAAAGCCTTAGCACTCTAGAGACTGACTAAAGGACACCAGATTGAATCAATTAAGCAGTCACGCTGTCAGTAGACATTAATGAAGGTTGCTTTTGTATACTAATAATAGAGATCCTGGTCTGTATCATGTGAATCTTTATTATCCTCTATCTACAAAAGCAAACCAGCTGCAAAAATATTAGTGGTAGATGGGGATGAGCATAGCAGTAACTGCTGTTCATCTACGTGTGAAGTTTATGGCTTATCAGAACTACCACGATGCCCTTGGTGCCCAGGCACTGGTTCAGTCAGCTGAAATCCGTGGTGCCTCAAATGCAGTGTAATTGCTCTGAAACTCAAGAGGAAAGAGACTAAGTTTTTGCAGCAATCTTGCTCCCTTTGATGTGATTCATAACTGCATTTGAAAATGCATTCAAAATATATAAATATTGGGTTACCTCCTCAAAGTCTAATGTTGCTTGTAAGGGATCCCTGCCTGGTACAGAGGTGGGCATTTTGACAGCTTAGAGGTTATGTGCAGTGAAGAGTACTTAAGGTAGAAGCCCAAAACATTGCCTTCCCCCAGAACCTCAGCCATGTTCATGAGGGCCAAACGCAAAAGCCTAAAACCAACGAGAATATTCTCTGCAAAGCAAATATACCCCAAAGTGTGCAGTCCTAAGTCTGTGTCTGAAGCATCTTGGCATGAAAAGAAATTTTGCAAGGTTTCGAAACCTTTGTTTGCAAGCTGAATTTATTGCTGGATTGCAGAAGTGAAAACTTTCTGCAATAGGACATAAGAGCCACTGTTAAAATGCTGCTCTGTTGTTACTGGTGAGTAGAATGTGAGATTCCTTATTTCTTTTTTCTTACCAGGCTCTTTCTTTGCTTTTGATGCTTTCAGCTCTATTCCTGGCCCGCAGATTTTCCATTTCTTTTACTAATGTGCTCTGCATATGCAAACGCATTTAGATTTACACTGCTGTGTCTATGCTCAGGAGATTTTGGTAATGTAACTACATATCATGAGTAAAGCAATATGACTTTTGTGTCCTTATTCTTTCCCTGAGGCTGTTTTGCCTCAGATACACAATCATTCAGTCTCATTAGAATTCTCCTATTTTTCCTCCTTTTAATTTTTTTAAATTTTCCCTTTAAAGAGTGTACATTCCCTTGAAAGATTTGTGCATTTCCCATTTCTGCCTTCCTTTTTTTTTCTAGTTTTTTCTCTTAGCCTTCTATTTTTATTGCTTCACCTATCTCCTTGCCTATTTCTTCATTTCTGTTTTTCTATTCTCTTTCTAGAAGTCATTCCACTTCTTCGAGTCTCCCAATATGTTTACAAGCTTCTTGAAAGTGGAAAAGGACCCTTTATGTTACTTACTTATTCCTTGTCTGATTATTTTAATGTTTCAGGTAGCCACTCAAGGATAATTTTTTTAAAGGGTATGTATATTTGTTGCCTCTATTTCCTTTTAAGGGAGGGGAGATAAAAGATGATACTACCTTCATAAGTCATCTATTATCTTATTTTTTTTTTTTTTTTTTTTTTTTCCCCCAATTTTTTTCTGTTTCCTAATTTTTGAAGCAAAAGATGTTGGCCACTTCTCTGGTATGGTCTGCTCAACTCTAATTTTTAGCCATGGCATATATTTCTGTGGAAGAAATTCCAGATAGAAAAGTGAGGATGCTACATCTCACAAACCACTGTGCCACATTTTGACTGCTGTGTGGTGGCAGGTATGCTTGTTGTACCATTAATCATGATCTTCTCATTGTCTATAAAAGTGGATGTCTCACACCATTACACTGACAACTTCTCCCAAAGGGAGGCTTAAAAATAGAAAATCTGTTTATGGCAGGACATATATGGTGTAAAGAACACATGTAGCAGTTCCCTGTAAACTGGAAATTATCCCAGTGGCACTTGAAATAAGAAAGCTTTTGTGTCTTAAAACAGTACAAAATCAAAGAAGCACCAACAAAAATATAATCTTGAGAACAGGCAAACAATGCAGCTGCAGTCCCAGCAGAGATTTGAGATGTCTAGAAATTATAAATGCACAAATCACAATATGATTAATATTAAGTTGCCTTGAACCCAGATACAAATGCTCTAAATGACATGATCTAAAACAATGAAAGTGATGGCAAGACAGATTGTTTAAACATTCTACAAAGGTGCGTGGGTAACTTGACCACTGAAGGGTCAAAGACCCTTCATATAGTTACAGGTAAGAGGCAGGGCAAAATATGTAAGCAGAAATCCTTGTCACAAATGCTAAGCAAAATAGCAGTAGCAGGAGTGAGTTGCTAATGAATAAACTCCGTAGAGCTTTTTTTTAAAGTTTAACTCTGTTCTGGTTTTCCAGTCTGCTAAACATCACCATCACAGCCATGTAATGGACTGTGTATAGATGTGTATTTAGATCCAATGCAATGTAGTATATTGCAGCGTGGATCTAAATGGCTTCTCTGCCTTAAAGCTGAGACAAAACCAAGCACCATGGAGGTACAGTGTCAAAGTTGCATTGGCCCTGCCACTGAGAAGCCTGAGATTTGCTCTCCTTTGCTAGGGGAGAGAACTGCTGTCCTTAGGGATATGAGAAATGTCTCGGTGACCTTCAGCATCTTCTTGCTCTTCTAAGCTTGATTCTTCTTGGAAGCCAAATGCCATCACCAACATCTTGCTGAGATACAAGGAGGAAACATTTTTTTGCTTTCCCTGCCTGGGAGGTCTTGCCAAGGAAGAAGAGATTTTCTTTCTACACCATTTTCTGTAGCTCCTAAATCTTATGTAAGCAGATGCTGAAGGCATCCATGCATACATGGAGCCCTGAGCTCCATGACTGTCTCCTTTCTGAAGATACCAGTGTGGCCAATTTTGAGTATAACAATGAATCAAAGAGTTTATTACTATTTGAAATCCAGTTGACTGTGGGGCTTATAATCTTTTCAATGTAGGAACAGAAAATCTAAAGGCACAGAGAAGAGGTAGCTCGTGAGGAGGTCATCAGCCATGGGGAGGTGGTGGTTGCACTCAGTTTGTGGTTTGGACCTGGGAAAAGGCAGACTGAGAGTGAGGTGAGGAGAAGTCCTATGAAGGCCAAGAAGCTCATCAGAAATATGTAGCTAGGACCTGTGCAAGGATTCAGAGATTAGGCAAAAAAGGTTTCATCTCAGGTGGAAGAGAAAGTAGGAAGGAGAGAAAAATAGTGAATGTGGGAATTTGTTTTGTCACTGATATATCTATAAGGAAGGGATAGGGAGTTTCTTCAGCCTCTCAGGGCAGGAAGGTCAAAGGAAGAAAAGGGTGGGCCCTGTTAGGAGAAGGTTAACTGCAGTCTCAAAGGCATGTGGTGTAGTAAGGGTTGTAAGGTTTGTAAGAAAAATATCTATGTGAAGCACAGATTTCCTCACTTTGGTGGTTCATGACTCTTCTTTGGAAATGTTTATATGTAACTCTTGACAACAGAGTGTAAAACTTTTAAAAGTTTCCACTAATTCAGTCCGAAGATGCACTAATGGATTCACAGTATGAAATTAAAAGTGTAGGGTGCACTTCAGCAATACTGTATTTGTGTACAAATATTCAGTAGTTCTGATGAAAATTAATTCCAGGATTAGATCAATCTACATATTCATCTTCTTCAGTTGTGTTCAAAATGAAAAACAAGAACACTCGGGAAGGAACGTTAGATTAAGAAGCAATGTATGAATATTCTGGGTTTAATTAACTGTTTTTCAGAGTACCATTTTTCTACTGAAATGGAATCATCTCAACACTGTTCTTCTTATCTTTCACTTTATAGAAATGGTTGGCTTTTATGTGTCTCACTTGCTGCAGCTTGGATTTTAAATTTTTATCTTATTCTCTCTTGACAGTATTTGTCTTTCTTTCTTGCCTCATTGGTTCCAGATAATTATTTATACCAATTTTACTTGCAAATTTTTAAGCTTTGACAGCTTTGCCTACAGAGATGTTTTTCTGTTTTACCATACGGTTTTGTAACCACCCATCTGTTCTGTTGAGATCAAGCTCTTTAATAAAACTCTTATAATGACAGCAAGAGGTAACTTGTGGTATTAGCCTACATTTCTTGAGTCCCTTACACTTCAGAAGGGGAGGAGTTTTTACTCTCATGCCGCTGAGGCTCGTGGTGAAGACTTATTTAGGCACTGTGACACTGAAGCTTTAGCACCACGGTTTTGATTTAAATTCTTGGTCAGGGAAGACAGGAGGACTTCAGCTGCCTATTTGCATGCTCCCTTTGCCATTTAAATGCTCCATTGCTACTTCAAGAGCTATAGGTCTGATCTCTTCTAATGCTCTGGTGATAAAACTAGGTGGCATTCAGGTCCCTATTCATCTCAGTCTACTTTTAAAGAAGGTTTAGATTAGGGGACAGGTGTTCTTTGCACAGCAGGCACGTCTGAGGAATTATAAGCAAGTCAAAACAAGCTCTCTGGGGATTTTCTAGTCAAGCTGGGAAGTGCCTAAGGAGTTGCAGGACCCACAGAGCTACTAAGCTCTAAGGACAGAAATGTTGTTTTCATTCAACATGTTAATCCTACCCCTGGTGCAGATATTTTAAGCATTTAAGTAGGAAATAAAGAATTAAAGCAACACTAAGAATAAAAGATGACACCAAGCTGGATGGAAGTGTTGATCTGCTTGAGGGTAGGAAGGCTCTGCACAGGGGCCTGGACAGGTTGGATTGATGGGTGAGGCAAATTTTATGAGGTTTAACAAGGCCAATATTATGGACAGCAAGAGAAGAGAAGTGATCATGCCCCTGTACTCAGCAGTGCCAAGGCCATACCTGGAGTATTGTGTTCAGTTTTGGGCCCCTCACTACCAGAAATACATTGAGCTGCCACAGTGTGTCCAGAGAAGAGCAACCAAGCTGGTAAAGGGTCTGGAGAACAAGTCCTGTGAGAAGAGACTGAGGGAAGAGGAGGCTGAAGGGAGACCTTATTGCTCTCTACAACTACCTGAAAGAGGTGGTAATGAAGAGAATTTTGGCCTCTTCTCTCATGTAAATAATTATAGGACTAGATGAAATGGCCCGAAGTTACACCAGGGGAGGCTTAGACTAGATATTAGGAAGAAGTTCTTAATGAAAGAGTAGTCAGGCAGTGGAATGGGCTGCCCAGGGAGGTGGAGTCACTATCCCCGGAGGTGTTAAAAAAATGTTTAGACATGGCACTTCAAGATGTACTCCTGTGGGCCTGGTGGCTTTTCCTGGGTTGATGGTTGGACTCAGTGATCTTAGAAGTCTTTCCCAAGTGTGATGGTACTGGGTTTCTGGGGTTTTTAGCTTTCTTTTAGGTTGGTTGGTTTTTTGGTTTTTTTGTTTTTTTTTTTTTGGCAGAGGGAGTTACCCAGTTGGACTTACTGCTTCATGTAGTTTCATAAAACATGATGGAAAACTGTAATTTTAAGCCATTGTCATTGTTTGGTAGCATAGCTTGTTACAAAGGATAAAGAATGAGCTAGTGAATACAGGTAGATATTTTCTGTGAGATAAGTGATTCATAGTAAATGTGACAATTCCATTCTCTAAGATATTCCAAGGTACCCGTTTCCTTTTTTTTTTTTTTTTTTTTTTTTTTTCCCCTTTTCGTTGAGAAAAGGTAATGCTATTCTTTTTTTTGAGAGAGAGAATTGAATTTGGTAGACTGATTGCAGATGCTGGCAGAGAAAGGATTTGTGAATGGTATTGGAGCCAGAAGCAGTCACCAACCAAAATTGCATTTTCCACACAGCCCGGTTCCTGTACAAGGGCAGAGAGGTCATGCAGATGGGACATTGCTGCTGTCTCTTTCGTCCACTGCTGTGCTGAGGCAGTCAGTGGGAGGACACTTTTTAAACGGTGATAAATTCTTGGCTCAATTAAAAATTATAGAAGTTTTGACACCAGTTTTTAAAATGCACAGATCTATTTTCTTTGAATTCTTGTTCTTTTTTCCAAAGATTTCTCCTGCAAATAGATATTTCTACAGAATCTCAAAGGACTGACAATCTGGGGCTCTTGCACTCCTGTCCTCTCTATGTATTGAGTTCTCTGAGACAGTTGCTCCCTTGCTTGGAGATGATAAACTTCCCAAATACTCTGCCTCACCTTAATCCTAGAGGCATCTGGGTCTTTTGGGGGGAATGCTCAAAGCCCTGGGGGAGCTCATATGAGAGAAGAGATGTTTCAAGACTGGACTACATCAGTGGTTGGGCAAAAGTTGGTACCTTGACACTTTCCTGGTAAGTTGAAAATTTTCTTTAGAAATCTTGTCCAAAAAGTGTGTGCATATATATATATATATATATATGTGCATATATAGAAAAGTATACACATATATACGTGTATTTCTGCATATAAAATAGTTTTTATAACCTTTTTGATGAGGAAACACTTTCTGCCCTTGTGTTTACCAGCAATGGCTGCTATGAGCTTGCAATTCAGCTGCAGTCTGCATGACCTACGGATCCCTGCCTGGCATGGCTCTGTCACAATATCAGTACCCTTGGGTGTATATGGAGAGCAGCTGGACAACAGAGTAAGTTAGCATTGCTATTATTTTTATTATTTGTGCACTTACATTCTTGCACTGTTTAAAACAAAAGGTCTGCAACATATGTTTCCCAAGCCTATTTACTTCCATTAACACACATACATACTCTGTTTCAAATTGACTTTTAAAACAGATGTCATATCAAATCCATTTTAAAAATAGTTTGTACTGACTCAGGGGGGATCTGGAATCCTTTAAAGCCTACAGCAATTTACATTCAGAAAAAAATGTTCAAGTCAAGCTTTATCAGTTCATGCTGTGCACAGTTAAATTTGTTCGGAGTGGGGAAAAAAAAAAAAGAGCTTTGCAACTTGTAGCAGTGAGAACAAAGGGCTGATACAGTGTTTAGGATAAAAGAACAGCTTCTTTCTCTTAAGTAAAAGGAACAAAATCAGTGTTTTGAACCTTGCATCTTCTTTGCTTGATTAGAGGTATTAATTATTTCAGCATAATCACTGTGCATGTTCACAAAGTGTGGTCCCCTCAGGACACTGTGCTCCCTCTTATCAGCTGCCTTTGAATGGCACTGCTTGGCTCAGCTGGGGTTGTGCTTTGATAAGCAGGGCAGAGGGTGTCAATGGATCTTTTCAGCTCCTGCTTTACAGCCATGTATCTGCCGGAGTGCTCTTTAGTCATTCATATGCTTTGTTTAACTGGGCATTACAAGAGGAAAAGTCATTTTCCTTCTACATGAGACACTGTTCCAACCTTACTTTCAGCTAAGTTTTAGAGAATCATTTTGGGATAAGAGCAGGAAAGTTTATGGAGTCACCTACAAATCCACTTATAAAGCTTTCTCCTACCTTTGTGGAGTAAACCCATGATCAAGGGCTTTGGGCATCTGAGTCCTTGAGCTTCTCATGGGTGCAGCTACTTGTTGACAGTGGGCATCGTGTATTTTATCAGGGGAGATTCTTTGGCTAAACAATGTGGTTCATAAGTCTAGCAGAGTGAACAAAAAGAACAGGAGTGATGGGGAACTCAGACTTTTGAATCTGAATGGTATCTTCAAGCACTACTTGCTTTCTGATGACTTCTATCTCTTTTTCAAGTCTTCAATAATTTTTTTTCTCCTTTTTTTTTTTTAATGCACCAAGCCATTGTTGACATTACCATTCTTTACTAGTCTTTTTTTCTGTATCTCTTCATGCCAAGTAATAGCTTTTGTACCTTTGCCTCATTTGTTTTTCTTTCTGAAGAGCATGAGTGGTCCTGAGAGAATTCTATGTTAGCAGCGGAGGTGTATCCTAGAGTGGATCTGTAGATTTATTCCGTATCTGAAAATTACTTTTTGCTTTTTCATCATATAGAACAATATCTTCTTCTTTTGCAACATTTCTCTTGAACCAAATTTTTATGGGCTGGAGCCTTTCTCCTTTGTGTTGTCTTTCATCCTTCACAAGAGAAAAACAAAGTCAGTCAGATGTATTCTCCCTATTCTGTTGCCCTGAATTCTTGTCATGCCCAGTCATAATTTTAAAGGGGAAAACTGATTGGAAAAGAAAAGCCTTAAATATAGTAAATTGTTAACTGAGAAGCAAGCACATAATTTTTCTGCAGTGTAATGTATGAGCATTTCCATCAAGTTAAAACATGATTCACAATTGTCCACCGACTGACAGAAATGTTCTCTGGCACACTCTTGCTGCAGGTCCTATACTTCATACACTTTAACAGCTTCAGAAGCAAGATAGAGATTTTAAAATAATAGTTTGCAAGAATTATAATTGCAGACCTGTCACACCGCAGGGAATGTCATAGGGACACTCAGTGCGCAAGGGAGGCCTATGATTTTCAGAAAAAAAATCATGATTGCCTCTAAGGACAGTTGAATTACAAGTAACCGTTCCATGACATGTCAAGGGAGCAGCTGGAGATCAAGCTCAATCTGTAGCTGAAATGCTTTAAAGGTGAACTGGAAATGAGAAAAATCCCTTTTCGCTGTTTCCTTTCTGTGGAGCATAAAATATTTCAAAACTCAGTGAATTTCTTCCTTTTTCTCCTCTCCTCCACTCCATCTCTTTCTCCCCTCTGTCCTGGTTTGGGCTGGGACAGAGCAAATTTTCTGTCTTGTACTTTTGCTTTCAGCTCAGTCTCTTGTATGTAGCTGCACTTGCTGAAATTAACAGCAAGTTTCTCAGACAGTGTCTGCTTCTAGGACTGATAACACTGGATGTTTATAGTTACAGCTAGAGAATGTTATGCAGAACCAAGGCCACTGCTCAGTTCTGAGGAACATCTTATGCTCCAGAAAGAGAAAGGGAGTAAAGACCTCACATCTGTGACTCTCCTTTCACGAGAAGCAGACAAGAAAGGTGACCAAAGTTGACAAAAAGGAGTACTCCATCTCATATACATCATACTTGTTATACATTTGAGGGATCATGATGGTCAAGTCCCTTCCTTTTCGCCCTCCTTTGTCCTTTCCTTTGGCTCTTCTTCACCTGTCCCTGTGTGCTTCAGCATCCTGGGAGGATTCCATCCATTCATCTGCCTGTGGTCCTGATCCGTGCCAGCCTGAATCTGTGTGTTCCTGCCTCCAGCTCCCGACTGCTCCTGACCCCAGGAGTCCAGCCTGGACTTTCCCAGGGCTGCCCTGCAGCCTCAGTGGTGACATGAGTGTCATTGGAGAAATGGGGAGGAACGTGGTGTCATTTTTTCTGTATACTTGTATATATTTAATAAATTTTCTCTTATTTATCAGTTCTGTTTCATTAAAACTCTGTAGTTTTTTTCCCAACCCTCAAGCCTCTCTGCCCTTATTCTCTCCTTTCTTTGTCAGGGAGGGTAGGGGGATTAATAGAGAGCATCTGTCATTTGGTTAGTTGCCAGCCCCAGAGTTAATGACAATGACACCCACCCCATTTTTTCTTTTTCAAACATTTTACACTTTAGATTATTACTGCTTGGTGCTGAAATATCCAATGTTCAGTTACCTGAAACAATAATTCTATCCAAAGGTATAGTTAGCAGCCAGGTCCCCTTATTCCACACCCATTAACTGGAAAAATCCTTTATTCACATGAGAAGCATCAATATTTGAGCCTTTCGGAGCCAAAAATCTTTGAGGAAACTGAAACAATTTAGGAAAACAAAGAACAAGAAGCAGTTAAAAACAGAAATCCTGTGAAGACAATGAATGTTGCCATAGACGATGTAGGTAATATAGTACCATCACCTCTGTTACAAAGAAGAATCAGACCTTTCTATAGTAGAAAAAACATGGTCCATGGCCTTTTTGGTTTTTGTTTGTTTGTTTGTTTGTTTGTTTGTTTGTTTTGTTTTTTTTTACTAATTTGTGGAATCAGCAGAAGAGACATGAAAAGGAATAGCTTTTTAAACTTTCTAACTGTGGTGGAAGAAATGGCATCCTATGGTACACCCAGAGGAACAGATGCTCGCTGGACTGCTGCTGACAGGGATGAAGACTGGTCTGTTAGGGAACCTGGTTCCTTCCTTCCCTGGCTGCAAAATCACTCCTCAAGAGGCCCATTTGTCTGTGTTTTGGATTTTCTTCCTCCATCTCAGCCTATTTCCCTCCTCAATCTCTGCCACCCCATCTTGGAGAAGCACAGCAAAATCTTTCAGTCTCTCAGAAGTTTTGTTATTTGTTTTCATCACTCTGTGTGGCACTGCTTTCATGTAAGAGAACATCTGAAACTTCCTTGCAGTTTCTCTGAGACTGACCCCAAGTCTCCCCACTGGCTTTTATCCACTCTTCCTTTTTCCTACCCCTGCCTGATTCCAGACTGTTCTTTCACCTAGGAAAGAAAAACCAGACACCATTGAAGACCTGAAGACAGAGATGTCTCTGACTTGTCATTCATGCCTGTCAAACTTCAGTAATTTCTTTGAAGAGCATCTTTTGGCAGAGGATTTTCACTTAGCAGAATAATAGCAGTTATCCCAAATTATCACTACATTATGCTTATGTAATGATCCATCTCCATCTCTTTGTAGTAAGGGAAAAAAAAAAAAAAAAAAAAAAAGACAGAGAGAAAAAAGCATGCTGCAAAATCCAGAAGCCAGGTAAAAATTTCCACTTTTCAGACAATGTCAGCTGTTTCTGTCCCTCAAGCCTGCACAAGTTCTGCTGACAGAGTAGTGACTGAGTGGGGTTCTGAGAAGATGAAGAATTCCAAGGTGTTAAAACAAAATAGCTTAAATTATGCCTGACTGAAAAGAAGGCAAATAAAAAGAAAGAAAAATAATTTTTAAAATAGCTTTGTTTCCTGCAAATAAGTGAACTTTTCTGTCTCTCACTGTTTTACCAAGCATGTTATGCCTTCTCATGTAAATCTCTCTGGAAAGTGGATGTGCTCATCTATGTTCAGCAATTTTGGTGCCTCCATCATGCTGATACCAGAGACACCAGCTGATACCAGCTGTGTTAATTTTGCACACTGGGGATATATGGAAGTTTTCATACAGTCTGGATTCTCTGACTGAAAAAAAACCTTGAGACAGGAACATTCTTAAGGTCTAAAGAAGCTGATCTTCAAAGGAATATGAATAGCATCCTAAATTTCCAATAACCCCTGGAAGAAAGAAGCTTGATCCTATTGTAAATGCTAAATAACTGATGGTATCTTGCTGAACAAGCTTTCAATACAAGACCATTACAAGAAATAAACCCCAAATAGCTAGAAAGATTAGTTGCAAATTTATTCAGCTGCTTTTACTTCTGAGCAGATTATGGTCCTGATATTTCAGAGCTGCTGAAAAAGAGTGGAAAATAACCTCATAGGGGAAATCACAGCTTTAGAAATGACAAGTGGTATTTCTCAAACTTCTGGGAGATGACATGCACTATTGTAGATGAAACAGCAGATTCTGTCACATTAACAAGTGGTTAAAAGCAGAGTCAAACTCAGTGAAAAATTTGACAGTGTTACAAAATCATTGAATCATTTGAAGAATTATTCAAATGATAAGGTGTACATAAAGCACTGAAGTACACATGTTCTGATACTCTGCTGGGCTACCATTCAACCAAGTCACCAGTTTGTTTTCACTGTGAGCCTAAAATTTTCAAACAAAATTTTTCCCAGCTGCTGTTCAGCTTTGCGAACAAACAAGTCTTCTCCTATTCCACATTTCAAGAACAGACGTTCTGCAAATGCAGTGAGGTTTTTTGCTTGCTTGCTGAGTGACAAAAGGAAACAAACATGAAGACAAAGGAGAAGCTAAGTGGGAACTTCACTTGGGATTATATAAAGTTGGGAATGAATGTTTACAACAAATAGAAATGTGTGATGGACTTGCCTTGCGTGTGCTTTTCCTGATTCAAGCTTCTTTGAGTTGCACAGATATTTGTAGTTTCTCTCAGCTGTACATAAATATAGTTTTATCGTATTAATGTAATTATAGATAGAGACTTGCTTTCCCAACAGTCTTTTCTATTTCTTGGCCAGTTGCCTGCTATATTACATCGTGTTGCATGATATTTCATAGCAAAACGATCCTATATTAATTAAAATATTTTAAAGGCATTATAATTAATAGCCCCACTGTTACTAATCATCTTCACTTGCTTTTAAAACAGACAGTGTCAAGAGACAAACAGTGGTTATGGCACATGGCATGGGACATCTCTTTTATCACTTACACCTATATTTTTCCACACTTTTAACTCCCCAAATAGACTAAATACCTCCTTCACTTTTGGTGCTTTCTCTGAACGCCCCAGCAATCTTGTGCAATCCCAAAATTCTCTTCTTCTTCATCCCATCATGTGTCCCACAGTCCTAGACAGAAGTCTTCCTCAGTCCTAAAGGTGCTTTGGTGTTGACTCCTCTTCATGGGTTTCATACCTGGGACATGGGGATGAGACTTTCCTGCATCAGCCCTGGAAAGAGTGTCTCTTTCTCTGAGATCTTACTCTGGGTTTCCACCTGCCTTTGTGTCCCTGTGCACCTCCAGGCTTGTGGAGATCATCTTTGATGGGCTGACGGCTCCTGTAATGGGCCTGGGATCGGATGGAGCAGGGTGTTATTTGGGCTGCCCCACTGTGCTTCTTTGTGGGTTGGAAGGCAACCTTTTATAACACAACCTAACAACAAATATATTCTTACAGGGACACCACCTTTAGTTTTATAACCCTTCCTCTGCCAATTAGACTTCTGTGAAAGTGGAGGTGTTCTCTTCAGGCAGTGTCAGGAGACAAAACTTAAAACAGACCAGCTAAATAGTTTAAATTTTCAAGCTTCTTAAAGTCAGCATTACAATAAGGAAATTTAACACGTCCTTTGGTCTGTGATTTAATCTCAGTATACCAGGAGAAATATTCTTCCTGCAGTGTTCTACAGACTCTGACTGACCATATGAATCTGACTGTGGAAATGACCTATCAGGCTGAAGGTTTCTGTCTGACAAGAAGCCTATCAACTTCAGTGGGCTCTGCATAGGATTAAAAAATTCCCTAGAAATTCAGGGGTCATCTGCACAAAGCAAAATATCCTCCCTACAAACCTCTTTTTGTTTCATTGAAGCAAAAATTGTTAATTTTCCTGATATTTGGTCTTTGTCTCAGAGCCCCCAGATCTTGTTTCTCATTTTTTAATTTTAAATTTCTCCTTGTGTACAGAAGTTAAAAAATATCAAACTTAGAAATGTGACAACTTGAATAAGAATAAAAGGAACAAACGTCTACATAACTTTTTAAAATGTTATTTTCACACTCATCTCTTCCATTGTTTTTCCATAAGTCTGGATAGCTGCAAGAGTGCTGCAGAGAGGCAATAGCACAAGTTTTTCATGTGAATTATTATTTAAAAATTGAATCAGACTCCAAGAATTATCAATTCAAAAGCTATGAAAACAACTTTAAGTTGAGGTGCAAAAAATAAGTTTATTTCAACTGCAAGTAAGGAGGCCATGCTAAGGAAAGAAGTAGCTGTTTTCATAATTTATTTCTGAACATGTAAGCCTGGGTCCCAAATCCTCTTGCACTTCCATTCTGACCGTCTGGTCTTACATCCCTCAGTGGAACTACCTAATCAGTATTTATACCTAACATACAGAAATAATATTCCAGGGCAGGGCAGAACACAGAATAGTAAAATCAGAGCATTTTCAAAGCTCAGTAAATACTAAACAGCACTTTACACTCAAGTTGTTGAGTGATTTCTTCAAATCCCGAGGAGCATCTTTTGTTTGCTTTTTTTTTTTTTTCTCCTAATAGCAAGTAGTTCCTAATGATGACTTGGCTTGGAGGCATAGCTTGTAGTTTAGATGCCATTTGCTAATATCTTTCTTTTTAGCAAATCCGTGTTTTATAGCAAATGCTTGTGACAAATGCTGTCTCTTTTATTCCAAAAATGAATAACTTACTAAAAATAAAATTGAAAATCATCTGGGTCTGTAAGCATAGTACCAGGAAACTGTATCATTTGATTAAGCTCCTTATTATCCAAAATTTTTGTACACAATCTGGAATTGTGTAAATGCATGGTGTTATTTAACATTTTTAGTGTGCTCTATGTCTATAAGTAAAAGAGATCAATTTTTTACAAGCTACATCACTAAGGGATAAGCAGCTTCATCAGAGAGGTTTAATACCAAATCTTTTTTTCCATACCTTTTTAATAGTACATTTTCCCTCTACTCCTTCATAATCTGTGAAGATGCATGAAGCTATCACAATACATTTGCTAGATGTAAGACATCAAGCTCTTAACAATTAAAATATCAATGGAAATGCCAATATGTCAACAGAGATGATATTTTCCATATCAGTCTGTTTGAAAGTTGGATCTTACTGTGGGGTTTCTTAATAAAATGCAACAATGTATAGAAGGTTAAATGGAAACTGACAGTTTTGTCATATGTCTAATCAGAGCAGCAGTCGGTCTTTTGACTTTTCTGATGTGGAAAAACCTGGTCCCAGATTCACACTTTTCAGTGTATAAGGATATCACGATGTATTATATATAAAAATACAAGCCTAGCTTTTATATTTGACCTCTGAAAATTGGTGATGCTCTTACTACTTAAGAGTATGGTTCCCTTGCTTTGCTATTTTTCTTTGGAGACTATAGAAAGAGTTCAAAAGGCTTCTAGATGCATTTTGTGTGGTTGTGGATCTGAGGAAGAAAGAAACTTTTGATTGTATCGTTGTGCCTGTCTTCAGAAAATACCATTTACTTCAGTACTCAGGAAATTGCATTACTCTAATGACAACAAAACCCTAAATTATTTCTATGACATTCATTACATGTTGAAGAAAAAGAAATGAATGAGCATCTAGTCTGATTTTTTAAAACTGAAAATCGAAGGGTACATTTTTTGTTCTCTAAATTTCTCAGTTTGGCACCAGAAAAGGAAAATGTTCAGTGAAGGTGATCTCATTTGGAAGTGACGTCTCAGAGATCAGAGGCACTGAATTCCTTTCATCTCTGCCTACAACCCACTTCCTTTGAGAAACCACATATGTTCAAATAAAAACATAGGCCAAATCGGTTTTGTGACAGCTGGTCCCACGCAAATGTACATCATCTTCAAATATGCAGTGGAGAAGAGAGTTTAAATTTGTGTTTGTATCCTAATCCTCTCAGGATAACATCAAAATTATCCACTTTCCCTGCCTCTGGGTTAAGTAACAGCTTCCAAACCTGACTACATCTGTCAGTGGCAGATTGCAACTAACACCATGCAATTGGCACCACGTAGCCAGGGACTGATTAGAAAGAGTCAAGTGATTTTGCTGCTTAGTCCTTTCCCTTTGTTAGTTAATTTATTAGTGTATATATTAAATTAAAAAAATAAAAAATTATGCATGGAACTTTCCTGGATTTAAACTACCTGTAATTACGATACATATCTTTTTGCAGGTTTTTCTGTAGGTGTCTGCTGTAATTTCCCAGAGGAGCAGAACAATGTGATTAGGCATTACTCTTTTCAGTCCTGCAATAGGACCCTGAAAGCTGCTCTTTAGTTATACAAGAAATTTATTACTGGACACATTTTCCAACCTTCTGTATTCCCATTGACATCTAAAAGCATTGGATTCCTGCTATATCACAAGTCTTCTATTTTGCTAAAGTATCCTCATAATCATCTCCTGTACTTTCTACTCTGAGGTTTCCCTATGTCTAAATAAAGATCTCTCCTACACTTATATATGCCCATCAATGAGCAGTTGCCATTTGGCAGACAACTAACATCAGAAGAAAAAGAATGCATAGTAGATGGGTATGTTTCTTTCAGCTGTTAAAAGAAGCCTTTATAAACAGAAACAACAAAGATATCTGATTTTTTCCATTGCCATTAAAGATGAGGACATTTCCTCAAAGTTAATGTATACAAGACAATATATGAAATACATAATTTTCCTTATCTGAGAAGCTGCAGACACCATCCTCACTTATGGAGGAATAAAGGCAAACCCCAGAAAAAGTAGTTTAATTTTGCCACATGTGAGTGCTCTCCTGTTTTGTTTCTTTGCCCTCAGAAGAAAGTAGCAATGAGAGGAATTGTTTTAAAGGAAGTTTGTCTCCTACTTCAGCATGAAACCCATGCAAGAGACTGCATGTGGAACTGACTGCTTTTTTTAAAAAAACAGCTGTTTTTACTGCCATCTACATGTATGTCTGTAAAAGTCAGAATGAAATTCAGTGTCAGGTGGATGTGCCTGTACCTAACCACACTCAGAGAGCTTTGCAGGGATGACAGCACAGTGATGGAATGTGGGGATGGAAGGACGATGCAGAAAGGATGGAGGGGACTGTTCTCAGCTGATGTCATTGGCAGCCCATCCATACCTGCTGATGTAGGTGCATGGAGAAAAAGAAAGCAGAGTCAGTCTTTCAACTTAGTCTCAAATTAAAGAATTTGTACTTATTTGGGAAGTAGAAACACAGACGATGATAAACTGGGTTTGTAAGCGCATGAAGATGTTCAGATTGCCCTTGGCAACAGCTGTGGGAGCTTGAGATAAAAAATGATCCTCTGTAAAGGTGAAATGTGGTTTGAAACAGGAAAGGATATTGAAACTTGTCCCACAATAGGATACCAATTGGTTCTGTCTTCCAGAACTTTCAGGAATGACACTGCTTTGAGGGGCCTTTGCAGAGCCTTTGACCAAATACTGTGACCATTCATCCCATCTATCCCTAACCCATGTAACCCCCCAGGATGCCCTGTCTGGCATATTTGCCTCTTGTAAAGTTCAGAGCTGGCACAGGGAGTTGCACCAACACCCAGACCCCATATTTAGCAACATTTCCTAATGCACTTGAAACCTGCCTGCGTTTCTCTTCTTAAGGCAGTCAGTGCCTCCACATCCTCTTTGGCTTCCTTGAGTCCTGTGAGGAGACACTAACTCCTGACCCAGCTGTTCCTGGATCTCTCTTGTGTGCACAGCAGTGCAAGTAAGGAAGCACTCACTCTGTGCACAGGGGGTCCCACTCTTCCTCCTAGGGGCACTGGGAAGTTGTTCCCTCTTCCCACGTTGTGACATCAAGTGCCCTTTGCCCAAAGATGCATCTTCTCTGTCCTCATCGCAGTGACTGCACCCTCCTGAGTAAGGATGTGCTGTCACAGGTAAGATGCAGAGGCTAAGTTTGTGCAACATTCATACAACAGATTAATAGAAGCAAATCTGCTGATCAAAGCAGATGTTTTGGAGGACCTGAGAGAAACCTTTCAAACCTTTCAGGGAAGTTTACTTTGGACTAAATCTTGCTTACTCTGGTGGACTGTATGCCAGTTAGGAACTGCAATGCCTTACACGTTCTCCTGGCGTGCATCTTAGTTTACTTTAATCCAAGAGTGGTCAAGTTTGTGCATTCTCAAGGCACTACAGCACTGTGAACCCAAGGAAAGAAGGGAAATCAGGTTCAGAAGTGTGCTCCTGGTGAAACACCAAGATAGAATCACTCAGAGAAACCTGTAAGACCTTAGAATGGAGAAGTCAATACCTGTGACCTGAAGATGCAATATAGTCCAGACATCCATTCTGTAGATATACCAGACCAACTATTTAGTTTTTAGAAAGATAAATGGTGACTATGCTAATCCTATTGGTAATTTTTTAAAGGGCCTTGCTTCAAAACATGGATTTGAATACCTGTTGGAATGAATATTTATTTTACACAAAGTATGACAGGAGATAGTTGGCACTTACCTGATATTTTGGGTGTCTTTGGGGAGGGTTGCAATCCCTGCTACAAATCATGCAGAATGGGGATTTGAATCTAGATCTCTCATTTCTGTGACCAGTGTCTTGAGTCACCAAGCTGGATCTGGGGAGCTGCCAGGCAGAGAGAAGAGACGTTAATGTGTAGTTTCCCTTATTTTTGTGCATGGCATCAAAGCCTTGGTCTGTAAAAACAAAACATTGAGGATGGGATGAAGATGTGTAAACATACATGGAAGACAGGCCCCAAGCTGCTCTACATTGGGGGCCCACTGGGGTATTAAAACAGTATGCAGATGCTTCTAGGCACCTACACTGAAACAACAGAACCTCAGTCTTAATTTTAGCAATTCATAAGCAATGTACTGATTTTTATTTTTTTACTTACTTGGCCAAAGCTGAACATTCATCAAACAAATTACGTTCCCCAGTATTCTACCTATTTTATTTAATAGCAGGTACTTACTCACATGAAAATGGAGAAAAAATTACCAAGACCCCTCCTTTGCCATTGCTGTAGAGTTTAAGAGCAAAACAGGTATTTCAGTCCTCTTTTTCTCTTGCAGATATCTCTCTAGGAAATAAACACAAAAGCAGAAATTCTTCAAATGTCACAGGCATGCTGACCTTTTGAAGCTTTTGAACTGTCTAAAGAAAATGATGTGGAAGTACAGGGCAGCAAATTCCCCGTATAAGTGGAAAAAAACATCTTTGTAGCAATCAGAGTGATCCAGCACCAGCAAAGGTTGTGTAATGTGTATTGCACTGGGCTTTGCTAACCAGGCACTTGATGTTGGTAAAAAATCACATCTGAGAAGGTAGCTGTATCTTTGTCAGCACATATTGTGTAGTATATGGGCTTCATATAACTATTCCACTTTTTTTTTTGTTTGTTTGTTTGTTTGTTTGTTTTGGTCTCAGCCATTTGCTGTAATGCATAGAGCAGCTCAGACATTTTGCCACAGCCTCTGAAAATATTTGCCAATGTACTTTCAACTTTAGTTCAGCTACTTTCAGCTGGAATCAGTAGGGGACAATCTGTAGTTTTTGATGCTTAAAATTACAGTTAATTAATAAAATTACTATTACAATAGGGAGCATTCTGGTTTCCATACAACAGGCAGATTGCATGCCCAGAACCACTCTTGCTGTCTTTACAAGGGCTGCCTGAGCAACATCACACCTGCACACTGCATTTAATATCTCAAAAAAAAAGGAGAAAGAGCTTAGTGATGGTATATGCCCAGAGCAGACTTTAGTGTTCAGATGGCTGGTCACTGAATGCAAATTTTATTTAATGTTACCGGGAGCTGAGACCCATGTGAACACTGTTCAGTTGTATTTTAAGAGAACATCTTCATTTGTTTTATACTAGGATGAAGAAATTCCATGTGTTATGAAGGTTGATAGAGTTTTCCATATAGTTGAAGAGGCTACTGTCAGCTGTTCTCTGTAAACTACAATTGCTATTTTGCTAGAAGAGAGGGGGCTGCTTTACCAGAGGCTTTTGTGGTAACCTCAGCCCAACCCAACAGACAAGGAGCAAGAGCCAAGGTGGTGCCAACCCAGCCTGGGCTGCCTCTTCTCTATTTCCAGGTTTGTCTGTCTTTTGTCTGGGTATGAGGACACTGCATTGGGTTTTGTGGATAATCTCATTACCCTTTTGATATATTATACCTAATAACTTTTGGCTGCCACTTCTTGGTCTCCGTTACAGTGTCCTAAATATACACTGACAAAAATCTTTTAGAGATTACTGAATATACAGTATTTTGATAGATCTCTATTTACTTTATCTACAAGTAGTCTATGATACAAACTTATTAATTATAGTTCAATAATATTGGAAAAGTTTAGAGTGTCTAAAATCTGAAGCCCTTTCTGTGACCTACATTTTCAGTGTGTTACCACATTGTTGCCATGTAGACTCTTTGTGGGAACTCGGGAGAGTCTCGGAGTAAGTTTGAACATGATATCCCCTGATCAGTTAAATTCACTGGGAAGCCTTACCCTGTGTAGGTCAGCCTTCTCCACCTCCTTGTAAACACATTGATAGATTTGGAGGAAGTCCTTTTGTCAACCCTATTACAGGCAGGCTAGAAGCCATCATAGGGGTTTGCCTGGGGTGACATGGGAAGGCACTAATTATTTCTTTTTTCCTGTCTTTGAGGAACACCCCTCTTTCCTTGCTATACTTGCAGCAAAGAAGGAAGTCCCAGGAGAACTCTAAGGCTTGGTCTGTGTCCAAAAGGATTATTGTTGCAGTGGGATAATCCTCGCCATGTCAGCTAACAAGGCTTTAGGTCTGGATTATGTTTACAATGCAGTGCAACACAGTGATACCAGATGAGAGAATCCATCCTGTTTTATGTGGTGAGTGATAATTCTTCATATTGCAACAAGGCATCTGTCATTCACTGTATGTGTTCATGAAAAGAGAAAAGGTTTTTTTGTTTTATTTTGGCTCAATAGGTAGAACTGTAAAAAAAGCCTTGCTGTGGTAGTATAGTTGTCTTGACCCAGGGATTGCTATAGGAAAATTAAAAAAAAAGCAGAAAAATAAACAATATTTCTGATCTAAATTATCTTCATCATAGCTATAATTTTAGAACAAGAATTGACCATTAGGGGCTACATTTCTTTTCCCTGAATATAAATGAATGAAACAATACTTTTAACCTAAGATGAATAGATAAATTGTTGATGATGCTCAAATTGGTGCCTTAGCTCTGCGGTGAGTGTAGATTATGGTCACATTCAGTGCCTATGACATTTGAGAAAAGACCATTCCTGCCTCAAGTGCTGCACAATATCCTGTAGCTTCCTTAAAAATTAAAAATGACAGCAACATATGTCAAATAAATTTAAAACAGGATTTCATTTGGTTGCCGGTAATGTGAACACTGATTTCAGCTATTTCACTGATTTTGTTTCTGGGGCATCTTCACAGAAGGGGGAGTCCTTGACTAAGCACTGTCCATATGTATTTGTGGATAATAATTAGCAGATGTAAAACAACTGAAATTTAAACAGCACAGCACAGGGAAAAGCAAGGGAGAGGGGGCATTTGTTACGCCAGAGGGGGCAATCATCTGTGAGAAATCTGATATCTGAGTTTAGAGACGCAAAGGTATGAGAATAACATCACAAGTATAAGAGTAGGAGAACAACACAGAAAAATACCCACAGCAGTTTAGGTGAAAGATGACAGAGTGAGTCTACAGAACTGCAAATCTGAGATCTTTAGCATTACAAAGGTTAAGGCACAGCGTGACCTGGGGAAGTTGAGGAATTTGATGAGACAGTCATTACTCCTCAAAGAAAAAAGGGAAGATCAATAGGGAAATAAATAGGCTGCTCTACACTTTGTCAGGGTTTTACAAGGTCCCCTAATTGCTCAGTTTCCTCCCTCTACATCCTTTAGAGCAATAATGATACCTGACTCTCTAAGTCACTGCTAAAAAGCCAGGCTGACAACTTCAACTGCAGAATTTAGATTTCAGCTTTCCCTCCATGGGCAGTATAACGCTACAGGAAAGGGGTTAAATATCAAGTGCATGAAAAATATACCAACAGCTGTGGTTGATTGATGTGGAAGTGTAGCACTTTTGGAACCAGAATAATTCTGTGCTTTTTAGGGCTTGCTGAGCTTTTGATGCTCTCATGACCATCATGTGATGTCATGCAAAGGTGTCTCTAAGTGCGGATCCCAGCTGCTTTGTCAGCCAAGATTTTAACTGTAACTAACCCCAAACCAACTCTTGTGAAGCCTTCATCATTTTGACCATCTGAGGACACATGGAAGAAGGGAAATATTACCAGAATAATATCTTAGTAAGTCAGAGCACCGTTGCTTAACCTGCCCAATTTTTGTGAAACTAATTAGTCAAGAGATCTGCTTGACTTCTTGCTTGACAGTAACAGCTCTAAGGGGTATGGTAGAGGATACAGAGAGTGGTTTATCTCGAGAGTGACATGAAGCCCTTGGCACAAAATATAGTGGTCCCTGGTAGTGTGTGGACTAGATATTGCTGGGTTTTTCAGTCTCTGTCGATTGAAACAAGTTTGCTACTACTTCTTTCTTGTAATTATTTTCAAGTTCTGGGAATTCCACTACTATAAAATGAAAGCAGGCAATTTTACTTGAAAGTAATAACTTTGAAATTGCAATCAACGATATATTAATTGCCTAAAACCATGCTGCTATTTTTGGTTTCGTGTCTCAGTACTCAAAGTTTGTAAAGAGTGGCTCCACTGAAAAGGCTTGCAAAATGCAAGTTGTCAATTGACTATTTGGAAAGGACATTAATTACAAAATATCCAAGCGTAGTAGCAGCATAGGAAGCTGTCAGTGACAACAGTATGAATACTCCTAAGGGCTTTATCCACACAAACTGCATGATTTTGAATCAGTTCAAGCTGACTAATAAGATGACACATTAAAAGGTTCTTTTTTCTGAACCCTAAGTTCAAACACAAACATTGCTGCAAAGTTCAAGACTGGACTCCTGTGATGATGCCTCTTTGGGCAGTTTGTTTCACTATGTTTAGCCACATACAGAGGCTCTGCAAGCAGGGTATCCACAGCTTTAAAGGATAAGAAAATTACCTAATGGCCAATACACAGAAAAGTTAGCCTGTATTTAACAAGTTACATAGCTTGTTATACTCCCTGGCCCAATAAGACACTCAAAGGGTGTTTGGAGGCCAGGCAGATGTTAGTCAAGGTTGAACTACTTTGCTGCATGGCATAGATGGTGTTGTGAAGCTGTTATTGTTCAGCATATCTTTCTTTTCTTTTTTCACTTTTTTTCCCTTTAAAATTTTATACATTTCCATGCTTTCTTTCCTTGAATCCTTGAGCTATTAATGATCCTATCTCAGAATTCTTACCTGTCTGCAATTTTATCTTCCTTAAATCTGCTTTATGGACTTTTTCACGTCTTTCTCAAACATAGCTATTTCCACAGAAGTCTGAGCCAAGGTTATGCAGCTTGCCCATGTCAGTGATGGGCTTCTCCTTCCTGGCATGACTGGGACAAGTAACAGAGAGGTACAGAAGGGGAGAACTACACAACCTTGCCTTTCATATTCTCCACTAGGAAAAGATCAGTGAAACAAAGAATAGAAACTATAGCAAAGGCTTTCTTATATGCTGAAATTTCACTGTAGAAAAGCTTCTAAATAATATTTCAAAGAGTTTCTGAGGGAAATCCTTTGAGCTTTTCCTGACCCCTTTCAAAACAGAATAATTTGGTGTTACACATATTATTTTCCACTAGTAATGTGATCCTGAAGTACATGTGCAATATTATTAAAAACTATAAAGTATGTGAGTTTGATCCTCTTTTTGGCTGAATACTATCTGTTCATAAACACCATGACCTCTTGTGCCCTCCTGGCTCAGGCTAGACCTTTTTGAAGTCTATAGTAATGTCTCTTCTCTTGCAGAACTGTTTATGGAATCGAGCAATACTTGGAACTTCATATAAAATCAGAGACCAATTTATGTAAGAAGGGAGCTCTAGAGGTCTCTAGTCCACACCCTGCTCAAACCGGTGCTGGCTTCAAAGCTAGATCAGGTTGCTCAGAGCTTTTTTGAGTCCAGTTTTGAAAACCTTCTGTGAGGACAATGGCATAGAATCTGGTGGCAGGATATTCCAGTTTTTGACAGTCCTGACTATGAACAATGTTTTCCATTTGACCAGTCAGAGTTTTTGTGGCAACTTGTACTTTGTAGTGCAACAGACACGATTCTAGTCCCGTCTCTCTCTTCATACAGTGGAAGACAGTAGGTAAATCCCCCCTTTGTCTTGTTCCTTTCAGGCTAAGTAAGTCCAGCTCCTGGAACTTCATCTTTCATGTTTTGTGATCTAGTTCCCACTGCTTTCCCCTCTCTGGGGTCTCAAGTTTGTCAGTATCTCTCCTGTAGTCGAGAACCCAAACTGGACATTCTTCTCCAAAAGTGAGCCCTCAGAGCAAGCAGAGTAACTTCCCTTGACCTGCTGACTGTGGTATTGCTAACACAACCCAGGACATGGCTGGTCTTCATCTCTGCACAGATTTCTGACCCAGGTTCAGCTTGGTGTCCACCAGAACCACTGGGTCTTCTCTGAAAAACTGCTTTCTAGCAAGTAGGCCCCCAGACTGTCCTGGTGCAAGGTACTGTGCATGTCCAGGTGCAGGACTTTGCACTTGTCTCTGCTGAACTTCATGATCCCACCAGCCCATCTCTCTAGCCTGTCATGAAAGCTCTGGATGGAAGCTTCCAGTTTATCAGACATTCACCCACCCACCCCCCGTTGGTAAAGAATTATAATTTGCATATATGTTGCACTTACAGGTCACGGCAGGTGACAACTTAACCTGTCCTTTTTCCTCAAATGGAGTCAGTCAGTTGTAGTAAATAGTACACCCTAATAACAAAGGAGCAAGAACAGTCTTGGAACTTGTGGTAAATTTTCCAATTGTGCATTCACGCAGCTATGTATAGGGTCACATCTCCAGTTATTATGCACTGACATTATTTCCTCCACTGGTTTTAATTTTTATTTTACACTGTTTGGCTCCCCTCTTTGGGGACCAAGCTTCCCTTACATTGGGGAGGGAAGGAAAGAAGGAAGTGAATGAAATACCAATGTTTTCCAAAACCGAGAGAAATCCATCACTTACTTCACTTACCAGCATTCCCTTGATATTTCAGCTCTTCTGTTATATAAAGACATACTTTAGCTGAAAAAATGCAGGGAATGAAGAATACACCAGGATGTTTTATAGTTAACGTTGAAAAACATAACAAAACATTACAAAAAAAAAAAAAGGTTCAGAAATTATACAAAAACCCATGACCTTTACAATAGAATAGCTCATTTTGCACTTTATGTTCATTTTGTCTTGTAATTTGCTTAAAAGCCCTGCAGAGAGAAGCATTTATGTTTGGATAAAAATGGTTAGCATATATGTTAGTGCACTTAGATTGTCTTGTTTGCATGGGGAATGAGGTATAATGTTAATCTCTTCTAATATAAATGACACCCACATTTTTTTTTTTTAATTTTTGTCAGAGCTGCAGAGTGAGAGATCTCATGTCTGTGCAGTGGAGTAGGCACTTACCTCCCAAATTTCTTAAAAGGAGCATTATTTCCAGACGCCTTATGCTTACATTGTGTCCTCAGTTCCACAGTTCCACTAAGACATCAGAAAGCAAATAACTGCTTTCATCCCTGCTTCTGGCTGGATGCACAGGCAGTTGCAAGCTGCCTGGTGTTCAGAACATTTGACATGAAGGGCTAAATTTCCACTTCAGTGCGTGGGATTCATCCCTCTGCCTCCTATTAACATTAATGGGGATCCCTTCACTAAATCCCCTGCAGTACACAGAAAATCTCTTCCTGTTTATATCTCAGGGTCATGGGGTGTTTTTCTCCCTGGGTTGTGACCTGAGGGGATTATTTCCATTTTCATGTCAAGGCTTTCACATAAAATAGAAGATGATTTTAACATTTCCAGGCAGTATAATTTGCGTTCCATGAGCTTTAAGATGACTAATATATTGTAGTTTTAATTTCTTTCTAAACTTGGTCACACCAAGAAATAGTTCTTCTGGCCCACAAACAAACAAACAATAAAAAAGGAATATCCTATCCTGTTATATATATTTTGTTCTATCTTGACTTGCTTCTACACCTGCTTCTTCAAGGCCTAAAATCCCAGTCTGCAGCTCATCTGGACTGATATTTTGAAAGAGTGCATCATTGTTTCTGTACAGGCCATGTGCACAGATCCTTTTTTATTGTGCTGCTGGGAACATCAGGGAATTTTAACAACTGCAAAGCACTTCAACATTTCATAGTGTACAAGTAGTACTTCTGTGGAAGAGAACTAATCTGTGTGTGTGTCTGTGTGAGGAGTTTTACTGACTTGCAGCTGGAAGAGGAATATAATACCAATTAAACAGGGTATTATTTGGGCAGATGGAAGCTGATCACAACTGCCACTTCAGGATGGAGAAAAGCTGCAGCAAGAGATGAAGAGAGAGTTTTGCAAATGTTAAGGAGTAAATGCATTAAGAAATTACTGAAATGTTGAGCATGTCTCTTGAGCAAAACAAAAATGCTCTGTTCAAAGTCAGTGTTTATATTAGGAATTAAAAAGTGCCCAGAAACAACCCTGTGTGTTGATGTCAATTGGTATGCATGATGTGCATCCCTGCAAAGGAAATGTGCTGCTCTCCTAAACAGTTTGCCTGCCTGCAAACTGGATGTGTGTTGAAGATGGTCCCTGCCATGTATTGACTCCTGAACCATGCCTGGGAATCACTGGCATATCACACTGGCTGGTTTGGATCAGAGCACTACCAGAGTCCACTTATTTAGTCACAGAGGGTTGCACTGCTTAATTCACTAGTATAAAATTATCCATACTGCTTGCACATCTGCTAGCTTAGATACATGGAATAAGAAAAGCATGTGAAGAAATATCACCCTGGGCTTTATCTGAGTTAGCTGCCAACGTGCAAACTTTTGACTCCAAAAGCTGACTCTCTGGTCTTCTATCAGCCCATGTTAACAGTGAAGTTATCCCAACCTCGCTGCTGCCCCTGCTACCCAGATTACATATGCCACATTCTTTATATGCTGTGAACATATCACATATTCCTTAGAAAAAATATTTCCATTTTAAAAGCTGTTTGGATGTTCAGCTGCCACAAACTTTAGCAGAGTTTAAGTGGCAAACTTGGCAAACTATTCTGCAAATGCTGCTCAGTGGCTTTCACAATCATCTGATGGCCAGGGGAGCAATGCTACAGATTTACAGACCCCATCTGAACCCCTTCTGCTTTGGGTAGAATCTTGCTGTGTAGGCCCCCCCCTATTTCCACAGTACAATAAGCTTAAATTTGAGTCAGAAGGAAGAGTGAGATCAGCTGAATGACTCACACCATCCAGAGACATCTTAAATATATTTATCCTGGGTACCAACAGTTCTACTTCATCAAACAAAGAATGCTGTATCCTGTTGCAAAGCAAGCATATGTTTTTAAATAGACAAGAATTATTTAATAATATAAAGTTTTGCTGTATTTGTGCATGAAAATCATCTCCATATGTCTCAGCTTGAAGACCCTCCACACATTCTAGCTTTTCTCCTTCTCTCTTCAATATAACTCTTTTCATCTGGCAAAAAGTGTAGACTACATACATGTTATTTTTAAGACACAATTTAAAGGCTAGGAGAGGTGGTAAAAAATATCATATATATTTTAATGGTTACCATATTTCTTTTTGTAAACTTTGAGCCAGAATCCTTAGATAGTGGGAAAGACTGAAGTACAATGCCTTAAAATTCAGGAATTTTTTTTTTTTTTTTTTTTTTTTTTTTTTTTTTTTTTTTTTTTTTTTTTAGTATGTCCCTGCTGGCTATTTAAAAGAACTAGTAGTTCTGCAGTTAAGTTGTTCATTTATCATTGTTTTCCATCACTTCAGAGCATAATTGTTATTTTTGCCACACATTTCACAGTATTCAATACAATTTTATGTTTTTTTTTTAAACTAGGGGCCAGGTTTATGACAACCATATCCTGATAATGGAATGAGTCAAATCCTCAGGGAATGCTGGGAGATCCTTTTAATTATCTTCACAACCAGGGTCCAACTGACTGCACTCTACTGCCTTCACATTTTTCATTGAGATTGTATTCCTTTGGGGCATATTCATTGCACTCCAACAAATTTCACTTTTCAATCCATTGCAAGTGATGTTTTAACTCCTGGGTGTCTGTGGCACCTGCAGCTGCATCCAGAGTGCCTGCTCTGTGCTGAAGATGACACCTGAAGATGACACAGGAGACCTGTGTTGAGCTTGAGTTGACAGACCTTGGCCAACTCTAGTGTCAACAAGGAAACGTAAGAATTACATTCAGCTGTGAGATCTTATGTTTGTAAGAAGGTCCTGTGTTCCTTATACTCCCCACGTTTGTGTTTTATCCTCACAAAGAATGTAATTTGGGCATGGGGTCTGCCTTTCCTGTGTTTTTTGTTCTGTGTTGAAGTAAAGAAAACTTCAATGCAGATAAAGGGTAACAGGCAGATGAGGAAACCTTTGTATTCCAGATGCTTGTGTTGTTTTAATACTTTCTTTATTACTTGGATTTTTAAAACTTCCTTGTGAGGAAAACAGAAACCAGTTTTTCAGGATGTCAATCCAGCATTTGAATGCTATGCTTCTTAAGGGACTAAACCCACTGTTTAGTACTTTTTGCAGGTAAGCACTAAAGAAGGTTGCTTAGGAAGATAAAAACTCTTTTACTGGAGAGCTCTAGGAACTTCTTTGAGGAACATAATAGGTTTAGGAAGCCCAGATACGTGAAACAGATGTACTGAATGACTTCAGAAGATCCCTGGTAAATCTGTTTTATATGAGTTTTGTATGAGTTAAAGCAAATAAATCCCATCACAAATCCCTAGGGAAGATAGAGGACCAAAAACCAGGTTGTTTGGTTTAAAAGTCTGAAGAGTGTAACCTGGAAAATGGCATTGGTTACCCTACAAGTTTTAAGTGTACAAAATAAGTTTTAAGATAGCTGCCAAAATCAAATATGGCCTTAGAAGACTGCATAGATATTAAAAAATATGACACTGTGGATCTAGTTACTTCCTTTCTAAAGCCTCCATTTGCAGTGGCTTAAGGACGCTCAACAAACATGACAGATTTCTTAGGTTTGTCATCATCTCTACAGAGAATGGTCCCTACTTCTTTGTCTTCAAATCCTGGAGTTCTGACAGTTCATATATGAGATACAAGTCATAATACAGAAGACAAATTTTTAGATCTCCTTCCATCTTGCAAGACTAATGTAGCTTTCTACTCATTGCAGTGAAATATATGACATAACAAAAATGGATTCAGTGCCTCACATAAAATCATTTTTTCCATTTTTTCAAAGTTGCAGTGAAAGACTTTATATAGATCATTGAAGGTACATCATTGCATATATTATGCTTGCTTCAGCTATTTCCAGGATTGTTTAATGGCTATGATTTAGTTGCTTTACTTCATTAAAATGCTGGAAGCAAGCTCAGAGAAACATTGCCAGTGTTCACTGGTGGTGCTTCTAACTCATTCTCTGCACGCTTGAGTGCACTCTGCTTATTCCCTGTGTTTGTTGTCATTGTCTGTGCTGTGTTTTGGTGGACATCTTGGCCAGGGGAATAAAAAAAAAAGATAGAAGAAAGAGAGGGAAAACAGGTCACAGCTGAATAAAGGAAATTATGCAACAATAGCAAATGCAGTAATAGTGAACTACATGATAACTAAATTTTCCCAGATGTTTTAGATTTATAACATCGTATATATTATAACATCTGTGAGGATATACTGGCCTGATCACTATATTAGTGATGAACTTAAAAACATTAGGAGTATCTAGGGGCAGTTATTTCTGGAAAAGTTATGCTCAGTGGAACAGTCAATAATTCAGGCTTTATTGCCCACCAAGGAAAACCTATTGCTTGGGCAGTGACACAATGACATTTCTAGAAGGTCAAATGTTCCTATGAACTAGTTAAATGAGTTCTGTCTCATCTTTGGAACCAAAGTCTACCCTTGAAACAGGAGTGCAATTAACACCTCTGCCTCTTGATTTCTGGCTTGTGGCAAAAGAACTCAGAGAGCAAAAAGCTCTTGCTAGATAAATAATATATAGCACTAGATTCCCTATATGCTTTTAAAAATGCTCATGCCATTTGAAGAAGCAAAAAATGCTATTTAATAAAAATGAGGTGGTTTGTATTATTTTTCAACGGGAGATATAAGGCAGCAGAGAACCTGACTCCTGATATTTTCTCTGTTAGAGATGAACAAATCATTAATCTTGTTCACAGAAAGTGGAAAGAGGTGAAGTCTCTGAAGAACTCAGTGAAGAACTTAGTGAAGAACTCACTGAAGAGCTAAAGGAATTATAAGCTTCTAGTGGACAAAAATGTGCTATACCAATAAAGCACATACAACTTACAGACACGTATTTCAGAAAATGATTAATTAAAAAAAGAGAAAAGCATCTTTTCTTGGCATTTCTGACACAAAATCTGTTACAAAACGTGTTGATACTTGTGATAAAGGTAAAGAGCTTATGCCTAAATTACGCCTATCATGGATGTGCTTGCACAGGCTTGATAAGATAAACATGGGATGATTGTTGGCATTCCTGGGCATCCTGCTCCATGCTTAGACAACCTGGCTGTGTCTAATTTGTAAGGGCAATAAGAACTTTAAATCAGTTCTAACATGGATTTATCATTTAGTTATTAGGAAGATAGGATTTGATTAAATCATATATGAGGTCTTCCAGAAAAAGCCTGAAAAAGTGGGCATGTTGGGGTGGAGGTGAAATATTTGAGAAGTGTACATTGAATGCTTCACTGGAGACTTGTAAAGTGATACTAGGTCATCACGGGCAAAGAATGATAAACAAAAAGAACCAAAACCCATGTTTCTGATCATAAATGGGCGCTTAGTCAAAATGTGTGCCTCTCAAAATCATAGAAATCAGAGATTGTTAGGAATTGGAAGGGACCTTGAGAGATCATCAAGTCCCCTGCCAGAGCAGGACCACCTAGTGTAGGTCACACAGGAACACATCCAGGTGAGTTTTGAATGTCTCCAGAGAAGGAGACTTCACAGCCTCACATGTTCCAGTGTTTTGTCACCCTCACAGTGGAAAAGCTTTCTCTTATGTTTCCACAGGACACCCTATGCTCCAACTTGCATCCATTACTCCCTGTCCTACCACTGGTCATCAGTCCTTATAGTGATGGCAAACTGATTAAATTTTGATGAATTCTGCTTTGTAGGAGTATTCTGACAGATTCTGACAGGTCATGTAGTCTGTCTGCAAGACACCCAATGAGGGGTGATGGAGACAAATGATCACATTCTTCAGACAACTGCAGGGAGAATCTCTTAAAGAACCTTAGACAGTTTTGTATGGGGGTAAATAATTGATAAAAGGCTGTCATTAGTCAATCACAAATATAGAAATAACTACATTCTTTATTTTAACTTCTCAAGGAGATGACACACTCTTTTTCTGTGACAAAGCTCCCTAAATGATGATGTGATGTTTAAAATGAAATGTGAACAGTCTTTAGAGATTTGAACTCATGTGCAGGTCTTGTTTTGGCCTCTGGTCCCCAAAAGGGAGGATTTTATCTGAGGACAGATGAAATGCCTAAAAAAATAAATTTTGAACAATGAATTTTAGTAATTTCATTTCAAGTAAGTAAAGTTAGGCTTCTTTGATTATAAAACTAAATAAATATGTATGTTCTTAAGGGAAGAATAGTATTAGCATCTAAGGCTAAATGCATTGGTTCCAGCATGTGTCTGTTCCCATACATAGGATCAGTCTCCCCACTTATGGTCTCACCCTGATTATGGTCAGTTTAAACTCCTTTGTTCCTTATGCCAATACTGTCCCTCTGTCTTTCTTACGTGTCCTTCTGTTCCTCTGGTAAGCTTCCATCATCCTCCCTCCTGGCCTAGACTTCATTAGATTATATAAATCAATTACTCTAATCTCTTGGATAATATGACCTTTGTTCTCCTACTATCTCGGCATCTCCTGCACCTTTTCCAGATTCAGTTTATCTTTTCCAATCATATCTGACAAGAAATCTATTTCACAAATTGTGTAAGCAGTACTGCAAGAGCACTTATATTTCTCTGTATCCTCTAACACCTTAATATACTATTTCTCTTTATGATGACTAACCTTGCATTAATTGCAATAAATTATGGTGTCAGTGACTACACTTTCCAGAGCTTTGCCCCTGGCCCTTTACCTACAAGATAGTCTATGTTTTTTGAGAGATGGAGAGGTGAAATTGTCTGGTATCTTGCAATATTTGTCTTGTCAAATAAAAAAGAACAAATGATTAAGGAGAACTGGAGTTTATAATTTTCCTGGCAACCATACTTAGAAAGTTGTGGTGATAAAAGCTATAAAAAATATAATTAAAAAAAACATCCTAACATCTTCCAAAAATCTCATGAACACATTTTAAAGAAATTTGAATAATAATTGCAGGGGGAAATTGGGAAAAGGGTATGCAGTAAAACTGGTATGATGATCAGTTGCTAATTTCAATTACTCAACTCACTGGTTAATTTTTCCTGTTTATATTTCTCTGTGTTAATCATCATGCATTGTATGTCATAATAGGTAAGAAGACCAGCACTTTTTAATATTCTTATTTTTAGTAGGTTTTATTGGTAAGGTTTGAATTATTGATAAACAGTAAGACATCTTTCTATCAGCAGAGTGTTATGTGGAGTTTTTATTTGTTTGTGTGCTTTCTTTGTTTAGTTTTTTGTTTTTTTTTTCTTGCCCGGTTAATTGTTAATTATGTACAACACAAGGAAAATTATGTCACCTTAACTAGTTTTATGACTTAACATTTGTAAGTAATGGCATGTTTGACATCCATGTGGAATTTATCTGAGGTTCTGAGTGAAGTAGATGGACAGTGAAAAAATATAACTGTCTTTTAATGACATTATTTGCTCTGATAGTTTTTTTATTCAAAACTGTTCAGAATAACTGTTGCTTATTGTGCCCTGAAGACACATTAATGTTCTTTCAACATACACTGGTGCAAATCTTATATTTAAATCTAACCTCCTCTTTACAATGATATTCTAATTTACTGAAAGTCCACAGTTTCCAACTGTGTGTATTTTCTAAGCTTTAGAATGCATTTTTGCGTTTCTTATCTCATATTCACCAAGAACTATTCCATAATGAGCTTTTAAAAAATGACTGTAGTCTATTAAAAATAATCCCTTTTGAATGGTGTATCAGTGCACACACAGAACTTTGCTCTAGGAGTGGATCTGTGTTATTTTATTTCTGTGAACTGAGAAGCCTAGTAAAACTTGAAAGACAATACAGTGCACAGCAAAGTTTTCCTAGGCCCAGTTTGTCTTCTGCAAAAACAGGTGGAAACCCTGACCTGCTCCTGCAGTGAAAGTGATGAACTGAATCGTGGAATTAGTAAAATGAAAATCAAGTAGGAGAAAGAGGTCTTGGACTATAAACCCTGGGATGATTTATCTCCATCCTTTAGCCAAGTGCTCTGCTCTGGTAACTTCCTCACTCAGGTAGGACTGAGTGATACTGGGGGGATGCTTCTCAATACACTGAAGAGACTCAGCAAGGCAAAGCTGTTATCTGATCAGGGTTGAGAAGATACTTCACTAGTTAAGTATCTTTGGTTGGATTTGGGCTGCAACTTAACGGTTCCTTGAACACAATGGTTTAGCCTGATTGTTATTATTGGTCAGTTAGGGACAGCAGTTTTTAAATGTATAAATCTTTCCCTCTTCCCAGGTATTTCCTGTTGTGTCTGCAGACCTCCTTTCTTAGTTTAACCTATTCCTACATTAAAAGGGGAGGCTCAAATCCCCAGACCACCTTCTTAACATATGGACACGTGGCACATTAGACAGAGTGAATATTCACTCTCTGATCACTTGCCTTCCCTAACTGAGGTTAAGTCTAAAATATCTTTGGCAGTCATGGAAGAAAGCATCTTCTTGTTAACATATTTCTCAAGAGCTTTTCCTCTAGACCTATAGAGCAGCTAGCTATTCTCTCTCATCTTTCTCAACTTGCTGTTCTGCGAGGCTAGTAATTTAAAAAATGATCCCAAAAAAACCTGTCTGGAATTTGGATACACTAAATATCACTGCATTAAAAACTGAAATATGCCAATTTTTTTCACACAAATCATGTAAGCAACTTTCTTTTTTTAACAAATCATTGAAGAATGGAAGAAGGGTCCTGTTATCAAGGGAGACAAAAGACATGGCCAGTTGTCTGCTTTGTATAGAAACTATAGTATTAGTAATTTGTAGTAATGCATGAAAACTTATGTATAGCTTTTAGAAATCAAAGCACATAACAGTGCAAAGGTTCCTAACTAGAGTGGTTTTATGTGCTGTGATGGTTGTGTTAATAACTGTTAATAACTGTGTTCTGAGGACATTTACAATTTTTTTTCCCTCATCAGTTCTATGTGAATTATGAATGCTTTACATGCCAAAATCAAGCAAAAAGATTCTTCCAGTTGTGTTGCTTTTGAGAGAATACTTCTCAATTAAATGGACAGTGAAAAAAAAAATTAAAAATCTCAATAACCTTTCTGGGTAATAATGGGATGTCTGTACATAGAGTGTTTCTGAACAGCAATGCTCCAGGCCAGTCAGGGACCAGCCATTAACCATGGTGTTGCCAAGCAACACTACCTTGCATTCTTAAAATTAAAATGACTCCTTTTTAATTTTGCAGAGCAATGGGGTTGAAATACAGGGGACACACAAGCCCCTAAAGTGAACAAAGGAGATGGAACTTCACTGAATTACCTATTCTCTGTGTAATTAAATAATATATGATCATTCCTGCTCTGTAGCATGAAGATTCATTTATTGTAGCCATCACTCTTCTGTGTGAGCAGGTGTGTATATATGATGTAGCACACCAGTGTTTCTGTATAGATTTATCCATACCAAATTATAAATTATGTTATTTTTTTCATGTGCCAATTGCTTGTGCTAGGACAGTTATCTTTCTATCATGTACCTCATGCTGGTCAGGGATTTAAAATGGTGATAATGAGTGTCTAATAAAGCAAAGACAAAAACAGCTGATCACCTCTTATAAGCATCATAAGACTCCAGCTGCAGTCCAGAGGACCTGCTCTTCAATAGTTTCACCCCAAGAAATCAGCTCATGAATTCCCAGGATGAAACTTGAATTCATAAACTAAGAACATGCCTCAGAAAAATAGGGATGTAAGCAGACGACTTTCCCACCACTGCTTAAAGGAGGAGAATGCAGAGCTCTTCAAGGTGAAAGCTCAGAAGTGGAGCTGAGAGTTGCAACAGAAATATCTCTTAGGGATTTCCAGAATGGACAGCTATCTTACATTCTTCTTCTGCATTTCCTTACTGCCTTTCTGTGGTTGAGAGATAGTGGTGTGCAGATTTCCCAGAAAAGTCTACATGATGCTTTTACTCCAATAGATCCCGAGAAGAGATATTTTACTGGTTTCAGAGGATCATTGGTTGCACTAGAAATTTAGGAGAGATTTGAGAGAGTTATTTCTAATGTAGAGATGCAGAAAGTTGCTGTCTTATCCATTTGTAAAGGCATGAAATTATAAAGCCATCCCAGAAAACCTGTAAAAGCAGGGAGCTGGATTCAAATCCATATTGAGACACTGAATTCCAACTACAGTTAGTGCTCATATGTGGGACAGACACCTAAGTTCTTGGGATGAAGCCAGGACATGAAATGTACTCTAGTGAACTGTTCATCTCATCCTCCAAGGAGGACTCATATACCAATGTTTCATCACCTGAACAGATGTTTTTTAGGTTTCTCAGCCTTTCCTGATCAGTTCAGTGGACTAATTATAGGTGACAAACTGTCTGAATTTTAGACCCCACAGGTGATAATTCATTGCCAAAACATAAACATGTGTTCCTGTTCCAGCTCTTTGCAGATATCCATCTGGCTGCTAGGTGCCATTCACTGAGGATGTAGTCCTACACTCATGCCCTACCAGCCTCACACACACATCTTGGGCACTCTGTGGTATCTAAAATGATGCTGGATATAAGCAACCTGCTCTAGTGGAAGATGTCCCTGCCCATGGCAGAGAGGTTGAAAACAGATGATCTTAAAGGCCCCTTCCAAACCAAACCATTCTGTGACTCTATGATTTTTATTTTGGCAGAAGTGTCCATGGCCCCTGGTGCTCTGGTCTGTTGGTGCTTTTGGCACTGTTTTTTTATGAAATACTGTTCAAACAACAATAAACATAGAAAGAGAATTCTTTTAACAATATCAGCACCTGCAACTTATTCAAGCTATGTATACTATATTAAGTTTAAGTAATTTTGGCAAAACATAGACTAAGAACCTGTACACTATTTTGTACTATACTTTTGAATGCAGCTCCAGTTCCACTTACTTTGGTAAGGAGCAATGAATATGTCTGAAGAGGTGATAACTTAGAAGTCAACTGTGGTCTTCATGACTACATAAATATTACTGTTGTGCCAAATATGCACTGGAGGGGTCAGTAACCTCCAAAGCAGAGAGCTAATAAAGCTTAATAGTCTAAGATAGAGTGATATTTCTTATGCTGATGTTACATCACGCTCTCTGATCCACTGTGTTGATTGCACTGTTGCCAAAGGTGAAGATGCTTTTGATCTCATTTGTCTAAAGTTTGTTTCTGTGATACTGTTTAAGCAAGCCATATAAGTGAGGCATGAGGTGTGAATATCTGTAAAGCAATGTGGTTTTACACAGCAGATGACAGGATTTCTAGGCATGAAAGGATTGTATTGCCTGAATGTCCTAGATTCATGGAATATCTCAAGTCAGAAGGGACCTGTAAGGATCATTAAATCCATTTCCCTTCTTGTTTCAGGACTAGCCTAAAATTAACCATGTGATCAACAGTATTGCCCAGATGATCTTTAATAGACTTGAAGCCATGACCACTTTCCTAAGGAGCCTATTCCAGTGAATGACGACCCTAATTCTTCCTTAGATACAGACAACATCACCATAACTGTACGAGGGGAGGTGGTTTCCACATTAGTTTTTCCATTCTTTCAGTTTTCTTCGGGGCCCTATAGAAGGGAATCAGAGGCTTATCCTGGTTTGAAAAGACCAGGATAAAAAAACCCTGCCTGGAACACCAGGGGCAGCTACCAACCTATTGATATGGCAGTGATAATGGGGAGCAGCTGAGCCTATGGGAGAAGAAGTTAGGTCAGGTGACCCAAATGGACTGATCACGGAGTCCCGTCCCATGGAGTTCAGTATAAAATGCTTCCCAAGAGCAACCTCTGAGGCTTTCTCTAGCTGCTGTGCTAGCTGGGTTAAGTTCTCCCTGCCCCTGCCCCTGCCCGTCCTCCTTCTCCTCTTCCTCCTCCTCTTCCTCTTCCTCTTCCTCCTCCTCCTCCTCCTCCTGCTCCT